>BLSH010257403.1:1395248-1406871 GCA_018402905.1 Glandirana rugosa | reverse complement strand
CGTACCTTTTTTTTTATCAACTTTATTGCTACCACACAGGACATTGCCATAGCAGGTCCTCGTTTTCTGGCCTCCAAAGCATCTGATTAAACTGAAATCTGTTTGATCAGAGGCATTCACAGGCCGGTTAACAGCTTGTTTGCACTGGAACTGAAAGTGACAAAATCCTTGTTGCTTCTGGTTTCTGACTTCACATACTGGGTGGAACAGCATCCGCTCCTCTCAATTTGCATCCTTGCAGGCTCCCTGATTGGTGCAGACTGGTAAAGGCGGTGGTGGGAGGGGGGAACCCCCTTCAGCCGCCTGTAAAAGTGATCTAGTAGTTATTTAGCCACTCCAATCACTTTTTTTTAATTGCAGGGAATTGCTGGCTGAAAAAAAAACTATACTGGGTTGCAGTGGCGGCGAGTCCACAAGGGGTGGCACCCCGCCCCCCCCCCCCGACGAACTTGCACCATCTCTGTGGCTGTGCACTGTGCGGGGCACCGGAACAACAGGTCTCCCCCTGGTCCGAACATAGCCTGAGGCTCCAACTGCCCAGTTTTATGTTGTCCCCAGGGCCCTCCCACCCTGCAAACCCAGCAAATCAGCCACCTGTCTATCCCAGCCAATGAAGCAGAAAAAAGCTGCCCGGCTGGCTCTGTGTAGTGTGATTTAGGCTAAGTGATCCGATTGGGTGGGGTGGGGAAATGGTTGTTGGTGATCCGACCAGGGCGTGGGGGTGGCAGTGATCTGGTCGGGGGCCCTCCCCAAAAAAATGGAGCACCAGCCGCCACTGTTGGATTGTAGCCTCAACCATGATCCCGGTATAACCACTTCACCCTTAGGCTGTTTTATAACGGGAGGTGGTTAAGGGAAACCGCTGTACAGGATCTCTGTAAAGACACCGCACCAACAGTGATCATGATACCGGCCTGCTGCCAGTATCATTTGATCGCTGTGACCAATCACAGCAGGTCACATGACAATTGTAAACATTGGATGGCTTTGTTTCATACCAGCATAGGCAGTTTTGTTTTGGTAAAGGTGAGCTAACCTTTTAAGCGCTCATATATGTTTTCAGAATAAATTATTTTTTCCCCAGTTAGTAACTCTTATTACTATCATACAGGATTTATATAACGCCAACGCTTTGTGCAGCACTTTACAACGAATGGAGACAGTACAGGTACAGTACAAGAGAGTTAGGATGGTCCTGCTCATGAGAGCTTACAATCTAAATAAAAAAAGGCAATAATAAAATATCCTGAGCACCAGATCCTGTAATAGGTTGCAGATATGAAAAATTCCTGAGCGGTGTTCTAAAAAAAATTTTGGATGCTTCATCCAATAAAAAAAATTTCTAAAGTTTTTTTTTTTTTTTACTCCAGTACTCCCTGTGTGTAATTAAAAACAAACAAAAGTAACAAAAATGCTTAATCCTAGACCCCACAATCCTCTCAGGCCCCATTCACACCTTGTGTAGCAGGAACTCGCATGATTGGTTTTCACGTGACTCTGTGTGTCACTGGGCTGCGTGTGTGGCGCCCAAAAGAAGCTCCTGATAATTTTTGGTCGACAAGCTTCAAACATTTTTTAATGTTGCATTTTGCCTCCATCGCAGCGTGATTGTCTTGTGGCAAAATTGAACCGTGTTTGGGGTGCCATTTAGAATGCGCTGTGTGTTTTGCACCGGTTACCGCGTGATTTGGAATTGCGACATTTGTGCCCACGATTCAAAATCTCCAAGTGTGAATGGGGTCTCACAAGAAGTGTGATGGGTAGAAAGGTTTACCGAGTGGTTAGAGGTCTGCCTTTCTTGCATTTTCCAAATGAGTAAAAAAAAAACACTTCTGATCACCTAATAAAAATGGCCACAAACATCAAACCAGGAACCCTCGCATGGAAAGGGAATTCACTGTCATTGAAATACATGGAGGCAATTAGGTGACACATTCATGCCTTAATTATTTCCCTAATTAAAATGTGTGTGGATTACAAAGGATGCGCACTGTCAGACATGGAGGAGATGAATGGATCCCCATCCACACAGAAGTTAATATAGGAGCGGTCCCGGGAACGGATCAGATGGAGCGAGCGTCTTTAAATCACCCTGTCATGGCATTCTGATTGAAAAGTGACAAATGCAATATCCTGTTCAAAAATTCATTTATTTCTATCATTTCGTGGACGCAGCCAGATATATAACCTCATTCGCAAGACGTACGCTGCACGCCGAAACTCTGCTGACAAACATCACCCTTCTGTCCATCCTGCGCTATTTCATTCCAAGAAAGACGAGACCGCGGCTTTATTTCACCCTTCATTATTCCCAACCTATACGGTGTATGTGCCAAGCTCTGGACTTGTATTTATAGATATTTGCTCCCCTAATTTATTTTTACCCTTGTTGCGTTTTTGTTGCACTTGAGACTTACATAGTTAGACTAAGGCCCCTTTCACACTTGTGCGACCCGATTTTACCGCAATTTTTTTGCCGCGATTTTAGATCAGTACGACTTTGGTCCGACACTTTGTTGCAACTTTGGCTAAATGAAAACATATTACAAAGCCGTTCAGAAATCACATCTATATTATTCAGGTGCGATTTGTATGAGACTTTGAGGGTTTAACATTGAAGTCTATGGATCTCAAGTTGCATCAACGTTGTACCAAAGTAATGCAGGGACTACTTTGAAGTCGGCACGACTTGAAAGTTGCACAGATATGAGCAGTACTCATTGGAAATCAGGGGAACGACTTGTCATGTGACTTTGCAGTCCCAAGTTGCATAAGTGTGAAAGGGGCCTGAAAAAAGACAAATGCCCATCGAGCTCAATGAAAAGACAGAAAATAATACATTATATTGTATGTAACGTCCTCTTGGTAAAATTATCATTGCAAGTGTTTTCTTATATCTGTTTAGTAAGCACAAAAAATAACTGCTGGTCCTGCGAGAAATATATACGTTTCATGTTATATTGGTCACTGCCATCTCTGAGGACTACAGAACCCCTCCCCTCTGTTATGGAAATGCGAAGAGGTGTTCTGTAGTTCTGTCCTAGGGTGACAACGCTGCTCGGTTGTACATTTTATTACACAAGGAATCTATTCCTTATAGAAGCACAGTAGTCTGGGGATTAGAAACCCCTGCTCTTCTCCCTCGTCTTGCTGCAGTGATTCTGGAATGGATCAGAGCAAAGCTCTGTGCCAGCACCGACCAATCACAATTGCTCTGATCTGTCCTGGAAGCGCTGCACAAAGAGGGAGAAGTGCCTGGATTTCTAATCCCCAGACTGCTACAGGAGCTGTGTGGACAATGACCACTTATCACCCACAGAGTTAAGTACAGCAGGGAGCAGGACTGGGTGAGGGGCGTACGATGTTAGTCCATCTGTTCATTTTTTTCTGAAAAGGCGAACTTGCACACTTGCACTAACTCTCACTAGTAGCAGATTGACAGATCTGATGTCATTCAGTGAAGTAAGGGTCTTTTTTATATTATATTTTTAATTTGGGTAGCACAGTGACTAAGTGGTTAGCACTTCCACCTAGCAGCAAAAGGGTCCCTGGTTCGAATCCCAACCACAGCACTACCTGCCTGGAGTTTGTATGTTCCCCCTGTGCCTGTGTGGGTTTCCTCTGGGTACTCCGGTTTCCTCCCACACTCTAGGGCTCCGCTGTTTTACCATCTTGGGTGACCCTGTTGAACCTCTGGGGGACAAGTGCTGCTGCATATTTGCACTTCACTTATACCATGTAAGTGATTACAGTTCACTTTGCATGCATTTGTTACTACGTCTTTACCTCGATATATGTTTGACACGTATGTATTTATTTTTAACAGACTATCATTACCAGCTCCAGATGAAGCGCAAAATCTTGATGCACGAAACTAGTTGAGCATCATTTATGCACCTGTCTCTGGGACCCACAAGTGGTGTGAACCCTACTCACATACCTCTCATATATGCTGTACCACCTTCTGGTATTACTTATTGCACATATTAGGGTTTCACATTACCACTATATATCCCAGATGATGTATTATTACAATTGTTGGGGTCCCCCCAGTTCTGGTTCATTTACCTAATAACCAGAACTTGTGGCGACTAACTACCTTGATTACATGTGCTTTCTGTAATTGATTTAAAGGTTTTATACATTTAATGTGTCTTAAGCACTTTTGTGCTTTGGTGTAACAAATAAAGTTTATGCATTTTCTACCCAGCATGCCGTCAAAATCCACTTTTCTCTTAGTTATTTCCTAATATACACTGCCATTGTAGGATGTGGCATGTTTGTATGTTTTAGTCTCCCCAGCTCCATACTGAGGAGGACTATCCCTTTTTCTCCCTCTTTTTATTACCCGGTATTACATTTGCATAAGGAAAATAACCCCTGCTCATGGTGAAGGTTTGAGGCCCCCATTAACACTCGCATTTCCACTTGTGATTTTGTGTGAGCGATTTTCACACCATTCTCTATGAGCATTTGTTGCCCAAAAGAAGCTCCTGTTCCTATTTGGGCGACAAGCTTCACACTATTTTTAAAGGGGCGTTTAGCCGCTAACACACACAATAAATTCTCATTGTGTTTTGGGTGCTATTTAGTATGAATGCCACCCTAATGCACATCGTGCATTTTGCAATGATCGCCACATGATTTGGAGTCACAACGATTCCAAATTGTCAATTGTGAATGGGGCCTGCAAGTTTATTTAGAAAAGAATAGTTACAAAGTAAAGATTAGCAATTAGTGAGAATAACGCTCAGAGCTCCCCCGCCCCAAAGCACCCACCCCCCATGTTAAGGGCATGTGTCCTGGTATGGTCCAGGAGGTCCTTTCCTTACCTGCTGGGCAGCATGCTCGGATAAGGGTCTGATATGGATCTTTGGGGGGGGGGGGGGTTAGGGACCCCCACGTGTTAAATTTTTTTTTTATTGTGTGGGGGTTCCCCTCAAAATCCATACCAGGGGGTCCTCTTCAAGATCCTCAGACCACAAGTCACATCATCATGATCCGACTTGGATGTTACTTCTATTCAAATCAATGGGCTCTTGAATTTGACATGTCAAAAAAACAACCCCTTGATGCGACCTAACACAGTACAAAGCATTAAGCTGCGTTTCGCCGCATCAGACGTTTTTACAGCTGTAATGGCGGTCCTCAGAATGCGCTGGCCCTGAGTTTTTTTTCGCAGCTTAAAAACGTCTGTCACTTGCGCCTAAGAGCCTGTGTCTGCATGAGGCCATAGAATAAATACATTTTTTTAGCTGCAAAGAAATGGTCTGAGGCTGGTAAAAATGGCCTGTATGCATGGGGGACAAAACACACACGTCAGGGGCCCCTATGAAAACATTGCTTGCACTACACATTGCATATCGCTGTAAACACTGGAGTGAAAGCAAGAATTCTATGACCATTAAACTCTGATGACCTGTAGGGACTTTGCCTTGGAAAAATTTAGTATCGAAGTTTGTTGGCATTTCAGGGGCACACACAATTTTAAGGATTGACATTGGATATCTATTTACTGCAAACTCATCTTTTATTTTTTACCAAAGCAATTTGGTAATACAATATATTATGTTTTTGTGCCCTAAAATTAACTTTCGTGTATTTTTCGTGACATAAACAACTGGAACCGTCAACATTTTATTTTCCAGGAACTTTTCTTTCAGAGAACATGGAGTGTTTTGGTGGTAATCTTCGGGCCTAAAATGATTTTTAAGTGAGCGCAAAAGGGTTAATTGTTCGTAAAGCATTATAATAATTTTCTTTATCATATCCATCTACCTGACAGCAGGTCATCAGGGTACTACGAGGATTAGAAGAGAATAAAGTAAGCCATTGCTATTTTATTGGAACCAACATTCTTTTCAAGTCTTTTAAGTGTCCTGCTTTGATACTAATTACTGCAGAGCAGTGATGGAACTACCAGGATTTCAAAGGTTGCAGTTGTGACTGGGCCCTGGAGTTCCGCCACCGTGGGGGGGGGCCCACTACAGAACATGTCAAAGGGTCCCGCTGTGGGACCGTAAGGCTCGGTTCACACTGCTGCTACCCCAAAGTCGTGCTACTTGATTGTGATTTCCTTGGGACTTGCTTGCAACTTTTGTGATTTAACATTGCAGTCTATAGCACTCAAATCACACCAAAGTTGCAAAAAAGTATAGCAGGAACCTTTTTTTTTTTTGTTGCTGCGACTTTGTGCCGCAGTGTGAACAGGGGCTTATGAAGGGCCCTGGCAGTTAAGAGGGTCCTTTATGGTTTCTTGCACCAGTGAAGTTTCTTGTTACACCTCTACTCCAGAGTGCACTGGGACTTTTTTTGCTCTGGTTTATGCATGTAGGGACCACTTATGTTTATCTCTGCCCTTTGTCAAGTGCTCGGCTGAGACAAGGCGACATTGTGATGTTAGGAGTTGCAGCTTCTATTCCTTTTTTGCTGCTGAAATTTCAGCAGATACATTTTAAACCCAAGAAGCTTTTCTCATATTTGGCTATTTACACGGCAGCAAATTACAGTATAATCGCAGTTGCTCCGCTCCTGCAATGACAGCGTGTCCATTGTAAGGAGGGGAATTAGGGATTCCATGGCCTGATAGGCGGAGGGCAGTGCAGGGTATTTCAGGAAATAATATGTGATAAAAAGAGCAGTCCAAGGGCTTCAGGGCAGCAATGCTAACCCATTCAACAACTAGCAATGTGACTGATTTTCTCTAATTAGTGCTGAAATCTATGGTCGCCCCTTGACATCTACTTCCATTTGTGTCCCATAAATCATGTCAGGTTGAGGGGGCTACCAGAGCTGCCTGGGCCTCAGAGGCTGAGATGTGATCCGGTTCCGAGGCTGACGCACACCATCTCAAGTTTCACGTGTGCTAAAAAAAAAAAATCTGCTCTCAGTCCCTTATGTAACCCGATCGCCGAGTTATAGAAAACGTAAGACTAATTAAGCAGCAGAAGATGATAAAATTGCCATTGATTAATTGGTCCCCCTCGCCACCAGGGGCTGGATCAAATGACGGTGCGGCGTTCAGAGGAGACTCGCCATCCATTTATGAAACACAAAGCAATTTCTCTGCTGATTACTTTGGAAATGAAAAGCCACATGCAGCAGACGTGCTGAGTTTTTATTCCGCTTATTTTTATATCCGGAGAAAGAAAAATGAAGGTAAGAAAGCTGGGATGTGGCGGGGAAGAGGCACAAAGATGTGCGCCCGACGCTCCTGACCTTCTGCCGCATCTGGAGAAAAGCAGAAAAATAATTCACCCCCGGGATCAGGTGGTAATTCTATATCTGGAATGAATACCTTCCTGACCCCAAAATGGAACTGTGATTTCTCTCTGGATCGTGCCACGTCTTGGAAGTAAATTAATGGTGTAACCCTTGATACTTCCCGGCCTCGATAACGAATTGCACAATTTTCCCGTCCAGCTGCAAACACAGATAACCTTACACTACCAACCATCCCACGCTTTCTTATATTGCTCTTGTGTCAAGCAGCTCATTGAAAAGAGGGGCCAGAAGGACACTGGGCCCAGCCTGCACTCAGGGTGAGGCCTCATCTCAGCTTAGTGGTTCAAAGTCCTCCACAGTTCTGGTTTTTGAACATTTTATTTCACGGAATGTGTTTCAAGTATAAAGAAGCATTGTATTCCCCCATACTGAGATCATCAGAAGTAGACTACAAATGAAGATGTCCCCTTGAGGTGTATAGTCTGATAATCAATGACAACCAGATAATGTAGAGACAGAGACCAAAGCTCTTCCAAAGCCCAACTGAACATAACCCTCGTTAATCGCCTCAAGAAATACCCAAGCCCAGTATTCAGTCATCTAGGAAAGATCTATGAAAATGAGCGTCACCAGAAAAATCGATCGGCAGGAGTGAAAGTTTTTGCCAATTTTTTGATTATAACTTTTTTTTTTTAGCGCGAAGACATGAGACCACTGTTGTTTTCTTATTGCTTTCTGCTAGGAATGTTCATCCTCTAGTCAGCAGGAAAAAATGATGGACATCTCCTGTAACTAGTTAACATTTGCCCAGGGATGCCAGATTTTCCCTTAAGCTACGGCCCTCCGGCTCTGTTCTCTGGCTGCCTGCTGACTTGCAGGAGTAACAGCAGTGTCAGAGCAGGGGCTACAACTGCTGGAGCAAGGAATCTGTTCCTTTTTCCCTCCAATGCCAGTCTACTGTGAGCTCACGGAGAGATCAGTGAGAGGGAACCTTTGCTGAGAATAGACCTTTTTCTCAATACAGATGCCCACTGGGGTATGAGGGGTCAACTGTCCAGACTCCTTCTAATTGTCCACCTTTGTCATGTGAAATTTCACATGACCTGTTACCGGAAGGAGAAGCTGCCTTTCTTCCCAGGCGAATGCTGCACTAAGGAACTCTGAACTGAGTACACAGAGGTTGGGGTATCAATTTAGCCAGAGTTCCTCTCAGAGCCCCATATCCACCCCACCTCCCTCAGAGCTTTCACGTTCCTCTCTCTTCCCTAGAGCAACACGGGGCCCCTTAGTTCAATGCCCCCCAGCCTCCTGGCTCCATTCTCCTAACAAAGATGCCAGAACAGTCCTCCTCAGACTGACACCACCAACAAAAGTGCATTTCGTCCTACCACTGACTCCAACATAGCAGCATTTTTCCCCACTGACAATGATGCAGGGGACAGTATATGCAACTGTATTACGCATGCCACAGCCATTGTAATTATTTTGGCATATGTCTCAACCATTATTTACATTTTCGGCTATTAACCCCACCCATATTCTCAGGCCCGCTGTTTAACAAAAGTTCCTAATTATGATGTTGGGAGATCCAATGGAACAGAAACAGGAAATAAAAGAAAATTAGGTACAGTGGTCTGGCAATTTCTTGACTGAGTGCCTTAAGGACCCTCAGGTGCAAGCCATCTGGTCCCGGTGACTTATTAACGTTAAGTCTATTCCTAATTTGATCCTCAGTTAGCCATGAGGGTGCTTCCTGTGACGTGTCGTGAGGTCCTACATTATAGTTTTGAATACTTGAGCCCCCTGTTTCCTTCATGAATATTGAGGAGAAGAATGAGTTTAACACCTTTGCCATCTCTCCATCCTTGGTAACCAGATTCTCGTCATCATTTTTTATGGGGCCAATATGACCTGGCCTCCCTCTCTTACTATTTATATACTTAAAGAGTTTCTTGGGATTCTTTTTACTCTCCTCAGCTATGTGTCTTTCGTGTTCTATCTTAGCCACCCTGACTGCACCCTTACATTCCTTATTGCATACCTTATAAAGCTGGAGTGCCGACAGAGACCCCTCAGCCTTGTATTTTTTGAAGGCCTTCTCATTTGCCTTTATATGTGTTTTTACGTCAGAGTTAAGCCACCCTGGGTTTTTATTAGCTCTTCTAAACGTATTTCCCATTGGGATACACTGGCTAATACCTTTATTTAGTATGTTTGTTTAGTATGTCTTTGAAGCACTCACATTTTTCCTCCGCGTTCCTAGAATTTTATCCCAACTAACATCTTCCAGCAAGGAGCGTAGTCTATAGAAGTCGGCTCTCTTAAAATTCAGTGTCTTTGTATTCCCCTTATGTTTCCTATTTGTGTGACTTAGACTGAAACGAATTGACTTGTGATCGCTATTTCCTAGATTGCTCCTTACTTCCAAGTCTGTGTTGTTAGTAATCAGAAGGTCTAATAATGCTTTTTTTCTAGTTGGTGCATTTACCATCTGACCCATGAAATTGTCCTGCAGGACATTTAGGAAATGTCGAGCCTTAGCTGAGTGTGCATACCTTCCGCCCAGTCTATATCTGGATAATTAAGATCCCCCATTATAATGGCGCTTGCCATAGTTCCAAATCTGTTCCTTTGAAGAGCGCTACTGTTTAGGATAACTCATCTGAATATTACTGTCTGTGGTGACAGCGTGTGTTACAGGTTGTTATTCTAAAATCATAATTGGTATTGCTAATTATTGGAAACCTAACACTCCGGATCAAAAGTTAGTGGTGGCACTGAAAGGGTTAATTGCTTGAATAAGCCTGGTAACAATAGCTCTCAAGTGGCTGGCACTTAGACGGTGGTCCCGCAAGCTGGGAAATCTTTGTGTTGGAAGCAGCTGAGAGTAGTATTGTTATGTTGGTGACAAGTGCGGTGTGAGATCAAGGGAGTCCCCGGTCACCCGTCGGTGAGGAGGGCAGTGATCTGATACCCGCGTTCATCACAGCCGTATTAATCGATATTGGTGCAGCAATCTCCCCCGCTGAGCTACTGTGTTTTGACACCACCAGAACACACTGATCAGATGATCGGATGCTGGTATTCCAGCACCGGCTTTTGTCAGGCTACTGTACACACGGGCAGAATGTCAGCTGGTTCCCGTTTACCGGCTGATGTTCGGCCCGTGTGTACCAGCCCTAAGACAGGAATCGTGTTACTGGCCATATCCCCAGGTTGCAATAAAAGAAAAAATAGCCTAAAAAAGAAAAAAAAAAACAATGCAGCCGCATTTAGGATTGGAAAGCTGCAATACATAAATTCTTGTTTTTGCATTTAATAATTGGATGAGCGACCAGCAGTTCCAGCTAATCCAACAATTGCACAAGGTGCTTTAAACCTGTCCAATTGATTTTCCCTTTAACAGTTTTTAACTGGCAGGAGTCATCTGTTGCCAATACATGAGATTGTCTGTCTGTCTGCGGGCAGTTAATGAGTGAAAAACAACGACCGCTCATTCACATGTGTGCGTTGTGGTAATGTGCACTAAAAGGCTTAGTTAATGCATATTGCCATGAAGTCTGGCAATGTAACTGTTCTATATTCAATGTGTTGTGGTGCATTCATTGTGAATAACACTCCAACATGCTGTATAGTAGAGGCCAACACATATGCCATGCATTGTGGTGCACTACATTGTTAACAAAGGGTCATATCATTCACAATGAATGGGCTCCTGTAACGCAATGCACATTAACACATACAATAATATACTGCATTGGAATGCCTAATTGTGAATAGGCCTTTAACATAAAATAAGATCAGATTTGGAGATAGCAATTGAGACTTTTTTTTCCAGGAAACATATTTTTTCATGTGAATCTTAACATTAAAATTTATTTTTTGCTACTCTTCCCAAACAATGAGCCGGTATTATCTGTTTGACCCGGTCACAACTGCCCATGGGTCTCTGATTAAAGTGTATTTCCCATAAATATAATCATTATTTATCTCTTTATCCACCGATAAACAACCAGAAAATTAAAGTTGCACACAAGCAGCTGCTCCATTCTGTACAGGAGGCTGACTGTGCAACGGTGAATAAAATAAGCAGAGGAAGGGAGTGTCTCTATACTTGACCCTCATATCCTCTCTAATGGTGTTGTACTAAATTGAGGGTGGGGGGGTTGTCCCCATGCAATGCCGGGACAAGGTCATCTAGAGCCCAGGGCGAACATGCCAAACTGCCCCCCCCCCCCTTCAAGATGTATGAGCATTATGTGTCAGCAAAAATCCTCCCACAAAAACATAGAGCACTAATCTGCATGCTTACTCCCTAAGCATAAATTCTCCCTCCAAGAACATATCTTTGCCCCCCAAATCCTCCCAGCTCAAATGCCTTATTACTAATATAAATACC
>BLSH010257403.1:1333389-1385115 GCA_018402905.1 Glandirana rugosa | reverse complement strand
TTCCCCCCCCCCCCCCCAACAAAAAAACACACACACCATGGAAAAAAAATGTAAACAATGTCCCCTGATCAATAGCCAATCTTGTCAGCCTGCAATGTAGATCCAGTGCCAATCATGATGACTAGCCGCCCCGAAAACCCGCTGCCTGCCACCACAATGATGCCATAGAATGACAAATCCCTGACTGGCTACTGTTTGTAAACAAACCAGCTGGGAATCTTGAATGTCACACCATTGGCCAAATATTGTCACACAGTATCCGCAACTGGTTTATTTACAAATAGAAGCCAGCAGGAAGCTGTCATTTTGTGTCAGAAGCTCTACCGCTGCAGAATTACAGATCCACAGCCAGCTGCTGCTTGTAAACCGAATAGCCAGTGATTCTGGGTGATCTCATTGACCAAATAAACTCAAAATATGAGTCTGGCAGCCAAATATGTGCTGGAATAGGCAATCCACAAACATTACAATCACTTATGTATTCTTTTGACCTTCCAGCTCATTCCAGATCTCAATTCTCAGACTATTTTGAGCCGAGAGGAAGGGGGACCCTTGCAACCTCAAAGGCACATTGGCTTACTTATTCAATTAAAGTACAACTAAAGACAAAACTTTTTTTACATTTAAGATAGAGTGGAGATGGATTAGATGACCCGTCGGATTTTTATTGCTGTCCCTGACCTCGTTAGGGATATTTGCACTCTATTTGTCCTGTTTACCGTTATCACTGCGCATTACAGTGAAAGAAAGTCCCACATTTTGTGTTGTCACCAAAACAGGTACAGAGAGTTCAAGACACTAGTTCTGGTAATCCTAGTCCAACCAGGGATTCTCTCACTTTGGAGGGATTTCCTTTCCCTTCCTGTTATGGCTATGGGACAGGAAGTGAAGGGGAATATCTCCAGTGGGATACTGATGGCATTGGTGGTTAGGATGCCAGATGCTAGAAAGCTGTAATGGTGCACAATGAAAACCTGTTTGACTAAAAGGCAGGCAGGATCCACCTGTTGGCTTGAGTAAGATTTTTGAGTACAATTTTTTTTAGGCATTTTGCCAAGGCACCCCTGAAAAAACCTGAAGGCACCCTGCTTAAAAAGGTCTAGATATACCATACATCGCGTTTAGTATCACACGTATAATTAAATACATTAGCAGGCTTCAGTTTAGTGTGATATTTTTTGTTTGTTGCATTTTGTACGTTTTACCAATCTGTCTACTTTTTCACTTCTTATTTACACTTTTCTTTATATACTATATTTGCTATATTTACAGCCCACATTAAAAACTTTTATGCTAAAGTATTACGTTTTATATTATGGTTCTAAAGGCTGAAGGTTTTTTTTTATCTTAATGCATTTTTTGAATTAAGGTAATAAGAAAAAAAAACCTTCTTTGTCTAGCCTCCTCTTATACTTACCTAAGCCTGATCTCGATCCAGCGATGTGCACAAGAGCAGCATCTCTCTCCCTCCTCATAGGCTCAAAGAGAGCAGTGGGAGTCATTGGCCACTAAGGTAGGAGCAGTTGGTGGGTTTGAGCAGTTGTGTGTGTGTCTATGGACACACACACAGCCAGATCGGGAGAAAGCCTGCGCGAGTATCCCCATAGCAGGCGGCTTGCTATGGGTGCATTTGGCAGGGGGGAGGAGCAAGAAGTGCCATCGGCGGACCCTAGAAGACGAGGATCAGGGTTGCTCTGTGAAAAAACATTACAAAGAGCAGGTAAGTATGGCATGTTTGTTATTTTAAAAAAGTATGGCTTTACAATCGCTTTAAAGCAGCGCTCCACCCAAAAGGGGAAGTCTCCTCCCATACTCCGCTGCCACATTTGACACCTTTTGGGGGGGAAGTGGGAGCAGGTACCTGGTTTTGACAGGTACCCAGCCCCCTCCTTCCCCTGCAGCCTTCTGGGGCACTTCACAGGTCCCAGAAGACTGTGGCCCATTCACAAAGTGCAGCGTGTTTTGCGAATGTGCAGTAGGAAACCGGCTGTGAAGACGCAAGGTTTCACTGCCAGTTTCCCTTAATCAAGATGGCGGCGCCAGCACCCGATAGCTGAATAAATATGCTAGATGCCTGGATAGGTAAGTGCCCTAATATTACAAGTCAGCAGCTACAGTATTTGTAGCTGCTGACTTTATTTTTTTTCTGAAGGAGCCTGGAGCTCCTCTTTAAACTGTATCTAAAACATGAGAAACACAATGTAATTTATATCAGCTTACCAGGCCTTGATCATGGTGAATGCATTTGTTTTAATTGCTCTGGTTATACTGTCCGTAACGCACATCCTGCCCTGTATGTATGGAGAAGCAATGTTCTCACCCTAGAACAGACCACCTGCCCTATAACATAGGGGTTAGGTGTTCAGTACTTGTGCACTTATTGAACCGATATAACAACACATTCAATACTATATTTAACGAACCAAATAAGAGCAGTTTATTGTTAGAGATTGCATAACCTTTGACTAAAACCCCTAAAAAAAGTCTATGGCTGATGAACAGGCCGTTCTGGGCTCCCGCTAGTTAGCAGAAAGCACTATATATGAAGAATCTGCTGTCACATAATAAGACATTTTATGCAGAATTCAAACAAAACAAAGTGGAGTTTATAGAAATTTATACGACCGCATCGGCAAAGGAAATTTTATGCGTTTTATACAGAATAAAAAGCAATAAAACCTCAGGATTGTTGACAAATTTTGCAGTCTCGGGCCGGGCGACATCTCTGTGCTTTGCTCTTTTTTTTTCTGCTCCTTTTGTTTCAGCTAATGGAAAACAAAACATTTTAGAACAGCCGCTCGAACGCCGACAGCCTAATCATAAAATTACTGGTGTGTGCTTTTAGCATTACACAGGACAATTAATAAGTAAAATCATAAAACAAGGCACATGACAGCGGGACGGCTCCGGGTGGAAGTGCCTTTTTGTTTCTGCTATGAATGCAGTACAGTACATCTGTATTCATCTAGAAGACTCCGCAGGATGGCCGCGCAATGTCTGGATTCCACAGGGGGCGCTGTATATTTTTATACTGCCGCTAACGGCTTCGTCAATGAGTGCGAAAGGTTGATAAGAGGTCATTAAAGGGATGCTAGCCTTGAAAAATTGGATGGCTTCACAATGTATAACATATAGGAAGGTACATATTTTTCCTCCATATGATTTAGGAGTAAACTCAACAATGTGAGTGTTTTTTTATCTTCCCGTCATACAATGTTGTCATGCCCCTCCCTCACAACACATACAAGCTGATATACTGTGAGAGTAATAACCCAATATATACATGAGAAAGGAGTAAAGAACAAAGATAGTGGAAGGGTATATGCGTAGAAGGATTATAGGATTTCTTCATATTGGGGGTTTAGAGCTTTCTCTGGCTTGTTATATCTTTTCAAAGTTTTCAAAAATAGTTTTCTCTATAGTAGTTTGTGTCTCTGCCCCTCCCACAATGGTGAGACTTCCCTGCAGTGGTTTATGTTTCTGCAGCTCCCACAAGGGGTGAAATTTCCCTGCAGTAGTTTGTGTCTCTGCCCCTCCCATAAGGGGTGTAATTTACCTGCATTGGTTTGTGCCCCTCCCACAATGGTGAGATTTCCTGCAGTAGTTTGTGCCTCTGCCCCTCCCACAATGGTGAGATTTCCTGCAGTAGTTTGTGTCTCTGCCCCTCCCACAATGGTGAGATTTCCTGCAATAGTTTGTGTCTCTGCCCCTCCCACAATGGTGAGATTTCCAGCAGTAGTTTGTGCCTCTGCCCCTCCCACAATGGTGAGATTTCCTGCAGTAGTTTGTGCCTCTGCCCCTCCCACAATGGTGAGATTTCCTGCAGTAGTTTGTGTCTCTGCCCCTCCCACAATGGGGAGATTTCCTGCAGTAGTTTGTGCCTCTGCCCCTTCCACAAGACCATATTTGGGTATCATTTTTTTACCCCAACTAGACTCAGCAGATATTAATTTTCTATAGCACAGAATTTAGACTTTACTTATTGGCTTCGTAATGACAATGGTAGTTAAAGTAAAAGTTCCCCGCTAAAATTAAAATATGTACATCTACAGGCATCCACAATCTAAGACTAACCTATCTATCCCTGTAAAGAAATTGCTATACATACCTTTTTTGAAGCTGCTCTGGTCCGGTCTCCAGCGGCGGGTGATGTGTGCAGAAGACAGGTGACAACGGTTGTGAAATGGATGGGAAGTGACGTCGCCTATAAAGATACTATGGGGCTTACGACTTTGCTGCCTTCTCTGCACCCGTCTCCACAGCGAAGCCGCCAGTGACAACTCAGCGTGGGACCGAACCGGATTGGCTTCAGGAAAGGTATGTATAGCAATTTCTTCTTTACAGGGCTAGATAGGTTAGTCTTATATTGTGGATGCAGGTAGGTTTAGAAATTAGGGTGAACTTCTACTTTAAGTGTATCATTTAAAACCTGAAGCATCAGTTTTGAGTGGACTGACTCCTTATCGCCCTGATCTGATCTTTGCTTACAATCATGGTTTTTTTATTTGATCAATTTGTGATTCTATCAAAATAATCAAATCTGCAATTGATAACTTCTCTTTATAACAATTTAGGCTCAATTATTATTTATTACAGGTTCTTATACAGCACCGACAATTTATGCAGCACTTTACTTATACTGTATATTGTACATTCACATCAGTCTTTGCTCTCAGGAGCTTACAATCTAAGGTCCCGAACTCACATTCATACATATATATATATATACTAGGGCCAACTTAGACAAGAGCCAATTAACCCACCAGCATGTCTTTGGAGTGTGGGAGGAAACCTGAGTACCCGGAGGAAACCCCCGCAGGCACAGGGAGAACTTGCAAACTCCAGGCAGGTAGTGCCATGGTTCGGATTGAACTGACGACCCCAGTGCTAGGCAGAAGTTCTAACCACTTAGCCACTGTGCTGCCCACATATTCAATCAAACTGAGCCGATCGGCCAGAGTGAAAAATTATTTTCATCAATTGGCAAAACTGAGGTACTGTGTTCATGAATATGATTGTATTTTGATCCATCAGATTATGAGACTACATAGTGGAAACAGAGATGTGATAGGGACAGGGGCTTAAAAAAAAGGGTGGGCTCGGGCACAGAGCAGTGCACCCTGAGCCCACCCAGTTGTGTGACAATAGCAAATGAATATTCACTATTATCACACTGATTCTCCTCCTGGCCAATCAGGAAGCAAGATTGGCTGAAAGGACAGGCGATCCTATTGGTCGTCTAAGAGGTGGAGGGAGGAGACGCACGGGCGCCACCTGTGCTGGGGTTAGTGCGGGGCTGACCGACCAATGGGGGGTGAGCGGGGTGTGTTGGGGCTGCGACTGACCCGACCGACCATGTGGGGGGTAGTTGTGGGTGCATTATTTGCGCCCCCCCCAAAAAAAACACCAGCTGCCACTGGTCTTTGGGAAGGGGACTAATCAGAATCTGGAAGGCCCCTAGATCCTCCCATCCCCACAACGTGAATGAGTATGGGGTGCATTGTACTCTTACGCATTCACTAAAAAAACTGTCAAAAATAAATAAAACCACTAGACAAGTTTTTAACTAGTCCTTGCCCCCAGTCAATCACATCGCCCGCCGCACCAGGAAAAAAAAAAACGCTCTACGGCTGACTGCCGAATGCCTCCTCCGCTGGTTCTTAAATAGGTAAAGGGTGGGACCACCTGGTGACATCAACTGGTGGCCCTGTCCCCTTGTGACTCAGCATTCAGCGGTCAGTGACGACACACGGGGGCGGGTCCACCAGGTGATGTCCCTTACCTATTTAAGGGCTGTCACCTGGCAGAGGAGGCATTCAGCGGTCAGAACTTTTTTTTTTTCCTGGTCTGGCGGGGGACAATGAACAATGGATCTACATTAAGGGTGGGCTCGGGCGTGTTCGCAAGTGCGCGTGCCCGCCGGGAAGTGAGCCCTGCACTACGTTAATCACAGGCAGTGAGACATTTTCCTGATGTGCGGCTGCAGCGATCGGGGTATGTATCATTGCCACTGATTAGCGCAGTGCAGGGTTCACTTGCCGGCAAGCTCGTGCACTTGCAAACACTTCCAAGCCCATCGTTAATCTACATCTGGGAACTGCTTAACAACCAGCTATTCTTCACACACAACGAAACGGTTGATCATTTTTCGACTGATCCAAATTTGTCAGCCCTGCCCCTTACCTATTTAAAACTGCTACCCAATTTTTTTACTTTTACCTATAGGTAAGCCTATAATAAATGTGAATAGGAAAACTGCGCTATCCCTAGCAAACACTGCACTCTTTGACACAGCTGCAACAATAAAGTGTGATTCCTACACCCAGAAATTATATAACATGAGAAAAAGCTGCGCTGATGCATGAAACATAAATCAAATGAAACATAAGAGTGAAATCAAGTGTAAAAAATATAAAATAGAGTGTAAAAAATAGTAACAGTGGGTAAACTCATAAATCTCCAAATAGATAAAAGTCCATATAGATAAAGTCCAATGTGACGAGTGACGAAATAATATACTCCTTAATCAAATATAAAAAAGGATGCCCGACATGCACCACAGTTTTCCAAATGTGAAAAGAACCTCCACCACGGATGGTTGTGCTCTTACCAGATTTCTTGGACCTCTTAATTACAGGAGGTCTAGTGCGCTTGTGTGGGTCAAGGCTACCACAAGAAAAGGGAGGACACGTTCCAATGGAGAGAGAGGGTGCCCCCCTAACAACAACATACCAGCACGGCTTTGTGGTAGCCTTGACCCACACAAGCGCACTAGACCTCCTGTAATTAAGAGGTCCAAGAAATCTGGTAAGAGCACAACCATCCGTGGTGGAGGTTCTTTTCACATTTGGAACACTGTGGTGCATGTCGGGCATCCTTTTTTATATTTGATTAAGGAGTATATTATTTCGTCACTCGTCACATTGGACTTTATCTATATGGACTTTTATCTATTTGGAGATTTATGAGTTTACCCACTGTTACTATTTTTTACACTCTATTTTATATTTTTTACACTTGATTTCACTCTTATGTTTCATTTGATTTATGTTTCATGCATCAGCGCAGCTTTTTCTCATGTTATATAAGTTAAGCCTATAATAAGGCTTACCTGTAGGTAAAATGAATATCTCCTAAGCTTGTATGGTTTAGGAGATATTCCCCCTCTGAGCAGCTACAGCATTACGGTGCATGCGCCGTGTATGTCCTGGCAAAGGCCCGGACCTTGCCCGAAAGACTGGTCCATCTGCATCCCCCCCCCCCCCCATGTTGAGAGCAAGTGGCCTGGTATGGTTCAGGAGGGGCCCCTCCTTTTCTGACTTGATAGGCTGCATGTTCGCATAAGGGTCTGGCATGGATTTTGGGGGGACCCCATGCCATTTTTTAACAAACAATTTGGTGAGGGGTTCCCCTTAAAATCCATACCAGACCCAGAGGGCCTGGTATGGATCGGGGGGGGGGGGGGGTCACGCTGTTTTTTGGGGTTTTTTTTGGAATCTTCTATTGCCGACATTGTTTTGTTTACATTTCAGCTGTCAGTGGGGAAGCCCACTGACAGCTGATGAGTCATCGGTTGTTAAGGGCACGGCGGCCAACTTCCCGGCCCGCTGCTTAACAACCAGCTATTCTTTACACAGAATTCAAATCAGTTGATCATTTTCAGACCGATCCAAATTCAAATTGTTCCGAGAATTGAAAATTTGTTAGAAAACAAATAAACTAATAGAATTTTCACAAATTTCAACAAAATATGTTAGTATTTCATTCGGACATTCAGATACATCCGAATCTCCGAATAACCAAAAATTTGTCCGAATTTTACTCGTAACGAAACTAATTGCACACATCAACTACACATGCAAGCAGTGATGGAATTACCAGCATCACCAGTAAGGCTTGGGTTACACGAATGCAAACCCAACTTGATTTAACGTTGCAGTCCGACACCCAAAGTAGCAGAAAAGTAGTACAGGAACCCTTTTTTTTTTGTCGCTTGATTAAGACGGCACTCGCTGAAATGAAGAACCCCAGGACCGAGGCCCTGAAGATTCTAGTTACACCTCTGTATGCAAGTCTAAAGGTTCCAATTGCCCTTTTGAGTATGTTGTTCTGGTGTCCAAAAATGATGGCAGTCCTTTTGCAATGTCTACTGCCAGAGATCATTACACCACCCAATTTTATGCAGCAGCTATATGTGCTTGTGGTATGAAGATAAACTCTACCTAAACCAGACATCAATCCATATTGTATCCAAAGATACATTTTTTCTTAAAAAGAAAGCACTTCTTCCCACTGAACCCAAGCAGGGACTACTGCAGAAGTCGCCCGATACAATGAAATCTGCATTACACCTGGAAATAACATTTCTTTTTCCCGTCACGCCCCTCTCAATCAGGCAGCAAATGTCACAATAACAATAGTTCCTGGCACGACGGATGATGGTGTTTTATTGGTTCAGTTGCTATAGAAACTTTCAGAAAATAAGTGCTGAACTACTAGTCAGTAAAGGTTAATTGAAGTCTAATTACCAGTATGCACCGGCTGGAAAGCTGTTAGTACCTCGTCTACTAACACTGTTATTTTCTTTGTCATTTAATAAAGCTTCCAAACAAAAGCAAAGTTTAGAGAACAAACCCATAGAAGTCATAAACCGAGACATCCACCCTCAATTACCGCCACGCTGCTCTCCTTTCAATGTATTACGACAACTGTTTCACCAGCCTCAATTTCGGTGTGGATGGAGAGCAAAGCCGAGTACTCAGCTGTGAGGGCAAATCTGTAAAAAGGTGCAGGACTGTCTTAAAGGATAACTTCACCTTCGGGAACATGTTACATGTTACACCCGTTTTTAGGGTGGAACATGTAACATAACCATACAAAATTTTGCCTGTGGGACTTTGAATGAGGTGAGCAAAGAGAGGCCAATGAAGGTATATAAAGTAAACATGATTTATTAAAATTATATGACATTCAACGTATGTAAAACACATGGACAAGGGTGCCGAACCACTTGGTAACAACATTCACATAGGTTACAATTATTGATATGGAGTAATACACAGGCATCATAAAACTTGACGCGTTTGGCGAGCCACTGCTCGCTTCTTCAGGAGTACATGGATAGGCAGTGCGTCTACAGAATGAAATGTCAATTAGAAGTATTTACCACAATGGTAAATAGCATTAAACAACTAGTGGGGGGCCTTATACAGGGAGACCCCATACTCACAGGTCAGCTGAGCCAGGGTCTCAAAAGCCAGTTTCCCAAGGGGTGGCGCCAAGATGTGTCTATCCTGGGACCTGAAGGAGAGGAACCGGCAAGAACCCTCCAGGGAACAGATGGAGGGCAAGCATAACATGGGAGCAAAAAGTGTATCCCTTGGTGCCCCTCATGATTGGCAGCTGTAACTGAAGTGTATATCTAGGTACTCAGGTAAGTACTAGGATAACCAACTATGTGTGTAAGTATAAGTAAATGAGTCTACATGGTATACAACCCAATCAAGTAATAATGTGGACATGGAGACAGGAAGGGAGTGATAGTGCGTGCAAGAATGCAGGCAATGTTTTAAAAAAAAGCAATAAAAAGAAAAAAATGTATTGGAACAGACCAAACGTGACATGTGAACTCAGGTGGAAGGGTATAGGGATATATATGTATGTACCCGGCCAAGGGAGGGTATAGGTGCTTACTATACAAAGTATGCCCTCCACATGTAGAGGGTAGGGCCATAAATAAAGGAGTTCCATGATGCTGACCCTCCTATTTGTACCCCCCAGTGGGCGCAGCAGGCTCCACCCTAACCCCATATACAGGTGGCTGGTGTGCGAACATGTAACGTGTTCTCACTCCTGCAGCCTCTCCCCCCGATCCCCCCATCCCCTTCCCTATGACAGCAAGCCAGGGATCTTCTCCCTGCACCCACTATCACAATTTGAAAAGAGCGTGGCTGCATCATTCATTCACAGAGTTCTGTGAATGAATAGACTACAAGTACTAACAGTCTTTGCAGCTGACGGTTTGTAGTTCCCAATGAACTATGAGGGTGGTGGTGAGCATCCTTGTAGTTTATTGATTGTTCCTGGACTGAAGTGTCTGCCTGTATCGGAGGTATGGGCAGACAGCTACGCTGACAGTCTGCCGGAGCCTCACATTGCATATGGGATTTGCTAATCAAGGGTGCAATGCTTTGCAGGTTCTCAAGAAAAGAAATAGTAAATGCACATTTTTTTTAACCTACTTTTTTTTAAAGGTGAAATCATCCTTTAAAGCAGGGGTCCCCAGCCAAGGGGGCCCCCAGATCCCCCCATGTGAATGAGTATGCGGTACATTGTACTCTTACTCATTCACCAAAATATAAATAAACAATGTCCCCCAATGTAAATCAACCGTCAATCAGGACGCCCGCTGGACCTGGAAAAAAAAAACACACTCCACAATCTGCGGCTGACAGCCAAATGCTTCCTCCACTGGTGGACAGTTCTTAAATAGGTAAGGGGTGGGGTCACCTAGTGACGTCATCTGGTGGCCCCGTCCCTTTGCGACATCACCGACTCAGCATGCATCGGCTTGGCCGATGGTGGCCCTGCCCCTTACCTATTTAAATACTGTCACCCGGTGGAGGAGGCATTCAACGGGCAAGTGACAATCTGCATCTGGTGGCTGGCAACGGTGGCAAGTGACAATCCACATCTGGTGGCAGATGACGGTGGCAAGTGGCAATCCGCATCAGGTGGCAGGCAATGTGGCAATTGAAAAGCTGCAGCTGGTGGCAGGAGACGTGGCAAGTGACACGCTGCATCTGGTGGCAGGCAACGTGGCAAGTGACAATCCGCATCTGGTGGCAGACAACATGGCAATTGATAAGCTGCATCTGGTGCCAGGCGATGTGGCAAGTGACACACTGCATCTGGCGGCAGATTCTGCATTATCGTGAGTTGAACTATTTCAGTTTATTTTACAATGTAATAAAATAAATAATGTGCTTCAATCATCCTGACAGCATAACAACCATGGTGTCGTGATGATTTAAGTGCTAACAAAAGCCATTTCCCCGAAAAATTTCCAGCGAAAAACCGCATAACCCCACAATTTTTTTCCACAACGCTGGTTTTATTTAATAACAAACCTGTCATACCAGCTCTGTGCAGTGGTTTTGCACAGAGCAACCCCAATCTTCCTCTTCCTGGTTCCCCTGCTGAGTGCCCTCATAGCAAGCCACTTGCTATGGAGACACTTATGCAAGCTCACTTCCGAGCCCAGCACTGTGTGCCTATAAGACAAAAAGAGTATGGCTCAGCTCTTCCCCGTTCTCTCCTCACTGGCTGTAATAGACAGCAGTGGGAGCCAATGGCTCCCGTGTCTCAGTCAATGAGGAGAGAGAAACCCGGGAGAGGCGCTGCTCTCATGCACAGCGCTGGATCGAGATCAGGCTCAAGTAAGTATTAGGGCGGGCTGCATGGAGACGGTTTTATTCTATGCATGAAGGTAAAAATCTTCCACCTTTAAAACCACTTTAGGGGTCTCAGCACCCGTTTGAATGAAGCTTAATCTGTGAATGGGACATGTGCTTATGCAGCTTGAGCCTCCAAATGCTGCATGCAGGAAGCCCATTCAAGTCAATGGGAACGCAGCGCCTGCATCGACTGATTGCGCTAATTGTCCCAGTTTGACAGGCATGTGAGTGAGAGTTCCCAACCACACACTATCTGTGTTCAGGGCCACTCACATGCACTCCCACCAAATTGGGACAAGCGGCTGTGTCAATGCAGCCACCATGTCCTTGAATTTGAACAGGCTGCAAGTCAAGAGAAATATATAGGGTGCTAGAACATTGGTTCTAACAGGGGTTCCATTAAGATCTCATTTCTAGTATATGAGGATCAGTCTCATTTTAGCAGTCCTTTTTTTTGGAACGAAGGCCGTGGATTGGCATGGTTCTTGGACGAATTGGGGTACACTATGGAAAGTGCCAGATATGTTGTGCAAAGTTTAGCAGTTATTTGAATTACAGCTGAAGTTTAATCAGCTTATATGTTGTCTTCTCTGGTTGCTCCCTCCCCCTTCTCATCATTTTAAAATAAAACTTTAGTTTTTATTCCATATTTTATTTGGGATCTAGTGATGTCGTTACTGGGTCTCTGTACTTCTGTGCAATGCAGGTAGATCATGGCTGGTGGGATGGACCAACAGGGTTCTGAACATAGCTTTCTGAAAACATCATAGCACCCTGTCTCTTCTCTAGAACCTCCCCCCCTTCTGGTGCAAGCAGTGGGCCGACTCTTTTGGTAGATAGATGGAGATGTGCAAATATCAAAATGCTAGATGGATGCCAGTCTCTGGAGAAGTAGGTGTTCCTAGGCAGAATTAATTTGCATGGAGACTGCCATAGGCAATGTCAACAGGAGATACTAAGCCTCCATGATTGAAGGAACTGAAATACAATGACTGAAAACAAAAGGCCAAACACACTCGGGTTGGAGAAGAAAGGGGTAGATGATGCTGGATGTCCAGGCAGGAAGTGAGGTGGGCTCAATCTGACTTACTGCAGCTTGGTCAAAATGCTGGCTTGTCACTTGCATTTATAAAATAAATAAATAAATAAGCAGACTGCCTTTTTTCAGTCCCATCATCCAAAATTAGCACCACCCTCCACATATGAATATAGAAGAGCCTCTCTTATTTCTTATTGCTCACAACCACTATTGCGCCCTCAATCCAACAATCAGGTCCATGTGAAAAAAATGAGAAAAGGAGGACCTGTTTATGGCTATTCCTCCTCGTCTACATTTTATTGTGCAGGGAAAGAAAAAATATATATATATTTGTCAATCGGCACAAAATCTACTTTTTGTGCATCAAATGCTTTTACAAACCCAGATAATACCTTATAAATGTATTGGTGACATCATCACTGTGCTGTACATAGCCTGTGCAGAGCTGAGGGAGGACCCAGCAGGCTCCACCCCCTACAGGCTGCCTGCAAAAAATTACAGGAGGGGTGGAGACAAGACCAGTCACCCTGCACAAGGAGAGAGAGAAGCAGTGAGCGGTCTTTATTACAGGAAACGTCTCACACTGGATTACTGCACAGATCTGGAAGAAATACACAAAGCACACTGATATTCAATAATAAATATACATAAATATTGTATATAGACAATACCAGCTTATCCTGAAGTTCTGCTGTAAAAGGGTATATTTTTATTTTAAAAGAAAACAAAATATGGCATACTGAATTTACTGGTTGCTTTTAGAAATGTCCCTTTTGTTTGTAATTAGGAATGTTGTACCCGGCAAGCCGCAGTGATGTGCGCGGATTCCAGGCAAGCAGCTAATAAACTGCCGGCTGCGGCACTTAGACTTTTATATCTGCTGTATAAAGGTGTGTGGCTTTGTCATTGATCCCCCACCATGGTTAGCGGCGATGCGGCTGTCGTTATCAGACCTGCGTCTATGGCGGGAGCCAGTTCTGGGGGCACCTGGAGTGATGCCTGCTGTGCATGGCTGAGAATTACAGCAATCAATGGCTCCTTCACCCTTGCAGCTCTCCGCCCGGGTTCTCCTCTCCCCATTGCCATTCCTTCCACGCCTCTCCCGCTTTATTGCCGACATCTGGAGCGCTGACAATGTCTTTTACACACTTTCAGAGGGCATAAAAAATAAAGTGCACATTTGTCTTCCCGGCCTCATTTCCAGAACAGGTAGCTTTTATGTGACTTATAAAGAAAGAAACAGACAATTCTTTCAAGTGTTCTGTCGCTGGGATCTCCGGGGATGAGGATTCACAAGGCTCAGCGAGGAGCGCTGAGCCGCCAGAGGGGAGAGTGCTACTTATATGTATCCTCTCAAAAAGAACCTGTATTAGGGGGTGCAGAACCGGGAACTCCGGGCAGGGATGATGGGAACCCCTCATAATGGGCACAGCAGGTGTGCAGACCTGTGAACCCCTCATACACATAATGGGCAAACCTGGGAAGTTCATCTCAGCGATAGTGGGAACTCCTCCTAATGGGCACAGCTAGTATGCAGACCTGGGAGCTCAGCATAGGGATGGCCAGAACATCTCAAAATGGGCAAAGCAGGGCACAACACAGGGCAGGGATGGAGGGAACTTCTCATAATGGGCACAGCAGGTGTGCATACCATGGAACTCAGGGCAGGGATGGTAATAGGCCCTGATGCTTGTGAACAATAGGTTGCAGACTGAGGAACTGAGATGGCTGATGAGCTCTTCAGTAGGGATGAACAAAACCAAGATTTTTTTTTTCCTGCTTCCTCTACATTTGTGAAAATCAAAACATTTCCCAAAGTCATAATTTTGGAAAAAGGCAAAGGAGGTCATGCCGAAGGGAAAATGAAGGTGCTTCCAAAGGGGCTTTAAATGACTTCCGAGGGTTACATTAGCTATTTATTTACTGTATATTATATTAATTTTTTTTTGCAATTTCCTGAATGCATCCAGAAAAAATACGCTGTCAGTGATATGGTGAAAATAATAATTTGACTGAAATATCAAGTTCGTCATAATCACTCTGCTCATCCCTTCTCTCCAGCATCTACCAAACACTAATCTTTAGCTTCAGCTATAGTGACACTTCACTATTCAAACAGCTGCTAAAATATCTTTTGCCAGAAAATGGATAAGAGGAGGCCTTTCAATTAAAAACAAAATACTTCCCTGCAAATTCTGCAGCATCAAGTCTCAAAAATATATACAGGGTCCCTATAAACCGAGACACCCGGAATCCACATTGATGCACTCTAAGCAGATGGTGGTTTAGGACTACCTAATTTTGCAAAATATTTTGCTTGTTCAACTTGTTAAAACATCATTCGGCTCAAGACATCCCACTTTGGGCAAGTCTGGAGACAACAGAGTGTGACCCTCTTATGCTCAATACAATAATATCCTATGGCTCAAGCCCTCCAATTGTAAATATATCACCAATGCAATCACGCTGTACTCTCTTGGGCTCTGGGGCAAATGTTGGCGTACATGTGGGCTAATGTCATCCCATGCCACTGCTTTCTTTTCATAAAATCCCTTGCTCTACCCAGCTTACCTTTAGCCGATATCATTCCAAATACAAGCAAATTTGAATCTAATTAGGCTAGATCACCTTTCCCTATCTGGATCCCTGAAGACTTTTCAAACTTACAAAACCAGCAAAAAGGTTCCCAATTTGGAAATTTTCAATTATCTTCAAATCAAGCATCTTTGGACGCAGAGATTCCCCCGGATGTGGCATTAGACCAAAGAACCATATTTGAACATGTGTGTCACGGACCTGCAAGCTCTGTGCCACATCTCTTAATGTTATCAACATTTACTAACCCTTCAATGTCCCTGCCTGCATACATGACCCAGTGGGCAACAGACCTCAATAGTTCCATAAAGATGGATAATTGGAGGGAGATATGGTCAGCAGCGAGATCCTCCTCTCAAAACATTTTGTAACAAGAAACAAACTATAAGGGCTCATTTACACTAGCTTCATGTTCAACACACATTAAAACTCCTACTGCTTCAACAAGCTTTTATGATGCGTTTTTGATGCTTCGTGGTGCTTAGGTGAGGCTGCGGTGGTGCTTAGATGAGGCTTCGGGGGTGTTTCAGTGATGCTCTTTTGAAGCTTTGTTGAAGCTTGGCAGATGCCCTGTGTGTTTGTTGATATCTCACACCTGCAATTTCTCCAAAACAAAGCCAAAGCTAAAGCTGAATTAAAGCTTCTCATAAGCCGCAGGTGCTTCAAACAAGCTTTGTCATGGACTTCTATGGAGGCTTTGAAAACGCTTTGAAGCACCACTAAAGCTACATGGGGTATCATTTTTGAAGTGAAGCCGAAGCAAAGCAAATGCAAGGTGTTAACAGGGCTGTAAGCTAACCATTTTATTTAGTGACATGAGCTTTGACTGGCGTTAAGAGAGCTTTAACAAAGCCTGTCTGAAGCCCTGTTTTGAAGCAAGTGTAAACTAGCCCTTAAGTATTGACCCGCTGGTATTTTCCCTCCACATGCTTCTATGCCTGTGGAGACCTGGGAACACAAACCTGGTGTACATACTCAGTGGTCACCAAATTTTGGTCTGACATTTCTATTATGTTGAATAATATATAGAAGCAACCACCCCCTAAGTGGGACTTTTATTGAGAAATAGGTATACATAAAACATAATCAACATTGATTAATGCAATTAAAAATAACCATCATCACAAATATACAATAAATCAAGCCGCAATAGGATCAATACACATGATGGCAACAAAGCACAGAGAACAGTGTCCCCAATGGGGTCTGGAGACAGCACAACATGAAAACATAGAATAGATTAAAAAGAAGACCACTGATCTGCCGCACTGAAAGGAGCAGACAGAGATCCAACGCGTTTCGATGTTAGCAAGTGGATATCTTCCTCAGGGGTATGTGGTCAGTCATTAAAAACAACAATATCATCCAAAACTTCAGGATACTGAGTATGTTGAATTGAAGTGGTGCAGAGACAATCTGCCTAAATAGGGTATATTCAGTGATCAAAATAGACAATATGAAACGAGACTGGCTGCCAAAGCAAGCAATAGCCTTCAGAGTTTCGGAATGATGGAGCTAGACCCAGGGCTGCATCAGTGGGATGTATAAAAATGATAGCAGAGGATGTTCTTAAGTAGAGGGATCAAATTGGTATGCAAAGCGTGGAGGAGCACAGGGCAGTAATCTGTGGAGCAGGTAGGCAATAACCGGAAAGTATCAAGGAAGGATAACTGGAAGAGGGGGCCCAGATGTCCAAAATGGACCCACCCCAGAATGGGGGAAATCTGGGAGGCAAAATCTCTCAAACAGAGTGCCCGTACAGATAGCAGTCCTTAGAGTCACCGATATGTGTAGCCTCTTTTTCACAGTTTGCATGCTTGAAACTAAATACAGGGTCACCCAGGCGATGGTGCATACAAAAATGAAGCCAAGCTACAGGATAGAATATCTAAATGCACAAAAATATGGAAACCATGGATTACCCATTTCCTCCCACCTAACTCTGATGAGGCGTTACTTGAACCTTAATCGGAAACTATTGGAGCCCGATTGTGTCATATGCTAGGAGGCCGCAAGGACTCTCTATACACCCCTCTGCTCCTCCTTTTTTATGCTTTTCTTGTCTATTATTTCTCTCTGAGTTGCTCACATTAGATGACATTACATGCCTCCTACTATGCTGAACCCCAAACAACCAAAAATTGGACTCTCATGCAGAACCAATTTTTGTAGGGTTACTTAGTTGAGTGTAGATCATCCATAATATATATAATTGCAGACTTATTTTCTACATTCAACATATTACCCACTTTCTTGGTGATGTACATTTACTGTATGAATATACAGTACTGCATGGAATTCTTTAATAAAAAATATTGAACAAGAAAGATATATTAGAAGAAATGTTAACATTATAATTTCAATCATATTATTTTACATTTCATTAGGAATCAAAAATGTGAAAAATAAAGACGCCAAGGATTGAGGAATGCTTGAAAACAATGCAAATAACCTTAAGCCATAATGCTGTATTCCACATTTTACATTTCGTTTTGAATGGTGGGGTCAATGATGAGAACCTATGGGGAACAGATCTATTGACTTCCTGCTACACAGTCGGAACAAGAAGTGAGTGAAAATCTCTCAACCACATACAGTTCTCACATTTTTGTAAATATTTTATTCTATCTTTTCATGTGACAACACTGAAGAAATGACACTTTGCTACAATGTAAAGTAGTGAGTGTACAGCTTGTATAACAGTGTAAATTTGCTCTCCCCTCAAAATAACTCAACACACAGCTATTAATGTCTAAACCACTTGCAACAAAAGTGAGTACATCCCTAAGTGAAAATGTCCAAATTGGGCTCAATTAGCCATTTTCCCTCCCCGGTGTCATGTGACTCATTAGTGTTACAAGGTCTTGGGTGTGAATGGGGAGCAGGTGTGTTAAATTTGGTGTTATCGCCCCCACTCTCTCATACTGGTCACTGGAAGTTCAACATGGCACCTCATGGCAAAGAATTCTCTGAGGATCTGAAAATAAGAATTGTTGCTCTACATAAAGATGGCCTACGCTATAAGAAGATTGGCAAGACCCTGAAACTGAGCTGCAGCATGGTGGCCAAGACCATACAGCTGTTTAACAGGACAGGTTCCACTCAGAACAGGCTTCGCCATGGTCAACCAAAGAGGTTGAGTGCACGTGCTCAGCGTCATATCCAGAGGTTGTCTTTGGGAAATAGACCTATGAGTGCTGCCAGCATTGCTGCTGAGGTTGAAGGGGTGGGGGGGTCAGTCTGTCAGTGCTCAGACTTTACGCCACACACTCCATCAAATTGGTCTACATGGCTGTCGTCCCAGAAGGAAGCCTCTTTTAAAGATGATGCACAAGAAAGCCTGCAAACAGTTTGCTGAAGACAAGCAGACTAAGGACATGTCCTGTGGTCTGATGAGACCAAGATAAACTTATTTGGTTAAGATGGTGTCAAGCGTGTGTGGCGGCAACCAGGTGAGGAGTACAAAGACAAGTGTGTCTTGCCTACAGTCAAACATGGTGGTGTCATGGTCTGGGGCTGCATGAGTGCTGCCACCACTGGGGAACTACAGTTCATTGAGGGAACCTTGAATGCCAACATGTACTGTGACATACTGAAGCAGAGCATGATTCCCTCTCTTCTGAGACTGGGCCGCAGGGCAGTATTCCAACATGATAACGACCCCAAACACACTTCCAAGACGACCACTGCCTTGCTAAAGAAGCTCAGGGTAAATGTGATGGACTGGCCAAGCATGTCTCCAGACCTAAACCCTATTGAGGATCTGTGGGGCATCCTCAAATGGAAGGTGGAGGAGCGCAAGGTCTCTAACATCCACCAGCTCTGTGATGTCATCATGGAGGAGTGGAAGAGGACTCCAGTGGTAACCTGTGAAGCGCTAGTGAACTCTGTGCCCAAGTGGGTTCAGGCAGTTCTGGAAAATAATGGTGGCCACACAAAATATTGACACTTTGGGCCTAATTTGAACATTTTTACTTAGGGGTGTACTCACTTTTGTTGCCAGCGGCTTAGACATTAATGGCTGTGTTTTGAGTTATTTTGAGGGGACAGCAAATTTACACTGTTATACAATCTATACACTCACTACTCTACATTGTAGCAAAGTGTCATTTCTTCAGTGTTGTCACATTAAAAAATATAATAAAATATTTACAAAAATGTGAGGGGTGTACTCACTTTTGTGCGATACTGTACATTAGTAAGAATCTAAACCAGGTTATGATGGCATGAACCAGTGATTGCCAACTTACGAGGTACAGGGGGTCTTAGCTGTGACCCCTGATATCACCAAGAAGTCACGCACATGCTTAGCAACATTTCAACCAGAATGGCCCACCACATCCCACCTACAATTATGCAGGGGGCACCCAGTTGCAGTTCATCATTGTAATTGGTGCCTTGCGGAGTCACTGCACTTACAGATTAACTCAAATAAGCACACAAAAGTATTGCATATAATGCTGCAAAAGATTGTCAAACTGCAGACTTACGTGAGAGAATGGTGAAGGACTTTGGACATGCTACAAGTAAGCAAGATAAATGTCCAAGAAAAGAAAAACCTGCTTATCTGCTTGATCATAACTTTATTAACATCAAGAGGTACTATCACACTGAATCAGTTTTCAAAATGGAAACCTTCAACAGAGGGTGCACCGGGACCAGACAAGGTCTGGAAGCTGCCATCTGCAACTGCCAAAGTGGATAACATATGGGGACGTCCTGGCAACAACAGTGGAAGTTAAATGTATAATGCTACAAGTGTGGATGGAGACTGAGGACATTTTTACAGTAGACTGTCTGTGAAGGTTCCCATTTATCTATGTCATGGGTTGCCAATCTTTTCAGTACCAGGACCACACTGTATATTTTATAAATATATGTGGGCCAAAAAAATCTCCATCAGAATCCCCTTTTTACATAAGGGTCCCCATCAGAGTCCTAATAAAGCCCCTTTCACATGGGCTAGATCTAGTTTTGCTCAGCTGGGGGTCTGTCTGCTGATCTCCTGCTGAGTTCAGAGGAGCTATTGGATGACAGGTTTGTGTCTGCTCTTCTTATGCAGCCCCCTCTGAACTATGGGTAGTCGGATGTAAATGGACCGGCTGTCTGTTTACACTCAACTGCCCTCAGATCCGTTCAGACGTAGGGGAACGGATCTCCATTCTGATCGGACTGGAGGTAGCCAGGTGTAAACAGACACAAGTCTATTTACAAGCATGAGGAAAATGGAGGGTCCATTCGAGTCTGCCTGAAAAACACACAGGCGGAACCGATTGGACGGCCTGTGTGAAAGGGGCCTTAGAGTCCTCCTTACATCCTGATCCTTATCAGAGTACCCCTTTCTACAAGGGTGCCTGTCAGGGTCCCCCTTTACATCGCTGTCCTCAGTTACCTTGGGGAACTGGGTCAAACTGTACTGACCATAGATATGGGCCAGATAAGAACTTGCGGCGGGCCAGACGTGGTCTGCAAATCTTAGTTTGGAGACCTTTGATCTAGGTTGTCATGAATTATCTAGTAGTAGTTAGACATATTCAGCTGGACTTGTTCTCTAATGTTAAAGATGTTTCGTAGTTTGCCCAAGCCACTTCAGGTAGAACTGAAGAAGTGATTTGTAAAAGCTACAAAACATGTTCAATATTACAGAACAAATCCAGTTGAATGTGATTAACTGCTACTTGATATCTAGAGTAGACTGCCGTTACAGTACAGTACAGTACAAGTCAATGATCCTTCTCCCAATGCTGATTGATGGACTCCAAGGGCTGCACAGCAAGAACTAAAGTGCTAAATGCAACCCTAATGATCCAGGTTAGGCAAGAGGGCAATAAACTATCAACATTCTTGAAAAAAGAAAAATAGCAGTAGTTATTTAAAAATAGGGGAAAAAAAAGTCTGTTAACTAAAACGCATTGTAATGGAATACTTTCATTGGGGCAGGAGTAAGGTGAGACTGAGATGACAAATGGTCAACAGCAACTTCATAACCGTCAAAACTCAGAATGTGTCTCTCCCATAGAAAAAGACAAAAGTCAATTTCCAGTGTTTCAAAGAGTCTCCTCCATCTCTCGGTTTAAAAATGAAGCGCAGCCATCAGACAAGACGTGACTGCTGTGACTTGTAAGCATTTCACCTTTTAAATCTTCGCTGTCACATCTGTCGATCGGCCCCGAAACACTCGGCATGGTAAACAGATCAATTTATAGACACACAGCTAAGTCCATGAAACTGCTTCATAATTAACCTTCTCCCGACCAGAGCGTGAAATTGAAGGGGGGTGGCAGGTGGGACATAATCGGTGGGAGCAGGTGGCATGGGAGGCGCTGGTTGGCACACTGGCACAGGCTGCCCGGCTGGTGCGGAAATAATGATACATTTAACAACGAGGATCAGCTTTGTGTCATGGATGTTCTGTAGGAAACAACAGATTTATAAGGGCCCTGATAGAGGGCCATAGACGGAGGTGCACTGTGAAATTGCGGCGGTTGCTGGCGCAGCTGCATGCTGGCACACATCATACAGATTACAATGCGGAGAACCAAAACTGCCCTTTGGTGCAATTCATTAACGCTATAAATAAACAGACACATCTCAAGGTCGTTCTAACACAAAACAGGAGCTGTAACCGGCGAGCGAGAAAAAGCTGTCAGAGGGAATTTCAGAGTCATACAGTTCCTTCAAAGTCCATGCAATGATGGCTTGATGTAAAGTCTTTATGGTCTTCCAAATCTATCTTAGTTGGAATAGATATTAAAGGGAATGCACCCCAATTTCATGCAGTTCTTTGACCATAATGTACTTGGAGATCAATTTTAAGTAAATATGTTTTTTAAAAGTCCACTCTTCTGTCCATGTTTCATGGTACATCAATATTTAGGGTACAACGTAAAACACGGTCAGAGTCTGCAGCCCTCCTCTTACAGGGTAGTGGGGTTCTTCTCCCCACCAGCCCCTGTCAAATTTGAATTTGGCTCAGCTGTATGTGTTATTTACAGAGATCTGTAAATGAAAACTACAAGTCTCATCTTCCACCACAGCAATGGAGCACATATGTTGAGACTCCACCATACTTGTTGTCCATTGATACTACTTAAGCTCCAAAACTAAAGGTCTGTACCTCAGTATGGACCTGAGCTGAAGGAAGAATCCGCAGGAGTCAGATCGCTGCACATGCAATCCAAAAATCGCCAGCGGTTTAGACATTAAAGAGGAAGTAAACCCTGATGGGTTTTACTTCCTCTTCATTACCCTGCAATGTAAAAGCATAATAGGCTAGTATTCATCGCATACTAGCCTATTATGTGACACTTACCAGCATTGGAAGACCGCGCTGTCCCTGCTCCAGGCCGCGTCCATTTTTGCCCCTCTTCCTACGGGGCCACGGAGCCGAGTGACGTCACTCCCCCGCATGTGCATGGGAGCCACCAATCGCGGCGCGATCTCAGTGAAGAAATGGCACACATGGAAGTATACTGTATATCTCCTAAACTGTGCATGCAGGGAACCTACAGGTAAGCCTTACCTGTAGGTTAAAGTGGTTGTCCAGAGTTGACAACCACTTTAATGGCTGTGTGTTGAGTTATTTTGAGGGGAAAGCAAATTTACACTGTTATACAAGCTGTACACTCACTACTTTACATTGTAGCAAAGTGTTATTTCTTCAGTGTTGTCACATGAAAAGATATAATAAAATATTTACAAAAGTGTGAGGGGTGTACTCATTTTTGTGAGATACTGTATGTATGTATATATATATATATATATATATATATGTAAAGGGTAATAAGGTCAGCGGTGAAGGCCCTGTAATTTTGGCAACATGCAGGGGAGGGCTGGGCCAGGGGGCAGGGTGGCAATTGCCCCCCAGGCCACCCTAACTTACATTCAAAATGGCCAACGGCCGCTGCCCGCTCACACTTTTTTCTTCTTGTGGAGAAAGGAAGCAGGGGCCAGGGGCGCAGCCACCAACTAACTGCAGGCAAAGGGGGGGGGGGTGGGCACCTGTGCTGATGGGCACTGGCGAACCTGCATTGATGGGCACTGATCAGGTTGCATTTGATAGGCATTGATGCATTATTTTTGTTAAACCTCCTTTGTTGCTATTAACATAAAATTTTCACATTGTGTCATATTTGTCTTGCTTCATATCATCAATATCCATTCTAAAACCAGGTGGGCATGGATGGTGATTTGATTCGGTGGTTCAATGGGCCACTTGACAGGACTTGTCCCCCAGGCCTAAGGCTGCCAGCCCTCCCCTGGCAACATGAGACGCCGGGTTCCGCTGGCTGCTTTATAAATATCTCCCTCTAACTTTCTCTATCATGAGCAATGAAACATTTCTGGTGAGCCCTCGGCTGGTCCCAAGATACTTCTCCCAGGATCCAGCTCTACAGTTTCTCTTTTGGCAATCGATCTCCAGGGATGGGATTAACAGCTCTCATTTCCTACCCTATCCAATGACGAGGGTTAAAGCTGGAGAATATGATGATGTCTCCAGGGAGCTGTAAAATGTAGATGAGACTCGAGAATTCTGAAAGACGTTAAAAACACTTGTCTGCAATGTGCGGAGTGTATGAGCAGTAATATCCGAGAAGCACCTGCATACAATAAATGTCACGACTGCTCCATATTGTACGTGGAGAGCAGAACCCTCGCTGGGCTGATTCAGCGCACACGTCTCTCAGGTGTCGGGGAAATTAAAGGGAAACGCGTCCTGGTGTAAGTTTGTGCACAAAAACGCAGGATGTGTATTTTTGTACATCGCCAATTCCAAGACACACAATTCATGCAGGAGGCAGACGCAGGGACTAAAATGTAAACCCAATCACTGAAATCTCATATATTCATTAACACTTACATTTCAAAAGCCATTTCCAATCTTTTCAAATCCGCCTTACCCCCCCCCCCCCCCACACTTGTAGAAAGTCCTCTAATGTCTTAAAGTGATTGTAAACCCTCACCGTGTAAAACAACCCATTCAGTTTATACTATAAATGAAAAGCAAAACATTTGTGTATAGATAAAAATAAATAAACATTATAAATTCTGTACCCTTTTTTTTTGCCCTTTTTTATAAGTGATCACATTCCCTCTGTTCTCAGCTGCATGTACAATGGCCACCCGTAAAAGTAACTCTCCTGGCAGCAGAAAAACACTAAAGCGGCAAAAAAAGTGGTGCGGCTTTTTGCGTTTTGACAAAACATTCCCCTCCTGAACGTGATTCTTCTACCCCTAAGTTCTGCTGCTCCTAAACTCTGATAACAGCCTATCTGTACATGGACACATAGGCTTTTTATGAGTCGAGTTCAGGAGCATAGGCAAAAAAACACCAAAAGCACGTTTAGGAGCAGCAGTGTACATGAGGCCGAAGAGCTGGGGGAGGAGAAGCTGCCTTACACTGATCTTCCCAGTGAAAGGCTGGGGGGGTGTATCAGGACACGTCTGGTCATTGGAGAGCAGGTTGAATTCCCAGCTGACCACAGTATGCTCTCCTACCTAGTGTGGTCAGTTTTTACTAGGAAAGCAGAGGGACTGGCAGGAACAGCAGGGATTTCACACAAAGGAAGCAATACAAAGAGAACAGGAGACTTTCTCATACAAGGTACAGCAGGCACATATCAGGAATAGGAAATGTTGAGCTTACATATTCTTTAAACGGTTTACTCTCAATGCCCTACAAATTTAATCTCCACAATATAACCCAGTATGACACAATGAGGTTTATTTACTAAAGGCAAATCTTTCGTGCACTTGGAAGTGCAGTCGCTGTAGATCTGAGGGGGGCATGCAAGGAAAATAAAAAACAGCATTTTGGCTTGCACATGATTGGATGATAAAATCAGCAGAGCTTCCCCTGATTTCAGATCTTCCCCTCAGATTTACAGTGACTGCACTTCCAAGTGCACTTGTATTGCAGAGTGGATTTGCCTTTAGTAAATCAACCCCAATGCTATGTAAAGACATTAATGTTACATTGTATTTACTCTGATTCTTTCATCTGCAGTTTAACCACTTCAGCCCCGGAAGGATTTCACACTTTAGGACCAGAGCCCTTTTTGCGATTTGGCACTGCGTCGCTTTAACTGACAATTGCGCGGTCGTGCGACGTTGTACCCAAACAAAATTTGCGTCCTTTTTTTCCCACAAATAGAGCTTTCTTTTGGTGGTATTTGATCACCTCTGCGTCATTTCTGATCGCCGCTTTAAACAAAAGAAGAGCGACAATTTTGCAAAAAAACCCAAATTTCTTACTTTTTGCTAAAATACAAATCCAAAAAAAAAATATAAAAAAAACATTTTTTTTCATCGGTTTTGGCCGATTTATATTCTTCCTCATATTTGTGATAAAAAAAATCGCAATCGGTGTTTATTGATTGGTTTGCGCAAAAGTGGTTGTGTTTACGGATGATGAGAATTAATTTCTGGGGTTTTTATTTATTTTTTTTTTTTTTACTAGTAATGGCGGCGATCTGCGATTTTTAGCGGTACTGCGATATTTCAGCGGACATGTCGGAACATTTTGACACTTTTTTGGGACCATTGGCATTTGTACAGCGATCAGTGCTATAAAAATGCACTGATTACTGTGTAAATACCATTGGCAGTGAAGGGGTTAACCTGCAGGGGGCGCTCTAAGGGTTAACAGTGTTCCCTGGGCGTGTTCTAACTGTGGGGGGACTGCCCTAGCTGGGGAAGGGAAGTGATCACAGCTTCCATGTAGAGGAAGGCTGTGATCACAGCCCTTCCCCCTCTCACAGAACGGAGGTCCTTGTTTACTTACACGGACCTCCGTTCTTTCACTCCGGGGGGGGCATCGCGGGGTGGCCGGCGGAGATCGACTCCGCCGCACCCGCTTCCTGGCCCTCCCCGGACACAGTGGGCGCGCGCACGCTCACTGGGCTCGATCTCGCGGCCGCCGTCATATGACGGCGGTTTGCGTTATCGAGCCTCCTTGTCGCCGTCAAATGCCGATCAGCGGTCGGCAAGCAGTTAAAGGGGTGACCTTTGATCTGCATATGATGGCAGCTTACATAACCCTACCAGTAAAAATAATTGAATACATTTTTTAATTAGCATTTAGTTGTAAAGTTGTAGAAGCTTGGCTTCATGCATTGTATGTTAATGAGGACAGACTTGAGACAGGCTAACACTAAGGCCTCATGCACACAGGACATTTTTTGACTGTTTTACAGCTGCTGTTTTTAGCTGCAGACGTTTTTTCTACAGTCAATAAACCCTCCATCATGTTATCCTAGGTGTCCATGCACACACAGGCTGTTAGCTGTTTTTAACAGTGATCTTTTTGAGCTGTAAAAAAAACCCAAGACCAGAGGGTTCTGAGAGACGTTTTTCAGCTCTAAAAATGTTCAAACACTTAAAAACGTTGATCCCCAACGTTTTTGGACGTTTTAGATCAATTGAAAAAAAAAAAAAACAAACAAAAAACGCTGGCCCTTTAAAAACGCATTTTTTGGACATTTTTTAAAGTTCTGTGTGCATGAGTCCTTAAGCCTAGTACACACCATGAGTTTTTAAAAAACTGACAGCTGCGGTTGGAGCACTGTACTAACAATCCAATGTTAGTACAGAGATCTCCCCCGCTGAGTTGTTGTGTTCTGACAGCCCCCCCACCACCACAACACTCCAGTCAGCGCCATTGGCTGAGAGTGTTGATCGGGAGCTGGTTGGCTGCTAGTTTTCCGTCTGAGCGGTCAGCTTCTGTCAGTCCGGCTGCCATACACACGGGCTGACTGTCAGCTGTTTTTTATTGAACCAGCCGATGTCGCCAGACATTCGGCCCGTGCTTGCTAGGCTTAAGACCTCGTACACACTATTCGTTTTTTCCCGTCCAAGCCAGTAGGGCTGAAAAAAAAAAACTAACCGGAAGAGTCGCTGTATTAACCATGAAATATTAGTACAGCAATCTCCCCTGCTGAGCTATTGTGTTCTGGCAGGGGGACACCCACCCCCAAAACTCTCCGGTCAGCGCTCTCAGCCATTGGTCGGGAACCGATCGCAGACCTTTTTGGGTCATGGCCCCTTCGACGGAAGCTGGCTGAGTGTCTGGCTTCTGTCAGACCAACTTCACTACACACGGTCTGAATGTCGACCGGTTTCTATTGAAGCAACCAATGCCACCCGACATTTGGCACGTCTGTACTAGGCTTAACATTGCTCAAAAAGCCTTGCAATCAGCCATCATGACACCTCCTCCTAAGAAACATCTTAGGGTGCACTCACACTGGGGCGGTTAAACTGAACCATGCCTGAGTTTAATTCTTCCACCTCCGCAGTCCCCCGCTGGTCTGTACTCACATTGGACCATAGGGAAGTGTTCCCAGGCACACTCCTGTGCTAAACAGACAAGTGATTGGTGCTTCAGTGCCATCTATAGAGAGCTCTGTGCTCCAGCGCGCTTTGCGCTCACACTGAACCTGTACCGGGCCACAAGAAAACCATGCCTGGGATCACCACTTCCACATGGTCCCAGGCACCGTATGCTTAACCAATGCTAGGAGCGGTCTGGAGCACCCAAGTTACACAAACTGGCCCAAGGGGCTGAATTGCTCCCAGGACTAGGACCACTTCCCTATTTTCATTCCTTTTTGGGCATAGAACATAAAATCATTTTTGAAAAACAATATCACTAAAAAAAATCCTAAAGAAACAGACCCATTATACTATTTTTAATTATTGCTGCATTTATAGACCCATAGCGGAAATGTAAAAATTGCTTTGGTTCATGAAGGGTGTACATGTGCAGAAGCTGTTAAAAAAATGGACAAATTGGGGGGCTGTTTCATGTCTGTAGCAGATTTAGAGCTTTTTTTGTCTTTTAAAAGGTGTTTTTATTTCTTGCTGATTACATGGCACAATGAGCCAAAGCAGAAAATAAAAACTTTTCAAACTGTTTATAAAATGTCACCAACGCATTCAGAAGATAAATACATGTTTAGAATAATTATACTCTCGCCAACCCAGATCCTTCATATCAAAAACAAAGTATATTCATTATTCCCTTTGAAATAGGACGTCTGCAGACACACGAGGCCTCCAGATCCCAGTTCTGAGACGTCGATTTGCCGCACCACGCGCTGCCAGACGCTGTCACCGAGGAACACCGCCCGGGACTGGGTGTCGAGTGTGTTTCAAAGAACTGTGCACACCAAGAATAAAGGGTAGGGGTGTTCAAAGATGGAGATGACAGCTGAAGATTTTTGGCACTGCTCTTATGCTATATTATTGTCTTTGGGGGTTTGTTATAAGTTTAACTGTTTTAAGGCATTGCGCAGTCAGCCAATCAGATGTTCTTTTTGTTGAGGCCAGTCAAGTTCCTCCACCCCAAACTCACTCATCCATGTCTTTATGGACCTTGCTTTGTGTACTGATCCAAATCACTTGGTGGAGGGGGGATTATGATGTGGGGTTGTTTTTCAGGGGTTGGGCTCGACTCCTTAGTTCCAGTGAAGGGAACTCTTAAGGTGTCAGCATACCAAGACATTTTGGACAATTTCATGCTCCCAACTTTGTGGTTACAGTATGGGGATGGCCCCTTCCTATTCCAACATGACTGCGCACCAGTGCACAAAGCAAGGTCAATAAAGACATGGATAAGTAAGTTTGGGGTGGAGGAACTTGACCTGACCTCAACCCGATAGAACACCTTTGGGGTGAACTAAAATGCAGACTGCGAGCCAGGCCTTCTTGTCCAACATCGGTGCCTGACCTCACAAATGCACTTCTGGAAGAATGGTCAAACATTCCCATAGACTCTCCTGAACCTTGTAGACAGCCTTCCCAAATGAGTTGAAGCTGTTATAGCTGCAAAGGGTGGACCAACACAATATTGAACCCTATGGACTAAGACTGGGATGCCATTAAAGTTCATGTGCTTGTAAAGGCAGGTGTCCCAATACTTTTGGTAATATAGTGTATCTTACAGACTTACAGCAAGCAAAGAAAGCCAGGGCAGGGAATGGCAAGACACAACGATGTGGCATGATTCTTTGTTCTGTGACCTTGCCAGGTGTACAGTCTGCACAAAAGAAGAAGGATAGGCACCACACTAATTGTTTATTATCCAATACGATGCAATCCAAAGTGTTTAGGAGGCTTCCCTATCATCAGGGCTTTGGTAACTGGTGAAAGTGATAAAGCAAGATATAAACAGCTTATTGTAGCCAATGTTTCCTCAATAAAGAAAAACTCGTCTGCACAGAGGACCTATAAATCTTAATACTCAGTCCATACCTTTGTAAGATTTATTAAAGTGAAAAGCAGATAAGCAGCAACAAGTTAAAGCGTATAATCCTCTATAAAGAAATGCAATGTTTTGAGCTGTTATTGGGTTCTTTTTTAAACATGGAGTGACTTGCATTTCTTTATGGAAGTTTACGCTCTTCGCCTTGTAGCTGCTTATCTGCTCTGCACTTTAATAAATCGTTACCAGTATGGACTGAGTAATACCATTCATAAGTTCTTGTGGCTGTGGAGGGAAATTGCTTCATTGCAGAAATGTTTGCCTAATTCATACAATTAGGCTGCCCCCTTTTTGCCTAAGGTATTTGGTAAGAAGTGGGTTGGGATGTGCTATAGACCTCATACACCCGGGCGTTAAAATAAACGAGCTGTAACGTTGGTACCGATGCCAGGAAAAAAGCTGCATTAAAAACACGATTTTATCAGCGTTTTGCATTGGCGTCAATGCACGTTTTTTTCCGCACTAGCTTCCAGCGGCGTTTCTCTGCCTCTATTCAAAATTAATGGTTCCCTATGAGAGCCCATTGATTTGAATAGAAGTCACACCAGAATCATGGGGATTCAACTTGCGGTGCGACTTGTGTGCAGAGGATCTTGAAGGGGAATTCCCCGCAAAAATTAAAAAAAAAAAAATTTCCATGGGCCCCCCCCCAAAATACCTTGTCCCTAGGTTGATCAGGGTCTGGTATGGATTTTGGGGGGGACCCCATGCCATGTTTTTTGGAGTGGGGGGTTTCCCTTAAAATCCATATCAGACCGAAGGGTCTGGTACCTCCTGAGGGGGAACCCCACACAATTTTTTTTTTTTTTTGCGGGGGTTCCCCTTCAAGATCCTCTGCACACAAGTCACACTGCAAGTCAGATCATCATGAATCTAGTGTGACTTCTATTCAAATAAAAGGGCTCCCATAGGGAACAAATGATTTTGAATAGTACGCCTGACAAGGCTTAACGCTGTGCATGTGTTTTTGAGCTTTTACTGGTGTCAGCGGCAAAACAGCTCTAGCGCTGCAGCTTCCGAACACGCTGGTCCTGCGTTCTTCAAACAGCTCCAGAACGCCGATGCCACTTACAGCTCAAATGAGGCCATTGAATAACACGGAGAGGCATATTTAAGCTGTAAACACAGCTCAAAAACGCAGCTGTTTTAACGCCCGTGTGTATGAGGCCTTACTGTACGATATACTGTGGCTGCAACAGTGTTTAGGTGAGAGAGTAGACATTTTTCTCAGCAGTACCAAAGACAAGCTGCTGCTGCATTCTAGTTGGTTTCACCCATTTAGGGTCCATTTGCATCAGAAACTGCACATTAAGGGCCCTTTCACACCGAACGCAGTTGGATGCATTTTGAAGTGCAGTCCAACTGCATAGCCAGCCCAAAACCAAGGTAATCTTATGGGCATAGCTCAGTGCAGTTAAAAAAGGTAGAGTATGCTGCACCACAAATGCAGGGAACGCGCTTCAAATGCTCCGTACCCCTTTAAACCAAGAAAGCCAAGCCCAAAAACGTATAGAAAATGCACAGCAAACTGCAAGCAAAATGCATTCAAGCGCACATCAAGGGTGCATCAAGCATGCTTCAAATGCATGCAAACATGCAGTGAAAAACGCCCAGTTATGTGCAGTTTCTGGTATGAATGGGCCCTTACTGGGCATTTTTGCATGTGACGTGCATTTGATGCACATTTTTTGCACGAATTTGAATGCAGTTGTGCATTTTTCCTAAGCTTGTATGTCCTTTAAGGTCACTTCTGTCTTTTTTCACTGTCATAGTGTGAACTATGCTCATAGGATGATCTGGATTTTGGTCTGTTTATGCAGTTAGCGTGCAGTCAAACATGCATCCAACTGCATCTGATGTGAATGGGCCTCAATAGTCTTCTCACTTCATCCATGACCAAAGCCCAGATGAAGGGAGCATTTGGAAGCCCCTGAAATGTGTTGGCTTGTATTGTATTGTTAGAAATCAACGCCAACTCTTAGAAAGTTGTGTGGCCCTGCATTCTTCTTTGTGGATTTTGTACAGAGGGCCTTTCCTTGTGGCACCTTCATGTATTTGGGGTTGGCAGATTGCACTCCTCGGCGCAGAGTGTATCCCCAAACGTGGAACCTTCAATGGCATTTGTTTCATAGTTACACAGTCTGGTTAAAAAAAGACAAAAGTCCATTTAGTTCAACCAATAAAAGGGAAAAAAACAATATACTGCCTACAACTCTAGAACAGTATCTGTGCCAGCCATGTGGGACCTTCATACCAGAGATGTGGCTCTATCAAGTGGAGTGGTGTTATCTCAATTCTAAGCAAGCACTGACATGTAGTGCAGGCAATAAAGTACAGAAAAGCTCACTAAAATGACTGCACTGGCTATCGCTGGCATGAAAATGAAAAATTAAAACCAGCAAGTCTCTAAAAGAAGAGTAATAATACCCAGCACTACTGCCACTGGTTCTCTCTCTCAGAGCTACAACAGGTATCCTGGATGCCTATGTCCTTCACTGCGCCCTTTGCTTTCACCCGCCTGCTGTTACGATATGTCACTACTGTGCCCTGCAAAGCTGGTTAGGGATGGTGCAAGAGATATGGGCCATATTACTGTCTTCACTGTTGGCCAATTTTTACCAAAGGAGGGTGTTTTTTGGAGGAGTTTATTTAGGCTAATTTTGTTTATTGACAGGAAACTCCTCTTTGCGCAGACATCCACAGGCGCGCACTGTAATAGCAGAAATACATGGTTAGAAAATCGGCCTATCGCTAGACCAACGAAACAGCGGCCCGTGGTCGAAAACGTTGCAGGAATACACGGGTAGAAAATCGGCCGAGCGGTCAGTGGTCAGAAACGTTCCGCTCATGCGTGATATGTTCAAGAGATTTTTTTTTACTGCCGACCTTCACACCAACGCATAGAATATTGTTCGCATGCAAACGATACGACACAAATATTTCATTTTTTCAATTGGCCTTTTTCATTCATGATGTCGATATCGGGTGTTACTTGCTGGGCATTAATGGTTAGAGTATCGGCCGATCGTTTGCAGAACGGAAATTTTCGGCTGATATTCTTATTGTGTATTCCTGCCATAAGAGGAGGCCTGCTCTGCCCACCAGCTTCTGCACAATTATAGTATTTAGGGATCTGTGGGGGTTCAGAATAACTCTGAATTGCCCTTTCAGGCCCACATCAAATCCCTGTCCAAATCATGGCACCTCAACCTCCGCAACATCTCCAGAATATGCCCTATTTTTACCAATGACACCACAAAGCTTCCAATCCACTCCCTGGTTATCTCTCGCCTTGACTACTGTCACTCCCTCCTCATTGGCTTAGCTTTACACTATCCCCTCTTCAGTTCATCATGAATGCTGCTGCCTGTCCCATCCACCTTACCAACTGTTCAGTGTTTGCCAGCCCTCTGTGCCAATGCCTCCACTGGCTTCTGATCACCCAACAAATCAAATTCAAAGTACTAACAATAACTTACAAAGCAATCCACAACTCTGCCCCCAGCTACATCATTAGCCTAGTCTCAAAATACCAAACTAATTGTGCTCTTAGTTCCCCCCCAGAGACCTCCTGCTCTCTAGCTCCCCTGTCACCTCCTCCCATGCTCGCCTCCAGGACTTCTCCCGAGCTTCTCCCATTCTTTGGAACTCCTTATCCCAATCTTTTGACTATCTTCTAATCTATCCATCTTTAGACGCTCCCTTTTGAAAACCCTTCTCTTTAAAGAAGCCTATCCTGCTTCTAACGAATACACTGTGTTTTTACTTTCTTCTTTTGCTCATCCCCCACAATTAATACCTTTTGTATCACTTTACCCTCCCTCTTAGTTTGTAAGCTCTAACGAGCAGGGCCCTCTGATTCCTCTTGTACCAAATTGTATTGTAACTGTACTGTCTGCCTTCATTTTGTAAAGCACTGAGCACACTGTTGGCGCTATAGAAATCCTGTATAATAGTAATTATAACAAAAAGTTACTTGCAGTTCCTCGCAGTGTGCACATGTAATACAATACAGGCATGTGGGCCTGAAGTCAAAGCATGAGAAAGTATTGTGCTTGCTCCCCAATGGGAAGTTTGGGGAAGTGCTGTGAGAGGCAAGCAGCGGCAGGAACATGCTTAAAGGGTAAGAGAAACCTTTATAACCATAGGAATAAAAGGTATTCTGGAATTTACACAATGCATTTAAAAGGAAGATTTTTTTCACATAGGGATTAACTCTTTAACCACTTCAGCCCTGGAAGGATTTACCCCCTTCCTGACCAGGCCATTTTTTGCGATACGGCACTGCGTCGTTTTAACTGACATTTGCACGGTCATGTGATGTTGTACCCTAACAAAATTTATGTCCCTTTTTTTCTCCACAAATAGAGCTTTCTTTTGGTGGTATTTGATCACTGCTGCGGTTTTTATTTTTTGCGCTATAAACAAAAAAAGACAGATGATCTTGAAAGAAAAAAACCCAAAATTTTCTACTTTCTGCTATAAAACATTTCCAAAAAAAAAAAAAAAAAGTAAAGAAAACGAATTTCTTCCTCAGTTTAGGCCGATGTGTATTCTGCTACATATTTTTGGTTAATACAAAAACAAAAAAAAAAAATGCAAAATGGGTATATTGATTGGTTTGCGCAAAAGTTATTGCGTCTACAAAATAGGGGATAGATTTATGGCATTTTTATTATTTTGTTTTTTTAGTAATGGCGGCGATCAGTGATTTTTAGCGGGACTGCGACATTGCGGTGGACAGATCGGACACCTAACTTACATTATTTACTCTCTTTTGGGAACCAGTGACATTATTACAGCAATCACTGCTAAAAATATGCACTGTCACTGTACTAATGACACTGGCAGGGAAGGGGTTAACATCAGGGGCGATCAAAGGGATAAATGTGTTCCCTGTTTGTGTTTTCTAATTAGGGACTGTGTGGCTGGGGAAACACACAGATCCGTCTTCCTGCTTAGCTGAAAGACAGGATCTGTGTGATCTCCCCTGTCAGAACGGAGATCTGCCTTGTTTACACAGGCAGATCCCCATTCTGTCACTGTGGAGAACGATCGTCGGACCCACTGATTGGCTACCCCGCTGGCCAATGGGAGCGCCCACAAAAGCAAGTTCCTGAGCTGATGCACAGCTACGGCGATTCACGGAAATGAGCCACCTTGCCGCAGTATAATGACGGCGGCTGGTCGGCAAGTGGTTAACTACCACCGATGTAAGACATGTGACGGCGGTGGCTTATACACACACTCCTGGCTGCTGCAGCAGCTGGGAATGTGTGTGAACTTATCACACTGACTGATGGTTTCCTATTAGGCCAACTGTTGGGTGGCATCGGCTCGTATGTACTGCAGCCGGTCTGAGGTATGACCAAGAAAGGTCTGCCGATCAGTTCCTGATCAGTGCTCTCAGCCAATGGCTGAGAGTCCTGACCGGAGTGTTCTGGCGGGGGCCAGTTCCCCTGTAAGAGCACAACAGCACAGCAGGTGATCAACGTTATTACAGCGGCTCCTCCTGAGCTGTCAGTTTTTTGGTTGAATGAAAAAGAACTAGTAGAGCATACTAGACTTTTCCACCGCACAAGCCTAATGCATAGGGTGTGACTATGTACAACAACAATGATCGTGCTGTGCGTTACATATCACTGTGCATGTGAGTGAGAGCAATAACTGTAGAGCCATAATTTATGGTTAAAATGATTGTAAATGATCACCTTGTAAAACAACCCATTCATTTTAAGATGGAAATGAAATGCAAAACATTTGTGTATGGATATAAAAAAAACATTATAAATACAGTGCCTTGAAAAAGTAATCATACCCCTTGAAATTTTGCACATTGTGTCATGTTACAACCAAAAACGTAAATGTATTTTATTGGGATTTTATGTGATAGACCAACACAAAGTGGTGCATAATTGTGAAGTGGAAGGAAAATGATAAATGATACAAAATAAATATATGAAACGTGTGGGGGACATTTGTATTCAGCCCCCAGGTTTTCTTCTAAGATTGCCCTGTATTTGGCTCCATCCATCTTCCCATCAACCTTGACCAGTTTCCCTGTCCCTGCTGAAGAAAAGCATCCTCACAACATGATGCTGCACCACCATGTTTCACAGTGTGTTCAGGGTGATGTGCAGTGTTAGTTTTCCGCCACACATAGAGTTTTGCTTTTAGGCCAAAAAGTAAAATTTTGGTCTCATCTGACCAGAGCACCTTCTTCCACATGTTTGCTGTGTCCCCCACATGGCTTCTTGCAAACTGCAAACAGGACTTCTTATGGCTTTCTTTCACTAATGGCTTTCTTCTTGCCACTCTTCCATAAAGGGCAGATTTGTGGAGTGCACGACTAATAGTTGTCCTGTGGACAGATTCTCCCACCTGAGCTGTGGATCTCTGAAGCTGCTCCAGGGTTACCATGGGCCACTTGGCTGCTTCTCTGATGAATGCTCTCCTTGCCCGGCCTGTCAGTTTAGGTGGACGGCCATGTCTTGGTAGGTTTGCAGTTGTGCCATACTCTTTCCATTTTCCGATGTTGGATTGAACAGAGCTCTGTGAGATGTTTAAAGCTTGGGATATTTTTTATAACCTAACCCGGCTTTAAACTTCTTCACAACTTTATCCCTGACCTGTCTGGTGTGTTCCTTGGCCTTCATGATGCTGTTTGTTCACTAAGGTTCTCTAACAAACCTCTGAGGACTTCACAGAACAGTTGTATTTATACTGAGATTAAATTACACACAGGTGGACTCTTATTAAGAGGGCTGAATACAAATGCACGCCACGCTTTTCACTTATTTATTTGTAAAAATATGTGAAAACCATTTATCATTTTCCTTCCACGTCACAACTTTGTGCCACTTTGTGTTGGTCTATCACATAAAATCCAGGTTATGAATACTTTTTCAAGGCACTGTACCGTTTTTCCCTTTTTTTATAAGTAATCACATTCCCTCTGTTCTCAGCTGTATAAAAGCTGGGGGAGGAGAAGCAGCAGTACATAGCTAGAGAACTGACCATGGTGTGCTCTCCAGCTTAGTGCGGTCAGTTTTTAATAGGAAAGCAGAGGTACTGGCAGGAACGCCAGGGATTTCACACAAAGGAAGCAATACAAAGAGAACAGGAAACTTTCTCCTACAAGTAAATAGTGCAGCAAACACATATCAGGAATATGAAGTGTTGGGGTAACAAAGGCTTTAACTCTAACTGATGACCTGTAAAGGTTTTTAAAACATCACCAATGGACACTTTTGGGAACTGAGGTTTGTTGCCGTTCATTGGGCGCGCCAGATTTAAGGCTTGACATGTTGGGTATGCATTTACTTGGCACAACCTCATCTTTTATATTTCATAAAAATTGGGTAATATATTGTGTTTGAGTGCCCAACAAATAACTTGAGTGTGCTTTTTACTGAAAATACTGTATATGTTTGCTAAACAGTTGTGCTAATATTGTGTTATATAAAAAAGTACAACTACAGCTATTTTATTCTATGGGGGTCTCTGCTTTCAGAAAATGTATAATGTGTGGAAGTTTTAACTTCTTCAGGTCTAAATACCCAAATAATTGAATATCTAAAACAATTTTTAGCATTGACACCGCATCCCCATCCCACAATCTAGAAGATACACTTTTTTTTACCTGAAGATTATTTTAGGCCTCATGCACACAGGATGTTTTTTGACTGTTTTACAGCAGCTATTTTTAGCTGCAGACATTTTTTCCTACAGTCAACAAACCCTCCATCATGTTATCCTATTTGTCCATGTTATCCTATGTGTCCATGTTATCCTATGTGTCCATGTTATCCTATGTGTCCATGTTATCCTATGTCTCCATGTTCCTATGTGTCCATGTTATCCTATGTGTTCATGTTATCCTATGTCTCCATGTTATCCTGTGTTTCCATGTTATCCTATGTGTTCATGTTATCCTATGTCTCCATGTTATCCTGTGTTTCCATGTTATCCTATGTATTCATGTTATCCTGTGTTTCCATGTTATCCTATGTGTTCATGTTATCCTATGTGTCCATCTTATCCTATGTCTCCATGTTATCCTATGTGTTCATGTTATCCTATGTGTTCATGTTATCCTATGTGTTCATGTTATCCTATGTGTTCATGTTATCCTATGTGTTCATGTTATCCTATATGTTCATGTTATCCTATGTGTTCATGTTATCCTATGTGTTCATGTTATCCTATGTGTTCATGTTATCCTAGGTGTCCATGTTATCCTATGTGCTCATGTTATCCTATGTGTCCATGTTATCCTATGTGTCCATGTTATCCTATGTGTCTATGTTATCCTATGTGTCCATCTTATCCTATGTCTCCATGTTCCTATGTGTCCATGTTATCCTATGTGTTCATGTTATCCTATATGTTCATGTTATCCTATGTGTTCATGTTATCCTATGTGTCCATGTTATCCTATGTGTCTATGTTATCCTATGTGTCCATCTTATCCTATGTCTCCATGTTCCTATGTGTCCATCTTATCCTATGTGTTCATGTTATCCTATGTGTTCATGTTATCCTATGTCTCCATGTTATCCTGTGTGTTCATGTTATCCTATGTGTTCATGTTATCCTATGTGTCCATCTTATCCTATGTGTTCATGTTATCCTATGTGTTCATGTTATCCTATGTGTTCATGTTATCCTATGTCTCCATGTTATCCTGTGTGTTCATGTTATCCTATGTGTTCATGTTATCCTATGTGTTCATGTTATCCTATGTGTTCATGTTATCCTATGTGTCCATGTTATCCTATGTGCTCATGTTATCCTATGTGTCCATGTTATCCTATGTGCTTATGTTATCCTATATGTTCATGTTATCCTATGTGTCCATGTTATCCTATATGTTCATGTTATCCTATGTGTCCATGTTATCCTATGTGTCCATGTTATCCTATGTGTCCATGTTATCCTATGTGCTCATGTTATCCTATGTGTCCATGTTATCCTATGTGATCATGTTATCCTATGTGATCATGTTATCCTATGTGTTCATGTTATCCTATGTGTTCATGTTATCCTATGTGTTCATGTTATCCTATGTGCTCATGTTATCCTATGTGCTCATGTTATCCTATGTGTCCATCTTATCCTATGTCTCCATGTTATCCTATGTGTTCATCTTATCCTATATGTCCATGTTATCCTATGTGTTCATCTTATCCTATATGTCCATGTTATCCTATGTGTTCGTGTTATCCTATGTATTCGTGTTATCCTATGTGCTCATGTTATCCTATGTGCTCATGTTATCCTATGTGCTCATGTTATCCTATGTGTTCATGTTATCCTATGTGTTCATGTTATCCTATGTCTCCATGTTATCCTATGTGTTCATGTTATCCTATGTGTTCATGTTATCCTATGTGTCCATGTTATCCTATGTGCTCATGTTATCCTATGTGTTCATGTTATCCTATGTCTCCATGTTATCCTATGTGTTCATGTTATCCTATGTGATCATGTTATCCTATGTGCTCATGTTATCCTATGTGTCCATGTTATCCTATGTGTCCATGTTATCCTATGTGCTCATGTTATCCTATGTGTTCATGTTATCCTATGTGCTCATGTTATCCTATGTGCTCATGTTATCCTATGTGCTCATGTTATCCTATGTGTTCATGTTATCCTATGTCTCCATGTTATCCTATGTGTTCATGTTATCCTATGTGATCATGTTATCCTATGTGCTCATGTTATCCTATGTGTTCATGTTATCCTATGTGTTCATGTTATCCTATGTGTTCATCTTATCCTATATGTCCATGTTATCCTATGTGTTCATCTTATCCTATATGTCCATGTTATCCTATGTGTTCGTGTTATCCTATGTATTCATGTTATCCTATGTGCTCATGTTATCCTATGTGTTCATGTTATCCTATGTGCTCATGTTATCCTATGTGTTCATGTTATCCTATGTGCTCATGTTATCCTATGTGTCCATGTTATCCTATGTGCTCATGTTATCCTATATACTCATGTTATCCTATATGTTCATGTTATCCCGTGTTCATCTTATCCTATGTGTTCATCTTATCCTATGTGTCCATGTTATCCTATGTGCTCATCTTATCCTATGGGTTCATGTTCTCCTATGTGTCCATGTTATCCTATGTGTTCATCTTATCCTATGTGCTCATCTTATCCTATGGGTTCACACACTCTCCGGCCGCGGTTCGCAGCAGGGGGTCTGGTGCGCCCCTGTTCACCGTTTCAGGTCCAAATTTTTGCCAGAATTCAGACCCGAAACGGTTAAGACGGACAGGACCCTTCTGCAGTGCGCTCCGTGGCCGCCACGGAGGTGTGTGAAGCAGCTCCATTGAGAGCCGGCCACACTCTCCTGTCATGCGAATTAGATGCAGGTAAATCCGCATCCAATTTGCATAGGTGTGAACCCAGCCTAAGGCCTCATGCACACCGGACGTTAAAAAAACTTTCTAAAAATGTCAGTAGGTTTGTAGTGAGTTTTTCAGCTTTTTGCACTAGCCTTTTTGAGTGTTTTTTTTTTTTTTTCAGTGAGCAAAAAACCGTGAGACGCATTTTTGAGTGTTTTTTTTTTCCCTCTCGATGGATCTAAAACGTCCAAAAACATTGGTGAGCAGCGGTTTTACAGCTAAAAAACCGTCTCTCGGAACCCACTGGTCTTGGGGGTATTTTTACAGCTAAAAAATGCCCCAGCTAAAAACAGTTGATAACTGCCTATGTGCGCATGAACACATAGGATAACATGATGGGGAGTTTTTTGACTGTAGGAAAAAATGTTTGAAGCTAAAAACAGCAGCTGTAAAATGTCCAAAAATGTCCTGTGTGCATGGGGCCTAATAGGCACTGAGAGCCATACTCTCCTGTGAGGAGGGAGGGTGTGGCTTACCACTGATGTGTGTGTCCATGGATGCACACAGCCTGGCTCTGGAGAATGCGTGCCTCCTTAGCACTCAGCTTGCTGAGGGGGCATCTGGAGGAGGAGGGAGGAGCAGACAAGGCCAGCAAAGGACTGCCAAAGAGGAGACAAGTAAGCGCGTAAGTAATGCAATTATCGTTGCACAGAGCAGGCAAGTATAACATCTTGTTTTAACAACAAAACAAAACAGCCTTTAATATCACTTTAATATCACTTTAACCACTTGCAGACCACCCCACGAACATATACTGCGGGACGGCGACTCTCCTGCGTGAAACCCTGTACAGGTACATGATTTCACACTTCCGGGTCTACGGCGAGCATACGTGCCGCCAATGACCAGCTCCTGCTGTTATTGGACACAGCAGGAGCCAATAAATGGGTCCGGTAGACCCAATTTCCGACGGGAACTGCAGAACGTTCCTGAGAGAGGCAGTCTGGCTATGTAAACAAGGCAGATTGCCATTCTGTGACAAGTTTAGACAGAGATCTTGTGTTTCTGCTAAGCAGGAACATGGATCTCCGTCTTCCCACAGTTAAAGCACCTCCCCCACACAGTTAGAAAGCACTCCCTAGGAGCACATTTAACCCTTTGATCACCTCTGATGTTAACACTTTCCCTGCCAGTGTCATTAGTACAGTGACAGTGAATATTTTTTTAGCACTGATCACTGTATTGGTGTCACTGGTCCCCCAAAAAATATCAAAAGTGTCACTAAGGCCCCTTTCACACTGGGGCGGCGGTATCAGTAAATCGCCGCTAGTTTCAGCTGCGATTTTCCACTGTTATAGCGGTGCTACGGCACCGCAATGCAGGTGGGAACGTGTCGCTTTTAACCCCCCACAAGGGGTTAAAAAGGGGTTAAAAGTGCTGTCTCGCTGCGCTTCCGAGGTGGTGTGCAGCCGCTTCAGAAGCGTTTGCCATTGATTTCAATGGCAGCGGCGGTGGAGGAGCGGTGTAAACACCGCTCACCGCACCGTCCCAAAGATGCTGCTTGCAGGATTTTTAGCCCAAAAGCGCCCGAAAAACACCCCGGTGTGAAAGGGGCCCTAAGGATTTATTTACTAAAGCTGAAGAGTGCAAAATCAGGCTCACGTCTGCATAGAAACCAATCAGCTTCCAGATTTTAGGGCTCTTTCACACTAGCGGATGGTTCGGGTCTGCCTGTCAGTTTTTCAGGCGGACCCAAACGGACGCTCCATTGCCCTTTATGGAGCGACGGATGTCAGCGGTGACATGTCCGATCCGCCAAAAACAGATGGATGGAAACCCTATTTTCCATCCGTCTGGCGGATCGGATGAACATGGACAGATGGTCCGTGTTCATCCGATCCTCCATAGAGGAGAATGGAGCTGTGACAGGTCAGTCTCTGCACCGAGTGCAGAGACTGTCCTGTCATCCGCCGGCTCAGCGGGGATAAACGGATGGATCCCTGATGAGCAGCGGAGATCCGTCAAAACGGGCTCCGCTGGTGTGAAGGGGGCCTTTTTGCCAAAGTTTAATTGAACAAGCTGAGGTTAGAAGCTGATTGGCTACTATGTACAGCTGCACAAGATTCTGAGTGAATAAGGTTTAGTAAATCCACCCCTTAGTGTCCGATTTGTTCGGCGCAATATCACAAACCCACTCTATGTCATCAATCGCTGCCATTTCTAGTAAAAAAATAAACTAAAAATTCCTTAACTATATCCCATAGTTTGTAGACGCTATAACTTTTGTGCAAACCAATCAATATACGCTTATTGGGATTTTTTGGCCAAAATTATATGTAGCAGAATACATATTGGCCTAAATTGATGAAGAAATTAGATTTTTTAAATTTTTTTTAATTGGATATGTTTTATAGCAGAAAGTAAAAAAATGTTTTTTCAAAATAGTCGGCATTTTTTTGTTTGTAGCGCAAAAAATAAAACCGCAGAGGTGATCAAATACCACCAAAAGAAAGCTGTATTTGTGGTAAAAAAAGGGAATCCATTTTATTTGTGTACAGCAGCCCACGACCGCGCAATTGTCAAAGTAACGCAGTGCCGTATTGCAAAAAATGGCCTGGTCATGAAGGGGGGCTTCTGCAGTTGAAGTGGTTAAATTTTCTGAAAAAGTTCTACTTATTACTACTGGTTATTTTAGTTATTACTACATCTATCAAAATATGGAGAATGTAATAGAAATATGGAAAAATGTGTAATATAAAATTTGACCTTTATGAAAAGACGCCTAAAAGGCTTTAGAAGAATCTGACATTGTAAATGGAATAAATTGTCCATTTTATAGAATAATTGCAGATTACAAGTCCTGGCTTCATGTACCTAGGAATTAGAGAGTGAAGGATCCAGGCACGGCGCCGGGAACCCCGCCGTGTGTCAGTAGCCAGTCTGGTATTGTGCGGCTGAAGTGTTTGCACTTATGTTAATTTGTATTCTATGGTGGAGTCATCATGAGCGCAGGCTGCCCGGGAGGATGCTATTCACCGGCCGCGCAGAGAAGGTCAAGCGAAACAAATACAGAATAAAGTAACTCTGAAGTGGAGGATTACAAACAAGTCTAGGAACCGTGTTCTTTTTATTTACTAGGACTGTTGTGCTGCTCCGACCCTTGGTAGACTGCAAAGCCTCTTCTGTGACATTCAGCCCGTGTTCGGAAACCCGCCTGGGCAACAAAGGAGGTAAAGTCTAGCATTGAACACCCACTGGGAAGTGCTGAGTTTCTAACATAGCCACAGACAACCAAGCGGCACCTACAAGGGTGGCCACAGCAGAAAAGGGGCACATTTGCCACCCCAGAAATTTTATTTTTTTTCAGTTTGCTGCCTTACATACGGGGCCTATGAGGTCCTGGTCTATTCATGCCCAACACTGCAATCTAATTGCGGCCCACTTTGTAGGTCCAAGGCCCCCTTTAAGCCTCACCTATGAATGTTGAGCATTCATGTCTGCAAGCCGCTGCAGCACTCTGGTAGCTGCCATTATACATTGCCAGCAGCGAGTGTGTCAATAAACGTCAACCCAGCCTACAGACCTGCCATGGCAGATAACGTATGACTCGATCAGACAAGATGGATGCTAACAATAAATGTTGCATGCAGCAGTGATTTATCTCACATACTACAACCTTTAGCATGCAGCCTACAACCAAGAGATCCTCAGGGGATGGTCCTAGAAAGCCTTTGCAGATCAACTGCACAGGCATGGCCAACACAATAAAGATTTAGTCTGGAGGATGACCAAGTTGCAGCAAGGGTCACGAGATGTAGGTACACTAAGGCTGTATTCACACAGGGGCGATCCGACTTCAGGCGTGACTTTACCAGGCAACTTCAAGCTGGACTATGCCAGGCGACTTTGCCTGTGGGCAATCAGAGAAGGGAGGGAGGGGGTTGCTCTGGATAAATTATTTTCTTTTTACTGTAAAGTCGCTTCCATTTAGATGGGGGATCCGACTTCTATTGAATTCTATGGGCACAAGTCGGATAGAAGTTGCCTAGCAGTAGTACAGGAACCTTTTCTGAAGTCGCTCCGACTTCAGTGGTGTACATCAAGACGGCTCCCATTCATTTCAATGGGATTTCAAATGTCAGGCGACTTGAGGCGACTCAAGTCGGAGCGCAAGTCGCCCCTGTGTGAATGGGCACTAAGGGGTTAATTTACTAGGCAAATAGACTGTGCGCTTTTGTAAGTGCAGTTGCACCACTCTGTAATGCCCGGTACACACAATGAGATTATCGAGCTAATGATCGTCCATTTTTTTTTTGCATGTTGATCTCAGATCGAATCGGAAGAGTTAACTTTAGTCACAAAAATTCTCGTATGACAGTATAAAAATTGGAAGCGATGTGATGTGTTGTAGTGTATTTGTATTGCATTTTCGAACAACAGCTGTACTGGTTAAATGAAAATCGTAGGATCGGGCACTGTGCAAGAACATTTTTCTTGCATATCTGATCATGTCCGGACGGAAAATATCGGGTGAACTGTCATGATTGGCTCCTGAAAAGCTCTGTACTAACGATCCGATTATCGTACGATCGTTTCGAAAGAGGTATTTTCCGTACGATTTTCTGATCTTTGGCAAGTGCAGTTCCTCCAGGGCTTAGTAAATGAAGGGAGGCTCATGTGTTTTTTTTTTTTATTTTCCTTGCATGTAATTAGGTGTCCTTTGTAAAATGAAGCTTTACCTCATTTACTAAGCTCTGGAGCAACTCCACTTGCCAAAGTCTATTTGCCTTTAGTAAATCAACCCCTATATTGGCAAAGTTTTGTTGACCGTCACACCTATATAAGTTTGTTGGACATCCCATTCCAAAACCAGGTCTTTATTATGGAATGCATGCTTTTTCAAGATGAATTCCAAGCTAGACCAACGTCCAGATATGTAACTACACTATATTGGCAAAATTATCGGGACGACTGCCTTTACACACACATGAACTTTAATGCCATACCAGTCTTAGTTCATAGGGTTCAATATGGAGTTGACCCACCCTTTGCAGCTATAACAGCTTCAACTCTTCTGGGAAGGCTGTCCACAAGGTTTAGGAGTGTCTATGGGAATGTTTGACCATTCTTCCAGAAGCACATTTGTGAGGTCAGGCCCTGATGTTGGACGAGAAGGCCTGGCTCGCAGTCTCCGCTCTAATTCATCCCAAAGGTGTTCTATCGGGTTGAGGTCAGGACTCTGTGCAGGCCAGTTAAGTTACTCCACCCCAAATTCGCTCATCCATGTCTTTATGGACCTTGCTTAGTGCACTGGTTCAAATCATTTGGTGGAGGGGGGATTATGACGTGGGGTTGTTTTTCAGGGGTTGGGCTTGGTCCCTTAGTTCCAGTGAAGGGAACTCTTAAGGTGTCAGCATACCAAGACATTTTGGACAATTTCATGCTCCCAACTTTGTGGGAACAGTTTGGGGATGGCCCCTTCCTGTTCCAACATGACTGAGCACCAGTGCACAAAGCAAGGTCCATAAAGACATGGATGTGTGAGTTTGGGGTGAAGGAACTTGACTGGCCTGCACAGAGTCCTGACCTCAACCACATAGAACACTTTTGGGATGAACAAGAGCGCAGACTGCGAGCCAGGCCTCCTCGTCCACATCAGTGTCTGACCTCACAAATGCGCTTCTGCAAGAATGGTCAAACATTCCCATAGACACACAACTAAACCTTGTGGACAGCCTTTCCGGAAGAGTTGAAGCTGTTATAGCTGCAAAGGGGGGGCCAACTCAAGGCTGATGAAGGAATCGTGGTTAAGCTTCTGAAATGCGCCCCGATTGGCTCACACAGCGGTTGTACTGACAGCTCCTCTCACCACGCTAGCTGGACACATCGTCTTTGGGCGGACATCCGATTTTTGGATATACCATCACGGCCACACAGGGCAGCCTGATGCCAGTCTCCCTGCATGGACTCCAGGCTTATCTTGCTCCACACCACAGCAGACTTTCTCCTCCACCAAGGACTACCACACAGCTCCCAGTTTATTACAATCCACTGAGGACTGTCATCCCCTCTCTCTCTCTCTCTCCCCCTCACCCGCTTGTGAATTGCATTTGTTTTATATTGTATTTTACTTAAAGGGGTTGTAAACCCTCTGGGTTTTTATCTTTAAGGCATTCTACGCATTAAGGGGAAAAACCTTCTTTGGTGCGGCAGCGCCCCAGAGCCCCCCCTTAATACTTACCTGAACCCGGTCTTTCCAGAGTCGGGGAAAGAGCCCCGCAGCTCCAGCCGCTGTCTCGGGTCCTCATTGGATAGATTGATAGCAGCGGAGCCGTTGGCTCTCGCTACTGTCAATCAAATTCAATGACTCGGGGGGCGGGACTGAGTCTTGCTGTCTGTGTCAATGGACGCAGCAGCAGGACACGGGAGTGCCCCGAGGGAGGGCGCTTCTCCGACAGGGCCCTCGAGAAGAGGAAGAGCCAGAAGTGCTGCGGAGGGACCCCAGAAGAGGAGGATCGGGGCCACTCTGTGTAAAACCCCTTGCGCAGAGGAGGTAAGTATGACATGTTTGTTATTTAAAAAAACAATCCCTTTAATAAATTGTGCTATACGATGCCGATGTGGAACTTTCTTCCCTTCTTATATTACAGATTGTGGATTTCCAGCCCACAACTGAAAGCAGCCTTTCCAGCACCATAGTGCCAACCATTTTCCACTAATTGACAATTTTATTCCTATACCTCTGGAAATAAGTACTTTGCAATATTTCTTTTTTAACCTGGTACATGACATTTTATTATTATAGGATGGGCACAGTGTTGGCGCTGCAGTGTTTTTTGGTTATGCATTAAGATAGAAATTCGATTTTGAGCATCCCCTGCAACAAAAGTGTAATTTTTAGTGAGATATTCCCAAAGGGATGCAGTCTCCGCCACTTTCCTCATTAGAGCCCTGCAGGTTCAGCAGCTTATTGATAATTATAAAACCACTCTCATACAGATTCACTCTGAGCATAGACACAGACAAACAGGCAAACAGCTATTTATTCAGAATAACAAAAGGGAGGAATCTGCAACAAAGTTTGGTAAAATCCCTGCAATGTACATAGATCACTCAGAGGGGAATGTTTTTCTTTTCTCTACAAAAGTGGAGTTACGCTTTAAATAAAAAGTATTTGTGAGTGAGGAGGAAAAGCTTGCAGCTGCTCAGATCTCTGACTTTTCAAATAGACTCCACCCTGTGTCTTTGCGATTTATAGCGGCTAATTAAAATGCCTGGTTGTTAACACACTCGAAGCGCTATACTGTAAGTTTCCATATTTGCTGCATCTATCCCATTAGAAGCGCGTGAATAAATCTGTAGTTCATCGTCTGTTATGCTGGAGCGGACGAGGCGCAGGACAATGGGAGCAGATGTGGGGACATGATTCCTGTGTACATGATAAATTCATTACGCCCCCCCACTGCCTTCTAACTCAATAGACCTTCACCAGTTCTGTAGATTAACAGATGGGGGGTCACCAGGTGCCAAGACATGATGGACACATCGACGATTCTCCTAGACTGCAAATGCTTGAATTTGGACTCCAGACCTTTCCTTCAGTCTTGCACAGTTGTACCGGCTCCTCTCCTCTACTGAAATGACTTACTCTGATTTCCCTGCACACTGTGAGCTTCTTTCTCACTGTGTGCATTAGAAGCTGCAGTAAGTAAGACAGAGCCCCGCCTCTTTTGCAGGCTGGAGGACATCCAGCATCATCTAATCCTTTTCTTCCAGCCTGACTGTCCCTATCCCGCCCCTTTCATTGAATGGTTTTCAGTGCTTTTATCACGAATGCTCAGCATGGGTCTTTCCCAATGGTGGTCTGCGGCTTTCAGGGTGTACAGCAGCATCCCACCAGCCATGATCTGCATAGAAAAGTACAAAGAACCAGTAATGACACCACATTGTCTAAAATAAGGTATTTAACCACTTCCCTACTGCCATATGCAGAATGACGGCCGGGAAGTGGTTCTGTTATCCTGACTGGGCGTCATATGATGTCCAGCAGGATAACAAGCGGCGGAGCCCGCAGGGCCACGCAGCACGGTAATTGGCCGTGTAGTGTGTCAGTCTGACACACCGCATCTCTTCTGTCAGAAGCTCTTTACCATGTGATCAGCCGCGACGAATCACAGCTGATCGCAGTGTAAACAGGAAGAGCCGTTTATCCGTGTCTGCAGACACGAGTAGAGGAGAGCCGATTGGCAGCTCTCCTGACGGAGGTGGGGGTCTGCGCTTATTGTTTATCAGCACAGCCCCCTAGAATCGCCACCCAGGACCACCAGAGAGCCCGCCCAACACCACCAGGGAGCCCACAGAAGGATGCCACCTAAGGACCACCAGGGATGCCACCCAACCAAGACCACCAGGTAAGGGGCACACAATGCCCAATAGGGATGGCATTGTGCCCATCTGTGATGCCTGCCAGTGCTATCCTTATAGCTGCTGCCTAACAGTGCCACATATCAGTGCCACCTATCAGTACCTACGGATGCACATCAGTGCCGCTTATCAGTGCAGCCTATCAGTGCCCATCAGTGCTGCATATAAGTGCTGCCTCATCAGTGCCCGTCAGTGAAGGAGAAAATGTACTTATTTACAAAGTTTTGTGACGGGAAAAAAAAGAAAAACATTTTTTTTCAAAATTTTCAGTCTTTTTTTATTTGTAGCACAAAAAATAAAAACCCCAGAGGTGATCAAATACCACCAAAAGAAAGCTCTATTTGTGGGAACCAAATGATAAAAATTTTGTTTAGGTACAATGTCGCATGACCGCACAATTCTCATTCAAAATGCAACAGCACTGAAAGTTGAAAATTGGTCTGGGCGGGAAGCAGGGGCAGATCCAGAGCCTAGTCTCGGGAGGGGCACTACCTGAAAATAAAGTGTTGCTTACAAAATTGATGTCCTTTTTTTCCCACAAATTAATCTTTCTTTTGGTGGTATTTGATTGCCTCTGTGTCATTTATAAATAAAATCGCAATGGGCGTATATTGATTGGTTTGCGCAAAAGTTAGCATGCCTACAAACTATGAGAATTGATTTATGGCGTTTTTATTATAATTTTTTTTGTTACTGGTAATGTCGGTGATCTGCGATTTTTATCAGGAGTGCGATATTAAGAGGGACAAATCAGACACTTTTGAGGGACCAGAGCTATAATTAGCCACTGATTACTGAATAAATGTCATTGGCAGGGAAGGGGTTAACACTAAGGGGGTGATCAAGGGGTTAACTGTGTTCCCTATGTGTGTTCTAACTGTATGGGGGCTGGGCTGCCAGGGGCATAAGAGATCTAACTGATTACTGGGATCAGTAGATCTGTCATGTCCCCTGACAGAATGGGGAACCGCTGTGTTTACATTGGTGGTTCCCCATTCTGGCTCTGTAGTAGGCGATCACGGGTCACTGGCGGCCACACTCACGCAGGTTTATATATGGTGATTTGCGCAGTGGAGCTACTTTGTCGCCGTATGTTCAGTCCACGCGATACGGTCGACAAGTGGTTAAAGTGACGCAATGCCGAATCACAAAAAATGGCCTGGTCATCATGAAGGGGGGATGAACCTTCCAGGTCTGAAATGGTTAAGAATGAACAAGACAAAATGTCAATGCAAAAGGGCAGCATTTTTTTTTTTTTTTTGCATAAATAATGGCATACAACAACCAGTATTCTGTGATTTTATATGACAAATGTTTGTACTCACTATTGGTCGCTTACTAGGTGCTCTGGTGGCGGAGGGGCTCCCATGAAGGAGCAATAGAGATTTCTATATCGGCGGGAATGGGATCCAGTTTGGGATTGCACTGCACAGCAATAATCAGTGGCACACACAGCCACTGCTTCTTCTTCCTGTCTTCACGGAGCCTGTAGAAGGAGGGAGCAGGTGGGTGGAGCCAACAGTCTAGAGCTCTCCTCCTCCTCAGGCTCGCTCAGCAGTGGCTTAGATGGGACTGACGTGACACCGGTGACGTCACTGGTTGCTAGACGCCAGTCGGCACAGGCGCTAGCAACCAGAACAGTAGAAGCCAGGCCAGCGGCGCGGCTCCACCCACCTCCTCTCTACATCTTCTCCAGCGCTGCGCGGCGTGAAGACAGGCAACAGAGTCGCCGCTGCAGCAGTATAAATACTAGTAGTCCTGAATATTTTCGGGGGGGGGGGCAATTGCCCCCCCTCTGGATCCGCCGTTGGCGGGAAGGGGGGAAAGTGCCTGGTATTGAAGTGGTTAATGAAATAGGAAAGGCTTTTTTTCATTAACAGGTTGATAAAGGGGAGAAAATAACTAGGGAAGGCAAAATCTAAGCAGATTCATGATGAATTCCAGGTATGGATATTTTTGGATAATTACTTTAGTCCTATGCATACACACTATATTGTCAAAAGTATTGGGACACCTGCCTTCTCATCCAACATCAGTGCCTGACCTCACAAATGCTCTTCTGGAAGAATGGTCAGACATTCCCATAGACACTCCTAAACCTTGTGGACAGCCTTCCCAGAAGAGTTGAAGCTGTTATAGCTGCACAGGGTGGGCCAATGCAATATTGAACCCTATGGACTAAGACTGGGATACTATTAAAGTTCATGTGCGTGTAAACTCAGGCGTCTCAATACTTTTGGTAATATACTGTACCATTGCAAAGCATTCTCTGCATGGCGCCTGTGCTGAGTTGGCTGGCCTCCTGTATTCACATTACCTCAGGCTGACCGCTCAGCATGGGACCTGGAAGCAAGTGGAGACCACATGAGTAGCGGTGTCAGTGATTTCCAGTTTCTGGGGGCATCAGCCAGGTAAGCTGGGCCAATGTAACTATGTAAAAATATCCATACCTGCAACCCTTCTTTAACCACTTGCCGATGGCTGATCGGCAAATGATGGCGACAAAGTGGCTCTGTAACCCGAATCGCCGTCATACGACGGCAGCCGCGAGATCGAGCCTAGTGAGCGTGCGCGCCGCCGGAGGCGTGCCCGCGCGCTCACTGTGTTCGGGGAGGGCCAGGGAGTCGATCTCCGCCGGCCACCCACGATGCCCCCCCCCGGAGTGAAAGAACGGAGGTCCATGTAAGTAAACACGGACCTCCGTTCTGTGAAGAGGGAAGGGCTGTGATCACAGCCTTCCTGTACATGGAGGCTGTGACCACTTCCCTTCCCCAGCTAGAGCAGTCCCTACACAGTTAGAACACGCCCAGGGAACATAGTTAACCCTTAGAGCGCCCCCTGCAGGTTAACCCCTTCACTGCCAATGGCATTTACACAGTAATCAGTGCATTTTTATAGCACTGATCGCTGTATAAATGCCAATGGTCCCAAAAAAGTGTCAAAATGGTCCGACATGTCCGTCCCAATATCGCAGTACCGCTAAAAATCGCAGCTCGCCGCCATTACTAGTAAAAAATAAAAAAATAATAAAAACCCCAAAAATGAATTCTCATCATCCGTAAATGCGGCCACTTTTGCGCAAACCAATCAATAAACGCAGATTGCGATTTTTTTATCGCAAATATGAGGAAGAATATAAATCGGCCAAAAACGGTGAAAAAAAATGCTTTTTTGTATTTTTTTTTTTTGGATTTGTATTTTAGCAAAAAGTAAGAAATTTGGGTTTTTTTTGCAAAATTGTCGCTCTTCTTTTGTTTATAGCGGCGATCAGAAATGACGCAGAGGGGATCAATACCACCAAAAGAAAGCTCTGTTTGTGGGAAAAAAAGGACGCAAATTTCATTTGGGTACAACGTCGCACGACCGCGCAATTGTCAGTTAAAGCAACGCAGCGCCGAATCGCAAAAAGGGCTCCGATCCTAAAGCTGGAAATCCTTCCGGGGCTAAAGTGGTTAAACTTCAGCTTATGGTGTGCAAAAAAATCTTCACATTGGGGGAACAAAGACCTAACGCTACACCCTCCGGAGCAGAGTGTACAGCATTGGAGGGTTTGTGCACGCATACTTTATTACCCTCCAGAAA
>BLSH010257403.1:1322628-1333379 GCA_018402905.1 Glandirana rugosa | reverse complement strand
AACCCTATGGACTAAGACTGGTATGGCATTAAAGTTCATGTGCGTGTAAACTCAGGCGTCCCAATACTTTTGGTAATATACTGTACCATTGCAAAGCATTCTCTGCATGGCGCCTGTGCTGAGTTGGCTGGCCTCCTGTATTCACATTACCTCAGGCTGACCGCTCAGCATGGGACCTGGAAGCAAGTGGAGACCACATGAGTAGCAGTGTCAGTGATTTCCAGTTTCTGGGGGCATCAGTCAGGTAAGCTGGGCCAATGTAACTATGTAAAAATATCCATACCTGCAACCCTTCTTTAAACTTCAGCTTATGGTGTGCAAAAAAATCTTCACATTGGGGGAACAAAGACTTAACTCTACACCCTCCGGAGCAGAGTGTACGGCATTGGAGGGTTTGTCCACGCACACTTTATTACCCCCTGATGCCTACTTATTACTATCTCAGGACTGTGGACTCCAGCAATGTATACCTCCTTGAAGACCAGGGAAGATGGATCCACAAAAGTCTACGGCTTTGCAGAGAAGATTTTCCACAATGGGATGGAAGGGACAGTTTTAGGGTAAATATACATTGGGAGAGGCGAAGCGTGGGGTACTTTAGGTCAAAAAATGCACCCTAGGGCAGGACTACAGAACACCTCCAGCTCTCCTTTTCTCTAAAAACAAAGGGGAGATGATCTGAAGTCCAATGGTTTCTGTCAGGATCAACAGATATTATTTGCATTTAGCAAACAAATATATTAAAACTCTTACAATGGTAGATTTAACAAACCAAAAGGGAGCAAACAGGAGAAGTTCACTGTTCGAGTATACATATCTTTTAACCACTTGCAGACCGCCCACCATACATATACTGCGGCAGGGCGGCCGCTCTGTGCCAGATCACATACCTAGTATGTGATCTGACACTTCTGGGTATCGGGCATGCGCACGCTGCCGGTGACCCACTTCCGCTGTAATCACACACAGTGGGAGCCCAGCGGCGGGTACCGCAGACTCAATGTCCGCTGGCACCCTCCGATTAGACAGTACACAGGCAGAACAGTGATCTACCTATGTAAACAAGGCAGACTGCCGTCCTGTCAAAAGGGAAGGTATTGATCTTGTGTTCCTGCAAAGCAGGGACATGGATCTTTGCCTTCCCCTAGTCAAAGCACCTCCCCCACAGTGTGAAAGCACAGGCTAGGCACACATTTAAATCTTGGATCGCCCCTGATGTTAACCCTTTCCCAGCCAGTGTCATTAGTACAGTGACAGTGCATATTTTTTAGCACTGATCACTGTATTAGTGTCACTGGTCTCCAAAAGGTGTTAGTTAGGTATCCGGTTTGTCTGCCGCAATATCGCAGTCCCGCTATAAGTCGCTGATCGCCCACATTACTAGTAAAAAATAAATAAATAAAAATATCCCATAGTTTGTAGACGCAATAACTTTTGCACAAACCAATCAATATACGCTTATTGGGATTTTTTTTACCATAAATATGTAGCAGAATTCATATTGGCCTAAATTGATGAAGACATTTGATTTTTTTACATTTTTATTGGATATGTTCTATAGCAGAAAGTAAGAAATATTGCTTTCTTTTTCTTCAAAAATGTTGCTTTTTTTTGTTTATAGCGCAAAAAATATAAACCGCAGAGGTGGTGAAATACCACTAAAAGAAAGCTCTATTTGTGGGGAAAAAAGGACAAAAATATTTGGGTACAGCATTGCACGACTACATATTTGTCAGTTAAAGTAACACAGTGCCTTATTGCAAAAAATGGCTTGGTCAATAAGGGGGGTAAATCTTCCGGAGGTGAAGTGGTTAAGTATTGCTAGCCTCCCTTCTGTAATCCTATCCAAGTACCTCCCGCCCCTGTTCATTATCCTAAAAACTGAGCACTCCTCCTTCAAGCCTGATTTCAGCTTTCCAGTTGGTGTGCAACAATTAAAGTGGTTGTCCACCCGTGACAACCACTTTAACCTACAGGTAAGCCTATGATAAGACTTACCTGTAGGTGCCCTGCATATCTCCTAAACCTGCACAGTTTAGGAGATATACAGTATGCTTCCAAGTGTGCCGTTTCTTCACTGAGATCGCGCCGCCATTGGTGGCTCCCGTGCGCGTCGAAGCTGTGCCGACGCTGACCATGCGCAGTGAAGGAACGGCCTGTGTGCCGTTCCTCCACTGTGACCGTGCCGTGACTGGCGGCTCCCGCGTGCATGTGACGTCATGCGACTCCGGCCAGTCACAGCGCCGGAGTCACGGCCCCGGAAGGAAGAGGGGTAGAAGATGGGCGCTGCCAGCAGAGGGGACATCGCTGGACGCCGCAGGCTTCGTTTGCAGGTAAGTGGCACATAATGGGTTACTATGCCATGCATAGTAGCCCATTATGTTTCTACTTTACAGGGGGACATAGAGGAAGTAAACCCCATCTGGGTTTACTTCCTCTTTAAATCTAAAGAAAGTGTTCAGGAAGTTAAACGAGCTGGATTGTAAAATACAGTCACGACAATCTCCAGAATACATAATTATAACAAAGTATTTATTTTCCTTCACATCTTTCTGAAACGGCTCAGATTTGATTCCAGAAATTCCCAGAAATGTTTTTGTGTCGGCGGTGGAAGCGTTCGCCGTTTTGTATTTTCTTTGTGCGCAAGATTCTGGTCCCTTTCCAGTGCTCATTACCATCAGACGTTATTGAATTTATCGTTTCTTTCCTTGTTTGGCCATAACGAGCATTAATTTATATTAACTGGCGGTTTCCTGTCAGGACAATCTGGACGTGGGGGATTTATGATGTGTTTCTGGTAAGATGACAGGACATTCGCAGCTGTGAACTCGCAGTAACCCGGTCACGCGGCCCTGGCGACAACATACCGCCTCCAACTGCTGGGAGAGGCTAGCATAAAGAGGACCTGTCACTCACTGATGGCCATTTTCATGAATGTTTGAGGAATTTCACTACCTAAGCATGAGCCATCTCACTAAGGCCTGGTTCACACCGACGCAGGTTGTAGTTTGCATATCCCAGGTGCATTTTGCGTTTTTCAATACAGGTTTTGATCCATTGAAGTCTATGGAACCAAAAAGCAGAACAAAATCCCTGGCCCTTTCCATAAAATGCACAGATGTGAACTACATCCATAGGAAACATGTTAAATGGATGGTAGTGTTTTTCTGCAAAATTGAAAACGCACTAAAAATTGCATAGGTGTGAACCAGGCCTTAGACACAAAGGATCAAAGTGGTTGTAAACCCTCACAATGTACATATAATAATATTTCATATACAATACCAAGTGAAGTGACTATCCTCAAGTGATACAAAGGGATGAAAGTAAGCCTCCTAGATAAGTTGTATTTGTTTATCTTCTCTTCTCTACCACCAGTCAAAGTCAGTGGCGGCTGGTGGTATATTTCGGGGGGTTTCCTGATTGGCAGGGGTTTTCTGATTTCTGCTTCCTGATTGGCGGGGAGGAGATTCAGTGTGAAAATAGCGAATATTCATTCACTATTGTCACACAACTGGTGGGTTTGGGGCGCAGTGCTTACGCCCCGAGCCCACCCTTTTTTGAAGCCTATTAGAGCCCCTGGATCTAGTCACTTGCTTAAAAAAAAAAAACAACCCCGCCATTAGAATCCATGCATCCAACGCCCCGAATGTGGATTAGGGGGCCCGATGCATGGATAGGGGGCGGTGCCCCTACACCGCTAATGGACGAGCCGCCCCTGGTCAAAGTGCAGAATTTATAAAGCTTGTCTGGGCTTTTAGCAAACAGGGGGGGCGGACAGCTGAAGTTACACACTGCAGAGCTCAGTGAGGAGAGCTCTGAGATTTGACTGAAGGGAAGGGACACACACCCTGATGCTGAGGCTGTCAATCACAAGCTGTGTGCTGCAAACAGAGAAATCCATGCTTCTACCCCAGTGTTTCTGAACCTTTTTTCACTCAAGGCACCCTTTAAAAATTATGGACGATCTTGGAGCACCCTATAAAAATTATGGACGATCTCAAGGCACCCCATTCTAAAATGTAAAATACGATTCTAATAGTTCTACATAATGCAGCAACAACCACACATGTAGGACACCGAACTTTAGATGTGATTTATTCTTCCAAAGAAAATACACTTTTGCAAACTGGTACTGACTAGTATTCCAATGTTTCTCTTCTTTCTCAGTTTTTCTCTATCATTCAGCTAATGTGGCCCCAATATGGAGAGGGGCAGGGGAGGGTCAAACAAGGATGCTATTGAGGTGAATGACATCCTCCTTATCAACGGATCATACCATTGGTCGTTAGGACGCTGGCAGGTAGAAGGTTGTAATGTTTCACAATGAAAACCTGTGACTTAGTGTAACTAACAGGCGGGCTTCATTCATAGACTGGCCTGTATACAATTTTTGGACAATTTTGAGGCATTTTGCCAAGGCACCCCTGAAGAAACCTCAAGACACCCTGGTTGAAAAAGGCTGCTCTACCCATATTGCATACTGATAATAGTCTGTATAGACTGTTATGACCAAGGCCTTGCAGGCTGAAACGTGTCAACTGATCTTATCTGTGTTTGTGTACTGTGGTTTTTGAATAAATATGAAGATTTCTTAAGAGCCAGAACCAGTCTGCAGATCATCTTTGTGGATTATCTGTGTGCTGGAGATCCCTCCCGTCACCTTTTTCTCTTGGTGTCAGGAAAACTTTTCAAAAGAGACTCATGCCAATAGCAGAGGAAGGAAGCAGCAGACAGAAATGACACTTTGTGCTCTGGACTGAGATAAGTACACACTATAGAGGGATATGATTTGTTCATATTTCATGTCTGAGGTTTACAATCATTGGCAGAACCTCCACAAGGAAATATCAGAATGAAAAAGAGCCCCTTACCTGACTGCCCGGGTGGAGGAACCCCGCTTATCCCTCTTGGCAAACAGAGGAAAACAGTGAGGACGGCTGCCTTATTCCCGCAACATGGTTCTATGGCGATTGGTTTTGGCACACCCTGGAGGGGAGAGAAAGGATAAAAAAATTTAGACAAGACCATGCATAAAAAAAATGTCCAATCTCACACTCAACAAAAATATACTAAATTATTATAATACATATGCTAATGTTATCAAATCAGAAACTGTTGTCTAAAAAATAGTATATTTCAATACTAAAATCTTTCATTGATAAAATCAAGAAACACTGGTTTTATGCAAAAGTAAAAAACAAAAACAGTACAACTGTACTTAAAGCGTGAAAATATTAACAAATTCCCTCCAAAGCCACATCCGCAATTATAATTCAAAGGAGGAAAGAAAACAAACTTCAGAGGCAAAATAGGACGCATTGTTTTAATAAAATCCATTATTCTAATTGTAAACAGAATATAAAAAAGGCTCACTTTTTTACCTTCAAGCATTCTATGCATGAAAGTAAAAAAAACCCTTCTGTATGCAGCAGCCCCACTAATACATACCTGAACCCCATCTCGTTCCAGCAATGTGAATGAGAGCATCTGCGCTCCTGGGTCTCATCCCCCTCATTGGCTGAGATAGCAGAAGGAGCCCGTGGCTCTCGCTACTGTCAATCACAGCCAGTGAGTCAATGAGCAGAGCACAGGGGCAGGGCTGAGCTGCGCTCCATGTGTGCATGGACACATGGAGCTGTGGCTCGAGAGCGAGCCTTCTCAGGTGCCCCCCCCCCACAACAGGTGGCTGGCTATGGGGGGCACTCGACAGGAGGGATTGGCCAGGAGAGCTGGCAGAGGACCCGAGAAGAAGAGGTTCTGGGCTGCTCTGTGCAAAAACATTACACAGAGCAGGTAAGTATGATGTGTTTGTTATTAACCACCTCCCATCCGGCCACTGTATATATACGGCCGGGTGGGAGCTTCCCCATGTATACACGTCCTGCAGAACGGGAGCTCGCAGAACGGGAGCTCGCAGCGCGGCCACGCGGCGCGCTGCTGCTCGATCCTGTGATCATTAGGATCACAGGATCCAGCTGAGCAGAGATCGGGATATGGGCGCAGTGACTGGCCCTCCCGATCATGTGACGGCTGTGTCCAATCACAGCCGTCATATTGTAAACAGAGACGAACGTCTCTGTGACAGTTCTCCCCCCGCTCAGTGAGAGCTCAGTGCGGGGGGGGGGAGCTGCAGCTATGTGACAGCTCTCTGCATGATGAGGATTTCATGCAGAAAGCTGTCACAGATCACCCCCCACACAGTGCACCAAGCACACTGATACCCCTGTCCCCATACATATAAGTGTCCCCATAAAACAGTCCCCAAAACATCTGTATGTCCCCAATCACATCTGTCACCATACATAAAACATCTGTCACAGTCCCCAAACATCTGTCTGTCCCCAAAACATCTGTCACAGTCCCCAGACATCTGTCTGTCCGCCAACACCAAATACACTCCGATTTGGGTTATTTTTACCAAAGAAATGTAGCAGTATAATTTTTGGTCAAAATTTATGAAGAGAAATTACTTATTTGCAAAATTTTATAACAGAAACGCAGAAAAATGCATTGTTTCTGAAAATTTTCAGTCTTTTTTTAATTTATAGCGCAAAAAATAAAAAAACCCAGGGGTGATTAAATAGCACCAAAAGAAAGCTCTATTTGTGTGAAAAAAAATGATAAAAATGTCATATGGGTACAACGTCGCACGACCGCGCAATTGTCATTCAAACTGCAACAGCGCTGAAAGCTAAAAATTGGTCCGGGAAGGAAGGGGGTTTAATTGCCCAGTATTGAAGTGGTTAAACAAAAAAAAAATCTGCCTTTAATATCACTTTAAGGCCCAACTCCAGACAAGTAAGAAATGATCTCCTGCAGTGGGGCTGTGCCCACACTACAAATGTCATTGCTCGTTTATGTCTAAGGCAGTGATGGTGAACCTTGGCACCCCAGATGTTTTGGAACTACATTTCCCATGATGCTCAACTACACTGCATGAGCATCATGGGAAATGTAGTTCCAAAAACATCTGGGGGTGCCAAGGTTCACCATCAGTGGTCTAGGGGAACAATAAAAGGAAATATACTTACCCACCGCTCCTACCTGCAGCTTCTGCACCCCCACGCTCCATAAGCTCCTGATATCATTAAGTTCAAAGCAGGGTCCATTGCCCTGTTCTGGATGTAAGGACACAGAGGGACAATCTACCCCAAAATCATAAGGGAGCACAGGATCAGGTAAGTTAAACTGTTTCTCCTTCCCCTTAGAAGAAAATGAGCAATTAACCCTTGCAGTGTGGGCACAGCAAGGGATCAAGGGATCATTTTTATTTGAGTTGAGCTGTAAGCACAAAACAAGATATATTATAAAATGTTATTTGCATGCATGTTAAATGCATATATACATAAAGATCATACCACGGCTTCATAACACAAAAAAGCACCTAATGCTGCAGAAACTCGCACTACTTATGCGGAGCAGTAGAAGACGCACAACCCTTCATTTATGTACAGTGTGCACTCATTTACAAGAAAGTATTCAAGCGAAGATTTAAGAAATACTAGGGTAGTAAGAGATAGATAGTAACACCATTAGAGTGATACTTCTGGAAGTGAGGGAGGCCAATACCCCTCCATGCCTGCAACCCACACTTGTCTCCCTTAAGCACCTGAATCTTCCCCACCTCATGTAGAGTGTCATGCACAATTACCTGGACCGAAAGGACTTTATACGGAATGGGAACCTGGCACTGTGCTTTCCATATGAAATAAAGGACCACTAGACTAGGTAAAAATAGTGTATCTAAACAAAAAAGAAAAAAAACTGCTCTTGAGGACAACCACAATCCATCTCATTATGGTATTTTATGTTGCCCCTAAGATGCAGCTTTCCATGGAAAGGCAACCAGGTCAGATCCCTAAAGTTAAGGCGGACCCTAGCCAAAATATTCAGCCTTAACCATTCAAATCAATTAAAGTAAAGCCATTCCTCCTAATTAAAATTAGGCCTTTCCCCTAAGGCAGTGGTTCTCAACTCCGGTCCTCGGGACCCACCAACAGGCCAGATTTTAAGTATTGCCTTGGGGAGATGCAGACTAGAATACTGCAATCACTGAGCAGCAAATGATATCACCTGTGATGCATTTCAGTTATCCTGCAAACCTGGCCTGTTAGTGGATCCCGAGGACCGGAGTTGAGAACCACTGCCCTAAAGCCTCGTACACACGGGACGACGATCGTATACAACAGGTCGTATGAACGACCGTTGTATGCGAAATCGATCGTTCGTATGCGCGATTAGAACAGCCGACATACGACGGTCGTACAAGGGGAATTGTATGAGCAGACTAGAAAACTTGGTCGTACCAACAAGCGGTCATATGACTGTTGTATCGTGTGTACAGAGCAGTTGGTACAACAAATTGTATTGTGCAAAACACGCATGCTCCGAAGTAGGGTACGGCCGGATGCTAATTACATGCACCTGAATGTTCTTTCTGTGGTCGTACGATCGTGTAGTGCAGTCAGTATGCAAGTTACATTATCCAACATACGATTTGAGACGATCGTAAGTACAATCGTCGTCCCGTGTGTACAAGGCTTTAGGCTAGTGAGCCATGAAAGGCTTCACTTGAGATCCAACTCAAAGGACTTTCCTCAGAGCATGATAATCGTAGGCACGTAGCACTATAGGCCTGGAAGCTGACAATGATGAGCCCTTAGGTTCCTCATGTAGCTACTTTCTTTCTAAAATTTTTGAAAAGGCCTAAACCAAGATCTAAAAATCCCTGCCAATCCAGGAGGTTCCCCTGCAAATATACTACCAATGTTGTACTTGAGAAACAGCAGTGGAAAGAATTGGGCTGACCATACCTAAGCCACCCTTTCTCCTTGACAGAAAACTAACACAGGGTTCACACAGAGTTTGATAGGGATCAGTCTATCCCTCCACAATATTCTGAATAACACTCAATAGATTCTAGCATACCAAGACACAATGCAGTTGCAGACAAAGCTCACATACAAAAGACCGGAATCCGCTAAGTCTTAATCAAATCAACCCCATATGAACAGAGGCTATGTCCATTTTAACTGGCCACCCTAGCATAGGCAACTTCCAGCATGCATTCCCAATTGTAATGCCATAAAATTGCTGTCTTAGAATCAATGCCAGGCACCTTTGTTTTTTCCTGGGGCATCAGAAAAGTGTCCTTGAGACTAAACCTCTGCTTTCATTTCCCATTCAGAAAACTTCACTCTTCTCATGGTTGATTTTGGAGCCTGCGGCTTTGAAGTATGGTGAGGCCACTTCCTCCGTTTCGTTTGTCCCATTGATAACCACTGACACATGTTCTGCATAGGCCACAACCCTCCAAGGGAGCTCACCCGAGAGCCTGACCTGTACCCCACACAACATGCTGCTTGCTAGCCTCCTTATGAATTGGTCAAACACATATAGCAGGACACTTGGTGGACTATACTGGTGCACCACAGAGCCAACCTCTAGCTACCCAACCCAATCATTTACAAGAGGGAAACGTATGGCTTCTATGTACAGGGCTTTTAAGCAATGGACAAAACCACCTAGCAGACCATACTTACTAAGACGGAACCACAGGTATTTATTGATGACATGATCAAAGTCTTTTTGCCTGATCCAGCACCAGCAAATACTTTAGCCCCTAGGCATGCATTACTCCAAGTCCTCCCTCGCCTCTCCGCAAATACTTTTCACTGCTGAAGAGCACGGCTACATGTCCTATAGAACGCTCCTCATTTGAAATACTCTACACTGCAGGAGGACTCTGCTCCTTCCTCTAACTCTCCTCTCCTGAAATACTCTGCTCCGGTGTGAACTTTAGAATGATATGATGGGATTGCAGGTCACCAATAAAGTTGTGTTGAGAAGCGGATGCCCAGCAGAGATATTTGTTTTATTTGTCTCTCTCTGCAGTGCGCACAGTGTCAGTGTCTTGTGATGTTTTGCTGTGTGACATTTTTCTACGGTGTAATTACAGTATGTCAGTGAGTACGGCATGCCGGTGGAAAGACGAATGAGGCCATGGATCTGTTTATATGCTGACAAGATAAATGTGAGTACAAAATCCCCCCCTACCCCCCTCTGATCCTGCCATCCTCTGCTAGCAGCAACACCTTGGCCGGGATGCCAGAACAGAGAAAATCAGACAAAATGACTATACTGCCAAACAAGTAATATGAGGGACGTATCCAATATCTATCTTCCAGGAGAATCCGAGGATGGAGATGACTCGCTCACCTTCCTGAGAGGCTCTCAGACCCATTGCAAATATAGAACTGTTCCATTATTTTTATTTAAATATATGGTTTAGGCTCTGCTCACATGTTGGTGGGCGGAATCTCTGTGATTCTGCCCGCAATTCAAAATAGCGACAAATCACGGGATGCCTGTGAGTCCCCTGCAGCGCAGAGTTTCTTTTGGGCAACAGGCATCCTGCGATTCTGTTTGCGAGATTTTACCGCAATTGTCGCCCCGATACGCCAAGACGTGAACGGAGCCTTATAGGTATGCAGATGTTAGTTTCAAAAATGTCAGTAGTTACTTTTTTATGATACAGTAGGTTTTAGTTACACATTTGGATACAATATTTATTATTCTATATGTGTGTATATATTTCATTTATATATTTATTTATACTATAGACCATATAAAAGTATGTGGTCTACTGTAAAAAAAAAAAAAAAAAAAATATATATATATATATATATATATATATTCATATATATATATATAAAAAAAAAAAAAAAAAAAATGTCATCTGGTGTATG
>BLSH010257403.1:1296864-1316381 GCA_018402905.1 Glandirana rugosa | reverse complement strand
GAAAGGTCTGGGGGATAAAACATATCAAGAGCGACTTCAGGCACTTAATATGTACAGTCTGGAGGAAAGAAGGGAGAGGGGAGACATGATCGAAACCTTTAAATACCTCAAGGGGGTAAATAAGGTTCAGGAGGGCAGTCTTTTCAATATGAAACCAAAATCAAGAACACGGGGACATGACCTCAAACTAACTAGGGGGAAGTTCAAAACTAATCTTAGAAAGTATTATTTTACTGAAAGGGTGGTTGATGATTGGAATAAACTACCAACAGAGGTTGTGAGACAGTCAACAGTAAATGGCTTCAAACATGCTTGGGATAAACATAAATCCATAGTCAGACAACAAGGTTAATGTAAAAAAAAAAAAAAAAAAAAAAAAAAAAAAAAAATTAAAAAAAAAAAAATTAAAAAAAAATAAAATAAAATAAATAAATAAATAAATAAAAAGGGGCAGACTCGATGGACTACTCAGTCTTTTTCTGCCGTCACTTTTCTATGTTTCTATGTTAAGAGCTGCAGGTGTTAGGGGCATGTATATGTGCAGCTGTGAAGCGGGAAATGAATGTCTCTCCTGCTTATGATTGGCTGTCCACAACAACCGCTTCCTGGCAAGATAGCTCATGCGGGTTCAGACTTGAGTCTGAACATTCCTAAACTCATCCCTAGTCGTCAGTCTGCTGCAGACAGAAAGAACCATTTTCCCAGTCTCCTCTCCCTCAGTGATCTGGCTGCAACACTGTGAGAGGCTGCAGCACAGTTGCAGACATTCGTGAACACAGCCCAGAACTGCAAGTGGACCAGGATTGATGTGATTGTGTCATCTCTGAGCCGGCATCTCAGTCCAAGAAGTATATAGGTGACCCTGGATGATGGCTGAACAAAGAAGGCGCTGTCCTTCTAGGAAGAAAAGCAAATTAAGGTATTGTCAGGGGGAGTATTGCGATCTCTGTGAGAGGGAATAAATACCTGGAGGTATTATACTCACACATTACATAAAGGGGAAAATATACACATCTGATTTTTTTCTTGTTAGGCACCACATGTACGTGGAACGCCTGCAAGAGCATAGAAGTGGTTGGTAGAAAACATGGTTCCAAAATGGTGGGCGGTGCACGTGTGATCCTAACACTGGCTGCGGGGCTCTCGGTTTGGGCTACTCTTATCATTGGGGACACCTGCACTCTGCATTGTGACTTATAATTTGTTTTGGCATTAACATAGTAACACCATGTTTTATCCCCCTCTACCTTGTTGATGGCTTCTGGGTGCACTTATTATGTAGGACACTTATGTTTCTTACCCACGTTTCTTCTGTCAACCCACCACTGCCTCTCTTTGCCCCTGTGCCCGCCCCCAGGCTATTACTGGATGTCCCAAGATCCATCACTATTACTGTTGCTCTTCATCGCTGTATGCGGTCCTGAAGAAGCCGCTTGCTTGGCAAAACATAGACCTGGCATACCTGGGTATCGGAAGAATTAAGCCTCTACTGTGCTACCAAGCCTTTGTGTATTCACAATAGACTTCCATTATCTGCATATGAATTTGCAACAAGTACTTACTTTATGATGGATAGGCTGTTTAAGCCTTTGATTTTATCTTCTTGTTTTAATGATCATCGAACAAATTGTTACTTTTACATATATTTTGGTGTAGTCTCCCATGCTGAAGCCTTTAAAGCCCGATATTTTGTTTGCCAGACCATTATTTCCTTGTTTTTTATGGTTTCTAAAGTGTTTTGCTTCTATTATCTATAATGGTAAATTCTATATATTTTTGCATGCTGATTTATCTGAAAATCTAATGATTGAATACAACACATGTTTTGCGTTTCCATTACCTGGAAGCAGGAGTGAGCCAAAGGGGAAGCATAAGAGGCGACCTGGGCGCTTCAGGGTAACTGGGCGCAAAAAAAGGCATCTATGCTGTTGCCGTAGTTTACAGGTCAGGGAGAGTAGAGGGCACACATCAGCCTGTTTGGCTTGGGTGCTAAAGAACCTTGTCCTGGCACTGTCTGAAAGGTTCTGTCTGATACAGAGTTTCTCAACCTGGGTTCCGTGGAACTCTAGGGTTCCTCCAGAGGTTGCTAGGGGTTCCTTGAGCAATGGTCAATTTCTGCCTCTTAAATAAATTCCCAATGAAATCATTGATCTTTTTAGCTATCTGTAAGGGGTAATTCTTCCCAATGACCAAAAGTGTAAAGAGCATTCTTCCCATTGACCATCACACTAATGTATCATAAGTTGTAGATTTTTAATTTTTAGCAGGGGTTCCCCTGAGACTGGAGAACTATTTCAAGGGTTCTTCGGTGTTGAAAAGGTTGAGAAAGGCTGGTCTGATATATTCTGGGACAATGGGTGTGTTTTTTGGTAAAGAAGGGTAATATTCGAACAATATTTTATAGAAAGTTTTCTTTGTGGTTGGTGTGAATCCTAGATGCACCTCTTCAGACGGCAGCGATTCATGTACCCCTCTTTAAGCAATGCATACTCCCCCCTCCCAGAAGGTCATACTGGGTAGCTGCCTCATATAGAGGTCTCATCTGCTTCTGCGAATACTGTACCATTGCTAATTATACTGCCTCGTTCATGGAAGTGTCTGGCACAGTGAAATACAGCCGCTTTTACTATTATAATCTGCTGCCATTAAAATAGGCTGGAAAAACAAATGAAAATCAGTAAAAAAAATGCTTCTAAAAGCTCCTCTAACAAATGGCTTATTAAGAAAAGAGCACTTCCCGCTGAAAACCTGTTATTTCGAATCAGCCGCTTTCACAAAGTTAAATCTGTAACAAAGGCGGATCATTATCACACATTGGAGGGAGAGACAGACAACACGGAATGGGCAGGTAACAGCCAGGACAATTTACTGGGCCATATACAATACACAGACAAGCACACACTGAAGGACACTGACAAGCACACATACACTGATGAACACAGACTAGGACAATGATGCCCAAACACAGACAAGCACAGATGTACATTGATGAACACACACAAGCAAGCACACACATACACAGACAAGCACACATACACATTGTCATGCGCATGGGGTGTGCCACACCCTAATCATTATTTGGAAATTCTCCCTACTGCCCAGGCTTCCCCTTATGTTGCACCTTTACCCCCGGCAGTGCTGCTGCCCCCCCCCCCCCCCAGCTGCTGAGGGGTGATCTTTCAGAATGGAGAGAAAAGGAAGGGGCTAGTAAATATGTCATTTACCTGCCCATTCCTTTTCTAAATGAACACACTTAATGTGTTCATTCATAACTGAAGCATAGTAAACTCTGTATTATGCTTCAGTTTGTGAATGAACAGGAAGCCTCTTAGCACAGAGCACTTCCCATTCATTCACTGTTAAGTGCAGCGGATGCTGCAGAGAAAGACATGCGTCTTTGAGCTTTGGGGTGCACACCCTAATGCAATGGGCTATGGACGAACACATAAAGACAAGAATGCATACTAACAAGCACACACGTGCACTGGCCAACATACAAAGGCAAGCACCCACACAAACAAGCACACACACATTAACGGACCTACGCACAAGCAAGCACGCACGCACGCATGCAGACAAGAACACACATACATTGACGCACACACAGGCAACTGCAGCAGAGAAGCACTGCTGTTTAGTAGATGGCACCCCCACGCATTGGATCATGCGGTGCATTGCTCCATGCATGGAAACGCATGGCACCAAAGCACCATGTGGCTGTGGTTTTAGAAATGTTTCCTACAGGCACAGCAGCCCATTTAAATGAATAGGCTGCTTTGCCCGGGCAAATGCCGCCATAGGGAACTGCAAAAGTGTGAACCTAGACTCAACCTTTTTCAGACTGATAGTAAAGAAATTATTTTCTTCAGTAAAGCTCAACCATTTTTTAGTGTTCAAGACAATCGGGGACCAAAAAGCAATGACACACCGATATTTGGAGATTCCAAAATAATGACACACTGACATTCGGGAGTCTCAGAACAATGATGTTCTTGGACACCTTGGTGTCCAAGACCACTGTCACTTGGGGGTCCCAAAGCAATGACCCATGGAAACTTGTGGTCCTAGAACAATGACACACTGACACTTGGGGGGTCTCAGCACAATGATACACTGACACGATGGTGACCAAGAACAATGACATATTGACACTTGGGGGTCCCAAAGCAATGACCCATGGAAACTTGGGGTCCCAGAATGATGACGTACTGACACTTGGGGGTCAAGAACAATGACACCTTGACATTTGGGGGTCTCAGCACAATGACACTTGAGTGTTCCAGAATAATGACCCCTGTTTATTGGGCATCCCAAAACAATGACACGCAGACACTTGGGGGTCAAGAACAATGACACGCCGACACTCGCTGGCCCCAGAATGATGACACGCTGACATTTTGGGGTCCTAGAGCAATGACCCATGGAAACTTGGGGATCCAGGTTAATGGCACACTGGCACTTGGGGTCCGAGAATAATGACACCTTGACATTTGGGGGTCTCAGAACAATGATCTACTAACACTCTGGGGAGCCCCAGACCAATGACACTCCAGGAGGTCACAGAACAATGACAAACTGATAACTTTGGACCTCAGAACAATGACTCATCAACATTTTGTTGTTCCACAACAATGACACCCTAACACTTGGGTGTTCCAGAACAATGCCCCCTCTTTGTTGGAAAATACAAGTAAAATGACACACTGGCATTGAGGGTGCTGGAACAATGTAAAAACTCAAAGCTGTGATAAATTTGTAAGAGTCTGGAATAGGCTTGTCCAGCATTTCTGCATCATGAAATCATCTTTTGTTTGTCGTACAATGTTTGTCCTCTTCTGATGCAGCAATTAAGCCATGGGTGCGTTTGCATTTTAATATTTCAGGCACATTGTAGATCCATATTTCCTGGGCGCTGTAAAACTTTCCTTTGCTCCCTCTCTCCATAATTATTCCGACTGGCAGGAGGAACCCAGACCCATCAATCCTCAATTCCTCCATCCAATTTTCTAATTGCCTTCTTGGCATGCGGCGGAGCCCCCGACTCACATGATGCATTTGTCGAGCGCCGGAGTAATGTACTTCTTAAAATTAGATGCACTCTTTAATATGACTCAAATAAAATAGAAAATATGAAGTGGCCCAACATTGCTCGCTGGTGGATAAAGTTCTGTCCAAATGGAAGGACAATGCGATGTGACGGCGGTGGGGGAGAGCCAGCTGAGTCACGGTTCTGCCAAGATCTTAAGTGGGCTTTTACAATATTCTGATTAATGACTCTTAATTTATTGGATTTCTGCAGCCTCACATATGAAAGATTTAAATGTGCCCCCTTATTTAGCTTTACTGACGTTAAGGCTAAATCTGGAGGTCAGAGCCAGAGCTCAGAACCCCCCTTCCCCCCCAAAATATGACAACTGCTGCACTAGCAAGTTCCGTATTGTGCCTACACATTTACATCTTTCAATTCTGTGACCCATAGTCACTATGCCCTGTGGGTAGGCACTGCTGCATCACACATTTCACAGAGCCTGCCTTCTGAACTACAGAGGTGCTGAGAGGAGGAGTTTCAGGAGGCGGAGTCAGTACAGGAATCGCTGCTTTCAGGCAGCAAGGTACCATGGGATATGTATTTCTTAGAAATTGCAGAGAAGCTGCACAGCGTGCTGAGAATCCAGGAAGTTGTGGAAAGAGACGGTCAGCAGACAGGCAGTACTCACAGCATGAAAGGAAATTTTTAAAGAAGGATTATATTGGATTGTCAGAAATAACTATTGCTTTTACTGTTATTACAATATTGATGTTATAAAAATGAAAGTATGCTTTGACCATAGAGTCCTAGAATACCTGGATGGCCTCTAGATGTCAGAGCATGCTGGCAACTGGCAACAAATGCTTTACCTTGCCAAATGTTTCCATCTGTCAGCTGTCATTTCCAAAGCTGCTTCATACCCAGACCATGACAATTCAGACAGAAAAGTCCTAACAAAATTTGATAACAAAGATGATTTGGCCCAGTGGTCCAGAACTTACCCTACACACTATCTGAACGGCACCGGTGCAGACTGGACAAACACCAGGAACAACGGAAGCTGGCAGAGTCCCGACTGATCCCTAAAAATATTGCCAGCAACTCCCTCTGAGGACATCGATATCAGTCTGGCAGCACAATGCTCCACAAGGTCTGCCAGTAACATTTTGCTACCAGCCAATCACTTTTCGGCTTACATCTTCTAATGCAGAGTAAAGCATTTAAGCCAACTTGAATTTTAGGTTTTAATCAGCTAAATACTTTCCAGCTGCATCAAAACAAAAGGTGTTCAAAGTCTTTGTTTCTTAAGAAAGCAGCAATAGCCTGAGTTGAAAACCCAATTTCCTGCCAGCGTGTTGCTGCAAAGGACCCTTGTACTCTGTTAAAGCGATACTAAAGGTCAGTTTTTAAATTTTTTTTCTTTTTAAATAATAAACATGTCATACTTACCTCCTCTGTGCAGCGATTTTGCACAGAGAAGCCCCGATCTTCCTTTTCTGGGGTCCCCCAGCGACGCTCCTGACTCCTCTTCTTGAGTGCCCCATCAGGGAAGCGCTTTCCCTGGGGGCACACTTGCAGGCGTGCTCCCGTGTCCTGCTGCTGCGTCCATTGACACAGACAGCAGGACTCGACCCCGCCCCTGACTCACGTGTCACTGGCTCCCCTGCTATCAATTTATCCAATGAGTACCAGAACCCGTGGCTGGAACTGCTAGGCTCGTCCCCGACATGGGAACGATCGGGCTCAGGTAAGTAAATGGGGGCTCTGGGGGGCAGCTGCAACAGAAAAGGTTTTTCACCTTAATGGATGGTATCCATTAAGGTGAAAAACCGTGAGGGTTTACAACCCCTTTAAAGCAGTGGTTTCTGTGCTGAGCCAGAGCTAAAGCTCTGCATTAAACACATCTCATGCTCATTCCAGATTACTTCTGGATCTTACTCAGCAGGGTGTATGTCAGACTTCTGCAGGGAGACCACTGCTTCCTCATAGAGTACATTCTTCTTTGCAGCATGCTGCATGGGACAGTTTTTTTCTACATAGGCTGTGACTGCTTTCTAAATAAAATCAACTATAGGACTGTGAACTCCTTTTGTATAAATGCATCTGAAATGTATTTAGCTCATTTAGATTGAATATTTTGTTGGCTTTAAAGATACATATCATTGGTTATGTCCATTAATTACCCCAGCTTTACAACCTGATATGATTGTTTTCACTGCTGAATTGTGATCTGGGGTTCGGAAAAATTACACACTGACAATTTGTGGTCCCAGAACACTGACATACTGACACTTGGGGGTCCCAGGACAATGACACACTGATACTTGGGGGTCCCAGATCAATAACATACTGACACCTGGGGGTCCCAGGACAATGACATACTGACACTTGGGGGTCCCAGGACAGTCACACACTGATACTTGGGGGTCCCAGATCAATGACACACTGACCCCTGGGGGTCCCAGGACAATGACACACTGACGCTTGAGGGTCCCAGATCAATGACACACTGACACTTGGGTGTCCCAGAACAGTAACATACTGACACTTGGGGGGGTCCCAGAACAATGACACACTGATACTTGGGGGTCCCAGGACAATGACACACTGACACTTTAGGAACCCAGAACGATGAAATGCTGACACTTGGGAGTCTGAGAACAATGACACACTTATACTTGGAGGTCCCACGACAATGATACACTGACATGTGGGGGTCCCAGAACAATGATACATTGACAGTTGGGGGTCCCAGGACAATGACACACTGACATGTGGGGGTCCCAGAACAATAATACACTGACAGTTGGGGGTCCCAGGACAATGACAGACTGACACTTGGGGGTCCGAAAGCAAAGACACAATGACAATTGAGGGTCCCATGACAATGGCACTTGGGGGTCTGAGAGCACTGACACTTGGGGGTTTCAGAACAATGACACACTGACACTTGGGAGTCCAAGAACAATGACACACTGACAATTAGAGGTCCTAAAACAATGACACATAGAGGTCCCACAAAAAGGACCCACTGACAATGGACGTTCAAAAACAATTACACAGACATTCAGGGGCCACAGAAGGGCCTCCAGATCCAAAAGCAATGACACACTGATACTTGGAGGTCCGAGAACAATGAAACACTGACACTTGGGCCCCAAGAGCCAATGTGACAATCGGGGTCTTGAAAAATAATGTACTGACACGTGGGGGTCCAGGATAATGACACACTGACATTTGGGGGTCCAGAACTATGACACACTGACACTTGTGGGTCCCAGAACAATGATACACTGAAACTTGGGGGTCCAGAACAATGACACACTGACACTTGGGGGTCCAGAACAATGATACACTGAAACTTGGGGGTCCAGAACAATGACACACTGACACTTAGGGGTTCAAGAATAATGACACACAGACAGTTGGGGGTCCAGGACTATGACACACTGACAGTTGGGGTCCCAGAACAATGACATACTGACACTTGGGGGTCCCAAAAAATGATAGACTTAAACTTTAGGTCCTAGAATAATGACACACAGACACTTGGGCCCCAAGAGAAATGGCCCAATGACAATTGGAGGTCGCAGAAAAATGATGCATGGATACTTGGGATCCCAAAACAATAACACACTGACACTTGATGGTCCAAGAATAGTGATTGACTGATACTGGAAGGGAGAGGGGGGTCCCAGAATAGTGACACGCTGGTGCTTAGATTTGGATCTTATTAGGGTGGAAGGACAAAGTTTCCGCCAACGCTAAGTACTTCTCACAGATGACAAAAGCCATACAGCAGTGGCGTTTAATCGTCTCTTGGCATATGCTCTGTTTACTAGCAGCCTCTTCTTGCTAAGCATGCAGAAAACAAGCGCACGCTTCACAGCTCATCAAACCGCCGACACCAGAGGATCAGCGCAAGAATTTGTACACTGAACGACAGACAGGCGCTGGCATTAGACGGGATCGGCACGCGGACAGATTGCCGGCACAAAGGCACGTAACAAATCCTCATTATCTGCAGAGTTACGGAATATTCACAGATTCCTAATCATTCACTTCACATTCCGCTCAGTTCAAAGATTTTTATATACAAACCGCAACTCCTAATGAATTGCTCTCCTGCCAAAGTGAAAGCTCCCATCTCGCTGCAGCGCAATTCCCTGAAGGAAAGTGAATTAATGAGACACGGCCATATTTCATCATTTTAATGGCATGTTATATTGCAGCCTCTCCGGCAGGGAGATGGATGTGTGTGTGGAATAGACAGCCATCCATCCATTCTCTATTGATAACTCTGCTATTGATTGGAACCAAGCTTTTCTGCTCAGCGCTCTCCTCTGTCAATTCCCCCAAAGGTAAATTAAAAGGAATTTAAGAAGTAACAGACGCAGGGGAAGAATATGTGATTGGCAGCACTGATTGAATGCAAATGGTCCAACAAAAAAACACTCATTATTTACCGTACAAATGCGGCAGGCGGTCGCATGTGAGAGTTTCGGTAGTACAAAAAAAGTTGTGACAATCGACGAAACTCCAAATGTATGTAACACACTATTTCAGCTTTGAAAAGATTAAAGCTTCGTACACACAGTGCGATGGTCGTACGACCGCACATTCAACTTTTGCCCAAAATCGGCTGTTGGCGGTTGTGTCTAGCGTACTGACATGAGACAATTAATGGTACAACAAAGCTTCAACAAGCCAAACGTAGTGACGTGTTATGAGAGGAAATTCAGGTGAATGTGATTTGTGAATTAGGAACGTAGGTTTACACGAACAGACACTTCCGGCCATTCCTGACTTCTGAGCATGCGTGTTTTGCACATACAGCTTGTTGGCCCAACTTCTCTGTACACAAAGTACAATGGTCGTACGACTACTTGTTATACAACCAAAGTTTTCTAGTCTGCTCATCCAGCTTCTGTTGTACGACCGTTGCACGTCGGCTGTTGTAATCGCGTGTACTAACATTGGGATGATCATATAACAAGCTGTTGTACGTCCGTCGCACCATGTGTACGGGTCTTTAGAGATAAAGGGCATATAAATCCTAAGGCCTCATTTACATACTAAAGTGTACGATGATGCAAGGACAGTGTATAGCCGCATGGGGATACAGGTATAGACAGTCCCATTCATGTCAGTTGCAGTGGCGGCCTGTCCACACACGGTGCAGGGGCGCCGCCCCCCCTAATCCATGTGCCCGGCCCCTAATCTACATGTGGGTTGCCGGACGCATGGATTTCAATGGGGTTCTTTTTTTTTTTTTTTTTTTTTAGAAGCACATGATTAGAGCCAGAGGTTCTAATGGGCTACAAAAAAGGGTGGGCTTGTTGTGTGACAATAGCGAATGAATGTTCGCTATTCTCTTCCTGATTCTCCTCCAAGTCAATCCGGAAGCGGGTCCTGAGTCCCGTCACCCAATTGGCCAAAAGGAGAAGCGATCCTCTTGGCCATCGAGGAGGAGGGAGGGAGGAGACGCAGGGTAAACCGCCGTGAAGACCCAGGAGGAGATGCAGGGTGAAGCCATCCCCTGCAGGAAGCTTTGCCCATGGCCTAGATGGGGTAAGTGCGGGGCTGGTGACCAATCAACCGAGGGGGGGGGGGGGTGCGCCTGTGACCCGACCGGCCTCACGGGGGGTTTTGTGCAGTGGTCTGGAGATTGTTTGCCGAACCCCCCCCCCTGCACGGACGCAACCACTGCTCCCGATTTGACATCCGTTCGAATGCATGTCCTCAAACGTATAGACAGTGTGGGGTCACACTCCCACTTGGGTGTCAAATTGGGAGCAGTGGTTGTCTCCGTGTGGTCACTGCATCCCAGTTGATATGAATTGGACTGCCTGCACGAGGATGCTCAAAAATCTGTACACACTGTAGCACACCAGCGTGAATGTGGTTAAAGTTTATGTAAACCCTCACCTTGTACATCAGCCCATTCAGTTTAAAATAGGAATGAAAGACAAAACATTTGGAGGCGTGTCCAGTCGGGACAACGGACGAGCGCGGGAAGTGCTTAGACATAGATACAGGTGTAAGCTGCTCAGGATGCACATTAATTAAAGGGTATGTAAACCTGACTCGAGGGGGACGATCCTGGACAGCACTAGCACCAGCACTGCACAGCTGAGGATGAGATTTGATCCCTGTGTATTAGAACTCCCAGGGTTCTTAATTTACATACTACTGATTCAAGCGTCAGAACCCATGTAATTCATATGTGTTTGGGTTTAAAGTGATGAGGTTGCAACCCTAATGTTGAAGTGGGGTTTCAGGCCTAGGGTATGGTCATCCATTAGGCCTGTATATTATAGTACAATGATGGTGTTGGGCTGCTGGGGTGCTCCTGTGGTTCTCCTAAGTATACAGGCACTTGGTCGGCCTCTGCTGGTGGGACATATCAGGTTTTTACTGATATGTCACTGAGTGATAATGGGGCAGCCGTCCACTTTCCTCCACAGCTACCACCTGTCTGTGTCCAGGGCTGCTCATCTGTCCATGTATGCATGCACACTCCGAGGCACGGAACTGGATTCTGGAGATGTCAACCCAAATACATCCATGTGCATAGGCTTTTAAACATATTTTTTACTTATGATGAATTACAATACCTATATAATATTATGTATATAGTTTATTGTCCATTGGCCTCCTATCACTCAATCAATAAAATTCACAATACTAACAGCAGCAGCTACATCACATCTCTAAGTATCACCCAAACATAAACCTCTGGTAAATGAAGTGATTATGAATTATGGGTATACCCCAATCCGTCCTGTCTGCTCCTCCCCTGCTCTCTAGCTCCCTTGTCCTCACCACTCATGCTCACCTCCAGGACTTCTCCAGAACCTTTCCCATCCTCTGGATCTTTCTACCTCAACCTGTCATGCCATTTCCTACTCTACAACTTTAGGTGATCCCTGAAAAGCCTACCCCACCTCCACCTAAAACTTGAACTTTTACTTTCTCCATCAACTCACTCCCCACAATTATTATTTTTTGTATCACATTCCATTCCCTTTTTAGATTGTAAGCTCCCATGAGCAGGACCCTCCAATCCATACTAAATTGCGTTGTAACTGTACTAATTTCCCTTTAGAATATAAAGTGGTGCACAAACTGTTGGCGCTAGATAAATTCTGTAGAATAATAAAAATAAAACTATTGTGCTATTCTGCGATGCCTAATAATTTGAATTCTATTAAAATGAAAAGAAATGTGTTTGGTCGGATCACTTATGTTTTCATATTAAATACTCCAAACTGTACAAATTCTTCCAAGAAGATGGAAACTTCTGATCACAACTAGAAATGTGGGAGAGCATTTGTGACTGATGCGGTTCATAAATTAACTCTTCTATAAAAGGAATATTAAATTATCATATTATAATATGGATGGGGGTGGATTAAAATCCTTTATCTCAGATGATTTCCCATTCTATGGAATATGTTTGCATACATTTGCATATGTCAGGAAAAAGTAAAATGGGCTGCTGAAGGAGTTTTCAGAGATCAACACAACATCAGGAAGAGTGTGAGATGACCGCTGGGAACCTTCAGAATCATCACCTCTCCTTGTTTAACAATAATGAATGATGGATGAAAATTATAGAAACAAACCATCACCTGATGTATGATAGCAAACCCTTCCACTAGCCGGAGCTAGGGTGATTGACAATATACCGGATACTGAGAATTACACCCAGCATACAGGACAAGAGAAGTGGTACCATGCAGAGTCCATACATACAGAATAAGAACAGATACTGAGAATTACACCCGGCATACAGGACAAGAGAAGTGGTACTGTGTAGAGTCCATACATACAGAATAAGAACAGATACTGAGAATTACACCCAGCATACAGGAAAAGAGAAGTGGTACCATGCAGAGTCCATACATACAGAACAAGAACAGATACTGAGAATTACACCCAGCATACAGGAAAAGAGAAGTGGTACCATGCAGAGTCCATACATACAGAATAAGAACAGATACTGAGAATTACACCCAGCATATAGGACAAGAGAAGTGGTACTGTGCAGAGTCCATACATACAGAATAAGAACAGATACTGAGAATTACACCCAGCATACAGGACAAGAGAAGTGGTACTTTGCAGAGTCCATATATACAGAATAAGAACAGATACTGAGAATTACACCCGGCATATGGGACATGAGAAGTGGTACTGTGCAGAGTCCATACATACAGAATAAGAACAGATACTGAGAATTACACCCAGCATATGGGACATGAGAAGTGGTACTGTGCAGAGTCCATACATACAGAATAAGAACAGATACTGAGAATTACACCCAGCATATAGGACAAGAGAAGTGGTACTGTGCAGAGTCCATACATACAGAATGAGAACAGATACTGAGAATTATACCCAGCATACAGGACAAGAGAAGTGGTACTGTGCAGAGTCCATACATGCAGAATAAGAACAGATACTGAGAATTAAACCCAGAATACAGGACAAAAGTATCCTGAGGACAAGGTGAGTGGTGGCTCGGAGGTCGCAGATGCTCGTTTTTTCACATCCAGTGTTATACAATTTCCTGCCTTTCTATGAGAAATCTGTGGAACAGTTCCCACTCTGCGGATGCTCATATGTGGGATATTTATGACATCCTCTATGCGATGCATTGTATTTCCCAGACCGCTAATCCCACAGACTTTATTCACACATCTAGCAGACCGCAACCGTAATATTACCACCATTCATTTCCCAGCAATCCCCACTGATTAAAACACATTTGTTTCCCTGCAGCTGAAGTTCAGTGAGAGGCCGGAAAAGGTATTTGCGGTGGGCTGGACCATTATTAGTGAAAGATCCGCTCCGATTCACCTCTACACCGCTCATATACAGCAAGAGAAGGTCTGAATCTCACCAATGGAGATGGGAAAAGTTGCCCAGCTTCATTTAGGGTTTATTTACAGTTACACTAATGCGTTGCGGTGCGGTAATGTGCGCCTTACTGAAGCGCAAGTGACATGTGTTGCGCTGCCAGTCCTTTGATGGCACCTTAAAGTGATACTAAAAGGTAAAGTTTTTTTGTTTCTTTTAAATAACAATCATGTTAACTTACCTGCTCTGTGTAATAGTTTTGCACAGAGCAGCCCGAAATCCTCCTCTTCTCAGGTCCCCTGACGGTGCTCCTTGCTCCCCTCCCACAGAGTGTCCATATAGCGGGCCGGCTGCTATGGGGCACTCGGGCATGCTCACTCCCGAACCCCGCTCTGTGGGGTTTATTTACTAAAGGCAAAAAGACTGTGCACTTTTCAAAGTGCAGTTGTACTCTATGTTCAGTTGCTCCAGAGCTTAGTAAATGAGATAAAGCTTCACTTTGCAAACAGTACCCAATCATGCGCAAGGAAAATAAAAAAAAAAAATCTGCATTTTTGCCTGCACATGATTGGATGATGGAAACCTGCTGAGCTTTTGCGTATTTACTAAGCCCTGGAGCAACTGCAAAGTGCACAGTCTATTTGCCTTGAGTAAATCAACCCGTATGTCCATAAGCCACACAGAACATAGCTCATCTCCACCCCCCCCCCCACTCTCTCCTCAATGCTGTCTCTGAGCCAATGAGGAGAGAGAGAGAGCCAAGAGAACCTTCAGCCTTTAGGACTACTTTATCGCCTTAAGGCAAAGGACATCCAGCATGGTCTAGCTCTTACCTCCACAGGTTTACTGTCCCTTACCCACCTCTTTCATTCATTGGATTTCAGTTCTTTCAATCATGTGGGCGATACCTTGGCAGTCTACCAAATACTAGCCAATCATCCGCTGCAAGGCAACAAGCAGGTCAGTGCTTGACGCTCTATAGCCTCATTCATACGATCAGATTATGGGATGAATATTCGTCTGTTTTTTGTTGCATGCTAGTCTCATATCGAAAGGGAAGAGGTTTACTTTCATATGAAAATTCTCGCACGACAGAATTTAACGGCAGAAGTGATGTAATGTGTTGAATTGTTTTGTATGCGTTCTTTAGTTTCTGAGCATGCGTAGTCTTGCTTATGATTTTTTTCGGATGAAAACTGTACTAATTATACGAAAATCAGACATTGTGTCCACGTACTATAAAAATTTCATAGTCTGCACATCCAGCTTTTGTCATCCGAAAATTCGTAATCGGCTGTTCGAAAGCACCATACTAACGATCCAAAAATCAGCAGATCGTTAGTCGGGCGAAATTTTACTTCTGATTTTCTTATTGTGTATACGGGTCTTTATAAACAAGGTGCTATTCTGATTGATGCTCCATCCTGATCATAGCGGAATTAAACCTCCACCTAACCTATTCTTTTAATTGGCCCCCAAGACCTTTTAGCCATAATGTTCCAGTATGCATTGCACTTACTTACCTGGCAAGAGATCGACTTCACCACTGTGCTGTCAGTACTCCTCAGTCACAGGGGCTTGTTTTTTTTTCTAGCCTTCCTTCTGGGCTCTGAATCTTCAGTCACTTGGTTGGCTGCACCGCAATGACATTACTCCCGTGCAGGTGTTCTAAATGTATACTGAACTGCGCATGCGTGGCTCAGTGTACTGTACATAAACGTTCACAGGAAGAAGGGTTTATCACTAAACAGACTAGAAGTCTTTTTTACAATTTTTTTTAGCTTAAAGTGGATGTAAACCCACCACTCGCCCAGTATAAACTAATGGCACAGTAATAATGTACATATACATGCAAGCCTCCTGCATGTATCCCTTCCTTGCAAATGTCACCCCCTTCAGCAGTAGCAGCCCCACAAAACTCTGGAATCAGTGGGTGGGTTTCTTTGCTGGAGCTCGGTGGGTGGAGTCGTGATGTCACAAGTCTCCCCGTCCCCCTCTACACTCTCCTACTCTTCTATTCCTGAGTTTTGAGTAACATCCAGTCAAAACTCAGGAACAGCACCACATGACTTCAGCATGCCCAATCATGCTGAGGTGTGGAGAAGCCAATCCTGGGAGAGCTGGAGAAGAAAGGAGGGGTGTTGGGAAGCTCTGTGTGCTCTGTGCATGAGATAAGGAAATCATCTGCCATTCCCACAGCACAGGGAAGAAATGTCTCCTATTTCTCTGTGAGACGTTTTTTTTTTCTTACTAAAAAAAGATAAAAGGATTGCTCAGAGCTGGATTAACTCTTCTTGGCAAGACTGGGCACAAATGACATGACATCCTGTGCTCTACCAGGCAGAATTGTTAAATAAACATTTTTTTGGGGTTTACATCCACTTTAATTTCACTTTAACCTCTTAACCACTTGCCGACCGCAGTCTGACGGGGACAGAGTGGCTCGTTATCGCAAACCGCCGTCATATGACGGCAGCTGCGATAACTAGTGCTGTGAGCGCGCGCTCGCCGCCGGAGGCGCGCTCACTGTGTCCGGGGGGCCCAGGGAGCGGGTGGGGCAGACTCGATCGCTGCCGGCTACCCACGATGGCCCCCCGGCAGTGAGAGAACGGAGGTACGTGTAAGTAAACACGGATCTCCGTTCTCATAGAGGGGGAAGGGCGGTGATCACAGGCTTCCTCTATGTGGAAGCCGTGATCACCCCCTTCCCCCAGCCAGGGCAGCCCACACACAGTTAGAACACACCCAGGGAACACAGATAACCCTTAGAGCGCCCCCTGCAGGTTAACCCCTTCACTGCCAATGGCATTTACACAGTAATCAGTGCATTTTTATAGCACTGATTGCTGTATAAATGCCAATGGTCCCAAAAAAGTGTCAAAATGGTCCGACATGTCCGCTGCAATATCGCAGTACTACTAAAAATCGCAGATCGCTGGCATTACTAGTAAAAAATTAAAAAACAATTAAAACCCCAGAAATGAATTCTTATCATCTGTAAACGCGGCAACTTTTGCACAAACCAATCAATAAACGCAGATTGCGATTTTTTTTAACAAAAATATGAGGAAGAACATAAATTGGCCAAAACCGATTGGAAAATTTTTATTTTTATTTTTTTTTTTTGTATTTGTATTTTAGCAAAAAGTAAGAAATTTGGTTTTTTTTGCAAAATTGTCGCTCTTCTTTTGTTTATAGCGGTGATCAGAAATGACGCAGAGGGGATCAAATACCACCAAAAGAAAGCTCTATTTGTGGGAAAAAAAGGACGAAAATTTAGTTTGGGTACAACGTCGCACGAGGCAGAATGGGGATCTGCCTATGTAAACAAGGCAGACCCCCATTCTGACAGGAGAAAACAATGAGATTTGGTGTTCCTAGTGATCAGGAACAGTGATCTCTGTGTTGTCCCAGTGAGCCCATCCTCCACACAGTTAAAACACACAGGGAACACATTTTATCCTTTGATCGCCCCCTAGTGTTAACCCCTCCCCTGCCAGTGTCATTTATAAAGTGATCAGTGCATTTTTATAGCACTAATCACTGTAATATGTCAGTTACTGTAGTAATGTCACTGGTCCCCAAAAAGTGTCAGTGTCAGATTTATCCACTGCAATGTCGCAGTCCTGCTAAAAATCGCAGATTGTCACCATTACCAGTAAAAACAATAAAAAATAAATAAAGGTCCATACATCTATCCCCATTTTGTAGACACGATAACTTTTGCACAAGCCAATCAATATACACTGATTGCTTGTTTTTTTGTTTTTTTACCAAAAATATACAGAAGAATATATATTGGCCTAAACTGGTGCATAAACTTGTTTTTTTATATATATATATTTTTTAGATATGTATTATAGCAGAAAGTAAAAAATATATATTTTTTTCAAAATTGTCAGTCTTTTTTTTGTTTATAGCGCAAAAAATAAAAACCGCAGAGGTGATCAAATGGCACCAAAAGAAAGCTCTATTTGTGGGGTAAAAAGAACGTCAATTTTGTTTGGGTAGAACATTGCATGGCCGCGCAATTGTCAGTTAAAGCGACGCAGTGCCGTATCGCAAAAAATGGCCTGGTCAGGAAGGGGGCAAATCCTTTTGGGGCTGAAGTGGTTAAAGCATGTGGAAGTCAAAGGTGACCTTTTTCACCCCGAATTTGGTACCCAAATTTCTTCCCCAACTCTCATGAGCCCTATGGGGAAGATGGAGCATTGCAAGATTACATGAACAGATTTTCAGTCGCCCTCTTTCACATTCCGCTCTTATAAACGCTGTAAATATTTAGCGCGGCGGAACCCAAAGCGATTATTTATCCGATCTCCACCAATGAGCCCCAGAAACATCAATTACACTCAACCAATTCTGGATGGTTTTTTACATTAAGGAGATGCTTGGTGTCTTATATCCACGCCGATGCTAACGAGACCGGCTCAGCCCGCTGCACCCGGCCCACGAAAAAGTTTTTTAATGCCATTCCGACTCCGCGCATTGTTCCAGCCTCGTGGTCTCGGGGGACCCCTTTAATTTGATTCAGGTAACATCCTCCTCTAAATTGCTGAGCAATACAAAGCTGTTAATTGGCTTTTTCTTATTACTATCAGCGGCTCAGCGAAGATTTTAATCAGCCGTCAGGTTTCCGCTGGGAAGACGCGATTTCCTCCAGAAAAATTACACATCAAAGTTAACAACAACTAGGTCACCCATTAACCCCGTCCTGTGCGGCCTCAGCCCCCTGCTGGGAGGGTGGCGGGACAAAAAGTTTTAAAAAACATTATTGCTGTGCCATCAAATGTAAAGTAAGGCTGGGCATACAGATAAGGCCGACCGATCCAATGGTGCTTGGGTCCTGGGCTCACATCCCTGCAGGCAACTATCTGCATGGGGTTTGTTTAGTTTCCCAAAGTTTGTGCTTGCCAACCAAAAAAAACCACGAGACTACCTGGAAGCAGAATAAACTGTCTCTTATGTATTTCTGTGGCCATTAGAGTGTAAGCTCTCTTCTTTCACAGACTGATGTGATTGGCTCAATGTTCTCTGTACAGCATTGTGGAATATGTCAGAGCTACTGTGGGTATAGAAAAGAACCACCCTCCTTAAAAAAGTAATCACATTTAATTGTTTTGCAGCTTGAAATGAAGAACGACACATTTTTTTGTTTTAGCCAGCTGTATTTACTCCAAGGGTCAGTGCACTAATGTTGGACAAGAAGGCCTGGCTCACAGTCTCCGCTCTAATTCATCCCAAAGGTGTTCTAACGGGTTGAGGTCAGGACTCTGTGCAGGCCAGTCAAGTTCCTCCACCCCAAACTCGCTCATCCATGTCTTTATGGACCTGAAACCCTACTTAATCTCGCCTCTGACACTCGGTCCGGAAGAACAGGTTGTAATCACGTGACTGGGAACCTCATTTATGTCGACCGATTTTGTTTTTTTACACAGCAAGAAGTAAAGTTCGACGTTTTGTTAATTTACACTAATGAAAAAATTCCTCCCACCAAGAAAAGATATGGGTGTCATCGAGACTGTATAAGGTGTTACGACATGTCTCTTGTAACTCGGTTAGTGTAGTCAGACACTTTCTTCTCTCGAATGTGAGATTACCGGTGTCTTTATGTATTCTCTGT
>BLSH010257403.1:1271571-1296854 GCA_018402905.1 Glandirana rugosa | reverse complement strand
TGCCCCCCCCCCCCCCGAAAATAGTTCTGCGGATGCCCATGTCTCTTAGTGTGTGATCTTGTAGGGTCCTGATAGAGAAGCACCAATAGAACCCCAGATGTCGAGAATATACTTGCTCTGAACTGCCATACAAGGAAGTAAGAGAGAGCAGGTAGCCCTTCAAAATTCAGGGAATTAAATTCACGACGTATCGTGACCTTGCCAGTGTCATTTATTTAACAAAATGGAGGTTTGTCCGTTTTTATTGCACATAAGCACCCCCTAGACAGGAAGGTACACTATATTGTCAATTGGGACACCTGCCTTTACACGCACATAAACTTTAATGACATCCTAGTCTTAGCCCGTAGGGTTCAATATTGAGTTGGCGCACCCTTTGCAGCTATAACAGCTTCAAATCTTCTGGGAAGGCTGTCCACAAGGTTTAGGAGTGTCTATGGGAATGTTTGACCATTCTTCCAGAAATGCATTTGTGAGGTCAGGCACTGATGTTGGAAGAGAAGGCCTGGCTTGCAATCTCCACTCTAATTCATCCCAAAGGTGTTCTTTCGGGTTGTGGTCAGGACTCTGTGCAGGCCAGTCAAGTTCCTCCACCCCAAACTCGCTCATCCATGTCTTTATGGACCTTGCTTTGTGCACTGGTCCAAATCATTTGGTGGAGGGGGGATGATGGTGTGAGGTTGTCTTTCAGGGGTTGGGCTTGGCCCCTTAGTTCCAGTGAAGGGAACTCTTAAGTGGTTAGCATACCAAGACATTTTAGACAATTAGACAAATCATGCTCCCAACTTTGTGGGAACAGTTTGGGGTTGGCCCCTTCCTGTTCCAACATGACTGCGCACCAGTGTACAAAGCAAGGTCCATAAAGGCATATATTTGGCAATATAGTGTGTATATATACAGTATCTCACAAAAGTGAGTACACCCCTCACATTTTTTGTAAATATTTTATTCTATCTTTTCATGTGACAACACTGAAGAAATGACACTTTACTACAATGTAAAGTAGTGAGTGTACAGCTTGTATAACAGTGTAAATTTGCTGTCCCCTCAAAATAACCCAACACACAGCCATTAATGTCTAAACCGCAGGCAACAAAAGGGAGTTCACCCCTAAGTGAAAATGTCCAAATTGGGCCCAATTTGCCATTTTCCCTCCCCGGTGTCATGCCACTCGTTAGTGTTACAAGGTCTCAGGTGTGAATGGGGAGCAGGTGTGTTAAATTTGGTGTGATCGCTCTCACTCTCTCATACTGGTCACTGGAAGTACAACATGGCACCTCATGGTAAAGAACTCTCTGAGGATCTAAAAAAAAAAAAATAGTTGCGCTACATAAAGATGGCCTAGGCTATAAGAAGAGTGCCAAAACCCTGAAACTGAGCTGCAGTATGGTGGCCAGGACCATACAGTGGTTTAACAGGACAGGTTCCACTCAGAACAGGCCTCGCCATGGTTGTCCAAAGCAGTTGAGTGCACGTGCTCAGCGTCATATCCAGAGGTTGTCTTTGGGAAATAGACGTATGAGTGCTGCCAGCATTGCTGCAGAGGTTGAAGGGATGGGGGGGGGGGGGGGGTCAGCCCGCTAGTGCTCAGACCATACGCCACACACTGCACAGCTGTCATCCCAGAAGGAAGCCTCTTCTACAGATGATGTACAAAAAAGCCCACTAACAGTTTGCTGAAGACAAGCAGACTAAGGACATGGATTACTGGAACCTGTGGTCTGATGAGACCAAGATAAACTTATTTGGCTCAGATGGTGTCAAGCATGTGTGGTGGCAACCAGGTGAGGAGTACAAAGACAAGTGTGTCTTGCCTACAGTCAAGCATGGTGGTGGGAGTGTCATGGTCTGGGGCTGCATGAGCACTGCCGGCACTGGGAAGCTACAGTTCTTTGAGGGAACCATGAATGCCAACATGTACTGTGACATACTGAAGCAGAGCTTGGTCCCCTCCCTTTGGAGACTGGGCCGCAGGGCAGTATTCCAACATGATAACGACCCCAAACACACCTCCAAGACGACCACTGCCTTGCTAAAGAAGCTGAGGGTAAAGGTAATGGAGTGGCCAAGCATGTCTCCAGACCTAAACCCTATTGAGCATCTGTGGGGCATCCTCAAATTGAAGGTGGAGGAGTGCAAGATCTCTAACATCCACCAGCTCCATGATGTCGCCATGGAGGAGTGGAAGAGGACTCCAGTGGCAACCTGTGAAGCTCTGGTGAACTCCATGCCTGAGAGGGTTAAGGCAGTGCTGGAAAATAATGGTGGCCACACAAAATATTGACACTTTGGGCCCAATTTGGACTTTTTCACTTAGGGGTGTACTCACTTTTGTTACCAGCAGTTTAGGCATTAATGGCTGTGTGTTGAGTTGTTTTGAGGGGACAGTAAATTTACACTGTTATACAAGCTGTACACTCACTACTTTACATTGTAGCAAAGTGTCATTTCTTCAGTGTTGTCACATGAAAAGATAGAATAAAATATTTACAAAAATGTGAGGGGTGTACAACTTTTGTAAGATACTGTGTGTATATATATATATTAGTATATATTTTGATAGCAGAATTATATAGTATATGTTAGTCATTTACGGTGATCAAGATATTTCCAACGGAACTGTAAGAAAATCCCACATTTTAATTAAATTCATTACTGTTTCTTGTGATCTTAAGTTATACAGGCATACCCCACTTTAAGTACACAATAGGACCAGAGCATGTATGTAAAACAAAAAAGTACTTAAAGTGAAGCAATACCTTTTTCACTTCGAATTGCATGTAAATACACTAGCTCTATGGGAAATGTTGGTCAGCTTGACATGGCACTGCTCCTGGTTTTTAAAATTTAAAGTGTTTGTAAAGTCTCGTTTAAAAAAAATATATATAAAAAAAACAACAAACATGTTATACTTATCTCCTCTGTGCAGTTGGATTTGCACAGAGCAGCCCGGATCCTCCTCTTCGCTGCTCCTGGCCCCTCCCCCCTGTTTAGTGCCCCCACAGCAAGCAGCTTGCTATGGGGGCACCCGAGCCGAGTCACAGCTCCGTGTGTCCATTCAGCCACGGAGCCCTGCCCCCTCTCTCTTCTGATTGGCTAACTGAATTTGCTTGACAATGGCAATGGCACCGCTGCTGTGTCTCAGCCAATCAGGAGGAGAGTCTCAGACGGCTCAGCCACTCATGGACATCACTGGAGAGAGATGGGGCTCAGGTAAGTAATTAGCGTGTGCTAGGGAGGCTGCTAAACACAGGTGTTTTTTTTTTATCTTAATGCATAGAATGCATTAAGATATGTAACCTTCTGCCTTTACAACTCCTTTAACATTGGCGTCTATGGGAAATCTTGGTCACATTGACATGGCACTGCTCCCGAGCCATACCTGACAGGGACACCAAGCTTGGCGATCCAGGACTACGACATGGTAGATTACCTAGGCAAGCTGGTAGACCCCAAAATCGTGTTGTAGTCCTGGATCCCCTCTTGGTGCTCCCAAAGTTTGGTGTCCCTGTCACTTATGGTTCAGGAGCAGTGCCATGTCAAGCTGACCATTTCCCATAGATGCCAGGGTTATAAACCGGGAGCAGTGCCATGTCAAGCTGACCAAGATTTCACGTAGACCCCAATGTGTCCGTACTTCTGAGGCACTTTACGTATACTCGTGGGTATGTCCGTACTTGCGAGTGTACGTAAAGTTAGGGTACGTAAGGCAGGGTATGCCTGTATGATACTTTGAAAGGTATTGTTGGAAGAAGAGCTTGCACTCATACAAACAGTATAAGGAGATGATTATGGTCTCCAGCTTTCTGTGCTGGATCAAGGTTAAGCATTTATTTTCCAAATCACATTCAGTAGAGGAATATATAGTTAAACTGCTCTTACCATAAAGAATTCCTCCTTAATTTATTGCTAAATGTTCTGGTGGCTGGGGAAATAGGAGGAATAGCAGCCATCGTTCTTACAAGCATGAAATCAGTGGCAAGTAACGGTTTTATTTGAAAATCATCAGGCTATTACAGAGCAACTACTGAGCTAAGAAGATGGATGGCATATTCAGTGAAGATAGGAGATCAGCAACAAGGACATGGAAAAAAGTTTTTGCCCAGAGTTCTGCTTTAAGGCATCTTTTGTCAAATTCAAATCATCCCAGATTTTTAACCCTTCACTGTGAATTTGGATGTCGCAGTTGCCCCCTCTACAAAACTCCTCACATTGTGGTACCAAAACCCTGTCCCCATATTCTAGCTCTGGCCAGTGGAGGGTTAAGGTATCTGAGTGCTTCGTATAGTCAGCGCACGTAGGAAAACGCGGGTTTCTGCGTAATTGTGATTGTTTCAATATATCATCATTTTCAGATAAATGTAACCTAACAGTTCATCAAATCCTCTGACAGGCGTGACAAATTACAAGCAAGTGCATGTTGAACCCGGGCGTACCGCGAGAAAGCGGGGACGCACAACCGTAACAAAGGGATGTTTGTGGAGAGAAGGAACCTTTAATTAACTGAGGAAATTAAAAAGTGACTTTTACAAAGCAGCTCTAATAAGAAGTCACAGTTAAATGCGCTCGCTAACATGTGTTAATCGAGTGCGCGCTCGTTAGGGGGAATATCAATGAGGCGGAGGACGGTTCCGAACCAGAGACTCCCTAATGACACAATAGGAGTTGTTTCCTTAGATCACGGAGCGAATCAGTCACATCGAAAGGGGTCAGCAACCGGTTAGAGGGGCCGCCTTTTCAACTAGGGAGTCCCAGGGCAAAAGTCACTGGTGGGCCAGCAATCACATGCTTGCAATACGAAATGTGTGTTATATTTCTTGGCTTTCAAACATTCGTTTTTATACAAAGCTGAAAAATAATTACTTTTTATTTCAACATATTGCAATTAACCAGCTCAACTCTCACAGCTATACACCCCCCCCATGGACCCGAACAATCTGTACATTTGTGCTATGGGCTTGTTTACTCTGCAATAACTTTGTCATTACTGAAGATAATAAAGTAATATAGTTATAGTTGATTTTTTTGCTAAAGAACAAACAACTCTTTCTTTTGGTGATATTGTATCGCAAAAATCATTTTATTTTTATTGCAACCCTAAGACAAAAAAACTGTTTAAAAGAAACATTTTCTACCTTAATCAGTGTTCACTTAAAAAAAATAGTGTTACTGTAGAGCAGGGGTCTCCAAACAAGGGCCCGGGGGTCACACCTGTCCTGCTACAAGTCTTTATCCAGCTCGCAGCCTGGGTCAGTAGCGTATCCTCAATGGGCACAGATTGTCATGGTCAGAAGAGGCTGCCTATGGTCTCCGTTTCTGATGTAATGTGGGACTAGTGGGCTAGTCCAGACTACATGCATTCCAGTGCTTTTGTTCTGCATCCAAAACACATAGAGAGTAGGTTACATGGTTTTCAATGGCATAATTCACACTAGAAAAACAGGAAAAGGAAGAAAGAAATAATCTGGAACACATAAAAAACGCAACAAAAACACACACCGAAACGCATCAAAATGCGTTACAAATGTGCATGCAGTAACGCATCCGGAACAGATCTAGAGTGCATTTTTGTGGTGTGAACCAGCCCACGGGGGGGACTCTAATTTGTACCCTGATGAAGGGGGAATCTGATGGGATCCCTGATGTAAGGGGACACTCTGATTGAGACCCTGATGAAGAGGGGATCTGATGGGATTCCTGATGTAAGGAGGGAATCAGAAGGGAACCCTGATGTAAGGAGGGAATCTGAAGGGAACCCTGATGTAAGGAGGGAATCTGAAGGGAACCCTGATGTAAGAGGGAATCTGATGAGGACCCTGATGTAAGGAGGGAATCTGATGAGGACCCTGATGTAAGGAGGGAACCAGAAGGGAACCCTAATGTAAGGAGGGAATCAGAAGGGAACCCTGATGTAAGGAGGAAATCTGAAGGGAACCCTGAAATAAGGAGGAAATCTGGTGGGGATCCTGATGTAAGGAGGGAATCAGAAGGGAACCCTGATGTAAGGAGGGAATCTGATGGGGACCCTGATGTAAGGATGGAATCAGAAGGGAACCCTGATGTAAGGGGGAATCAGAAGGGGACCCTGATGTAAGGGGGAATCAGAAGGGGACCCTGATGTAAGGAGGGAATCTGATGGGGACCCTGATGTAAGGAGGGAATCAGAAGGGAACCCTAATGTAAGGAGGGAATCAGAAGGGAACCCTGGTGAAAGGAGAGAATCAGAAGGGAACCTTGATGTAAGGATGGAATCAGAAGGGAACCTTGATGTAAGGATGGAATCAGAAGGGAACCTTGATGTAAGGATGGAATCAGAAGGGAACCCTGAAGTAAGGATAGAATCTAAAGGGAACCCTGAAGTAAGGATAGAATCTGAAGGGAACCCTGAAGTAAGAATGGAATCTGAAGGGAACCCTGAAGTAAGGATGGAATCTGAAGGGAACCCTGATGGAAGGATGGAATCTGAAGGGAACCCTGATCTAAGGGGTGACTGTGATAAGGACCCTTTTATAAGTATGGACTTTCGTGGGATATGCATTTTAAGTAATATTACATGGGCTTTCAACATACCCAAGGAACACACAGACATATTGAAGGTTGAAAAAGGGGGGATTTCGCCCACAAAATGTATTGATATATTACAAAAGATAAAAAAAATGACAACAATTAGAGATACAATACATACGTATGTACTGTATCTCAATTTTTTGTCATTCTGTAATCTTGCATAGTCAATGTATGCTTCATTTGTTTCTAAAAAATGCAGGAATTTACTTTAAAATGCAAATCCATCCAAAAGTAATATGTTAGTTATAGGTAGAGCCTGGTTTGCTGTGTGAGCCCTCCTTTTCTTATATGTCAAATGGAGCATACAATATTGAATATCCTTCAGGTATATTAGTGGATGTTGCCGCGTCCCACAATCAGCACCCAGCCCAGATTTATTATCTTGTTATCGCTGGCTCTGCTCTTTGTTACATAAGGTAAGCAGACGCCGCTTTTGGGAAATAATGATCTGCTTTGGAGCAACTTTGTGAACTTCCAGAAAAAAAAATCACTTTCACTTGCGGTTGGCTAGAATCTTTTTTTCAAATGATGATGAATGGGGCAAACTGTGCGAGTGAAGAAAATCACCGCCAATTCCTCCTCATATAACAAATGTTCTGTCTTCAGTGTGGGCGCATTTGAGAGCACAAAATGCGGATCTGGGTGGGTTCCCATGTAAGGGCCTCTTACCCAGAATTCCAGGCAATAATGGCTTCTAAAGAAACACATTACAGTGCTGTGATTTGGGCAGCAAAATTGCTTGCACAGGACATGTTATTAAGGGCACATCTCTACACAGACTACGTCTCCCAAGATTTTTTGCACCTTCAATGCACCAATGGTACATGAGTGCCCATAATCGCTGGCAGTGCAGTCGCGGTTTCCCTGCTGTCATTCGATAAGCCTGTGGGTGGCGCTGTGATGGATGGCAGGATTTCAGAGTTTTTACCTGCAGGCTGTGGATGAAGCACCATGTATAAATGTAGTCCATTGTGGGAATGCGTTGTGATGGTTATCTACTTTCCACATACAGTGAGATCATGTAGAGTCAGGGTAGACACCCTCAAGATGTGGGGTCAGAAGACAGCTTTAACATTTTTATTTTGGTATGTACTGTCTGACATTGCTATTCCAAGATATCCAGATGATCCCACAGGAAGGCATGGAACCTTTGTATTTATTTATTTTTAATTGAGTTTAGTGGCACTTTATTTATATGTGCGTAGTCTTCTCTAAGCACCCTTGACAAGTTCAACAAATACCTGTTGATCCTGCTAGCGAAGTCCACATAATGCAGCTTCCTGTGATGGGGTGACAACGATGCTGCACTGCTCCTGAATTCAGAGCGGCGTCATCACCCTCATGTAGGTGCCTGCTTGCATCACAGTGGGTTGAGAAGATGTTGCAGGGGGCATGGCTATCAGCATCGTCACTGCTGATTTGCAAGCTTGTAGTTTGTCAATTAGCATCTGGCCACACCCAGTCCCGCCCTTTGCTTTCTGGATTGATAGCCCTACTTCTGTGAGCTGCAGTGTCTGGGAGGGGGCAGACACAAATGAAGGAGGATTTGTCTCAATCAGGGGAGGTATAGGAAGTAGTAGTAACTGGATCTTGTTTAGATTGCTATACAGAAACCTTTTGTACTTTAAGCAATGATGGTACAGGTGATAACTGTTTTTGGGGTTAAAATTTAACTCACTTTTTTTTTTTAAATATAGGATGCAATAGAAAAATGTTGGAAGTGTATACATGCACAGGAAATGTCACCTCACTTCCCATGCACTTAATACAACAGGAAGTGCAATTTACTGTTATTTGTTGATTCTTAACAGGGGCCTACATAAAAAAAATGAACCACTTGACCTGCAGAAGATTTACCCCCCTTCATGACCAGGCCATTTTTTGCTATACGGCACTGCATTATGTTAACTGACAATTGCACGGACGTGGGACTCTGTACCCAAAATAAAATTGATGTCCTTTTTTCCCCACAAATCAAGCTTTCTTTTGGTGGTATTTGATCGCCTCTGCGTTTTTTTATATTTTGCGCTAGAAACAAAAAAATCCAACAATTTTGAAAAAAAAAAAACAAACAATATTTTTTACTTTCTGCTATAAAACATATCCAATAAAAAAAATTAGGCCAATATGTATTCTGCTGCATATTTTTGGTAAGAAAAATCCCAATAAGCGTATATTGATTGGTTTACGTGAACCTTATAGCGTCTACAAACGATGGGATATTTTTATGGAATTTTTATTTAATTTATACTAGTAATGGCGGCGATCAATGACTTATAGTGGGAATACGATATTGCGGTGGACAATTGGATACTGACACTTTTTGGAAACCAGCGACACTAATACAGTGATCAGTGCTAAAAAATATCACCGTACTAATGACACTGGCTGGGAAGGGGTTAAACATATAGGGCGATCATAGGGTTAACTGTGTGCCTAGCCAGTGTTTTGGTGTACTGTGTGTGCTGTTTTTACTAAAGGAAAAGATGGATTTTATTCCCTGCTTTGCAGGGACACAAAATCCATCCCTTCCCCCTGTCAGAAAGGAGATCTGCCTTGTTTACATAGGCAGACCTCTCCGTTCTGTGTGTTTTACCAACAATCGGCAGTGCCAGCAGACATCAAGTGCCCGGCACCCACAGATCAGCTTCTGCTGTGATTAATCACAGCAGAAGCGGCCCGCCAGTGGTACCCACATGAACCCCCTAGGTGGAAGTGCAGAATCACATATATACACGCAATTCTGCACAGGAGGGCAGGAGTAGTACAGGAGTAGTGCAGGAACCTTGCATTGATGTGAATGGGCACCATTAAAAACGTGATTTCCATTGAAATGCGATCCTGTGCGACTTAAGTCACCCCTGAAATTGCTGTAATGTGAATTTAACTAGACTTGAGTCCATCAAACAAAAGCAAAAAACTGAATGCACCCAGCAAAAGCATTTTGACACCATTCCCCACACACGGCTAATGTGTAAGGTAAAGTCTACAGGCTTGGAAAGATCAGTTTGTAAATGGATAGAAAACTGTCTAAAAGACTGAATTCAGAGTAGTGGTTAATGATTCTTATTCTGAATGGTCTAAGGTTATCAGTGGTGTACCCCAAGGTTCAGTGTTGGGACCCTTACTTTTCAATATATTTATAAATGATATCGGGTCTGGGATTAAAAGTACCATTTCAGTGTTTGCAGATGACACCAAGCTATGCAGTAGAATAACTTCCTTACAGGATGTCTCCAACTTACAAGCCGACCTCAATGCACTGTCTAATTGGGCGACTATGTGGCGAATGAGGTTTAATATTGATAAATGTAAAGTTATGCATTTGGGGGCTAAGAATATGCATGCATCGTACATACTAGGGGGAGTACAACTGGGGGAATCCATAGTGGAGAAGGATCTGGGGGTCTGGTAGATCATAAGCTTAATAATGGCATGCAATGCCAAGCTGCGGTTTCCAAAGCAAGCAAAATCCTTTCTTGTATTAAGAGAGGTATGGACTCCAGAGATAGAGACATCATTTTGCCCCCCTGTACAAATCGTTAGTAAGACCTCATCTGGAATATGCAGTTCAGTTTTGGGCACCAGTTCTCAAAAAAGGATATCGGGGAACTGGAGAAAGTGCAGAGAAGGGCAACCAAACTAATAAGAGGCATGGATGAGCTCAGCTATGAGGAAAGATTAGAGGAGCTGAATTTATTCTCTCTTGAGAAGAGGAGATTAAGGGGGGATCAACATGTACAAATACATAAGTGGTCTATATAGTGAACTTGGTGTTGAGTTATTCACTTTAAGGTCACCACAGAGGACAAGGGGGCACTCTTTACGTCTAGAGGAACAAAGATTTCATCTCCAAATACGGAAAGGTTTCTTCACAGTTAGAGCTGTGAAAATATAGACTTACTCCAGAGGTGGTTTTGGCCAGCACAGTAGATTGCTTTAGAAAAGGCCTGGATTCTTTCCTTAATGTACATAATATAACTGGGTACTAACATTTTTAGGTAAAGTTGATCCAGGGTAAATCTGATTGCCTCTCGGGGGATCAGGAAGGAATTTTTCCCCCCGCTATAGCAAATTGGATCATGGTTTTGCTGGGGTTTTTTGCCTTCCCCTGGATCAACTGTGGGTGAAGGATTCTGTATATGGGATTGTATGGTTATATATATATATATTTTTTTTTTCAACCTGACTAACTATGTAACTATATGTAAGCAGACACAGTGGGGTAGATTTACTTAAAGGATAAGTTAACCTTTGATCATTTTTTTTTCTAAATTTCAGCTCCCCTATGTAACAATATAGCATTCATGTACTTTTTTTTACAAAAATATCAACGATTTCCACTAAATCTACAGACACTTACTTTACTGTCCTCATCCATGTGTCCAGACATTTCCATTTGTAATGTCTTACCTTCATACAGACTTTAGGTCATGACACAGGAAGGAGTTGACCAGCTGACCTCATTAGCACACACCCTGCATCATCTACCTTCCTACCTTCCACCCACTCCCAGGTGCACGTTTTTTAAATGAAATGCAATCAGTGATCACCCTTCTCACTAAATTCACAATATACAATTAGAAGCAAACACACATTTTGCCATGTTCAAAAAAGGAGGGGCAAATGCTGCAAAATGCACAAGAAAAAAACACACAACCCATAAAATGCCAAAATGTCCCATTAACTACGTGTAGTGCAGCCAATTGACAGCAACGGGCTGCCCTATGCGTGTCACGGGAAAAACGAGACACAAAACGTTCACTACCACTATGCTAGATGTGAATGGGGCCTGAAAGTGAAATTGGTGTGGTAAGACAAAAACAATGACGCTCCATTCACATCTGTGTGTTTCCTTGCATTTCAGAAATGTGCTGCACCAAAAACTGCAGTAAAAAACACACCAAGTTCCGCTCTAAAAAAAAGTTGTGAAGCTTCTTTGGGGGCGACTGCTGTGTGTAGGGCGGCCCCTTCAGGTGGATGGGCTGCCCTATGTGTGAGGAGTGAAAATGTTCAAACATCTCCCCCCTGCTAAAAAAAAAACGCACGTGGGAATGAGAGTTCCCGCTATGCAGAGATGTGAACATAGATTGCATAGTGTATGGGCATCTTTGTACAAGTACATAAGAGGGAGTGGACAGAACACTCAGCGAGGTGGGGAGGCGTTTGAGCATTTTCACACATAGGGCAGCCCATCCACCTGAATGGGATGCCCTACATGCAGCAATCACCCCAAAGAAGCTTTTTTTTTTTTTTTTTTTTTTTGGAAGGGTACATGTGATCAGCACAGGGCCAATCAGCACTGTCCAGACAGAGGGTCAGGGGTCCTGCAGCCTCATAGGACAACCAGGAGAGAATAAAAACTCCTCCTACAAGCTTTAACCAGACACTGATAGAAAATCACAAGACTGCTATATACTGCTGGTGAGAAAAGGTATTTTGCAGTTTATAGTTACTAAAATCATAGTATTTCTATGTTCTGTGTACTGTGGGAGACCAGATATAATGATTGCAGGCTCCTGGGTTTAATAACACTTATCAGTTAATTAAACACCCACCCCCCCCCCCAAGCTGCTATTTTTGTGGCTGATTTTTTTTTTTCTTTTACCATAAACATTTTATTTTCTATTTAATGTTAGTTTTGTTACTTTTTCAGCTTTGCGCAACAAGAAATATGTGCAAAATCGGAGAAAAAAAAAAGTATTTACATCTGCCATGTTTTGTACCAGAAACCTAATTTTGTGTAATTTTAAATAGAACAAATGATAGAATAAATTGTATATATCTTATTTATAGTAACACTATTTTTAATAAAGCAATAGAAAAAAAAAACACATTTTTTTTAAGTCTATTTGTCTAAAGATTCTATAGATTTCATAAATATATGAAAATATATAAATAAATGAATAAGTAATACTTTGCTATATTAAGTAAAGACAAAGTTATTCTGGACCAAACTTGTCCGTAGTGGAAATGTAAAAATTGCTCGGGTCCATAAGCGGTATGCAGGTACGAGAACTGAAGCGGCTGAGGGCCATTTTCAGGGACAGGCACTCACTTTTTATTCTCTGAAGCTTTTAGCATTAATCCTCTTTATAAGAGAGTAAGAGAGTAACACATGCCCAAGAAATGGAGATGACGGGTCTGTTATATTTTGTTTGCTGCATTGAAGATATGTCAGGCAGATGGGAAATAAACACAGATGGGGCGCACATGGACTGTAAGAGATATTTATCAAGATAAAATGCATTTATTGTAATCTCTCCTGGTAATCTTAGAGATGGAGGAATGTGAAGAATCATACACCGAGAAGAGCCAAGGCTGGTAGACTTGTCCATGAGAAAACATTCCATGAATACCTCCTATAGGAAGACACACTTATCAAATTATTCTATTTGTTTTTTTTTTATATGCAACTCTCTGGTCAGCTGAGTGGTCATGTTTGTCCCTCTGTGCAGAAGGAAATGGGGGGGCTGCAGAATCTCAGATGTCCATTTTGTCTTCTATGATTTTTGAAATTCTGCTCAGCCAGTCTTGAGATTCACTCACATCTGCCACTCTATGTATCCAAGTGACCTGACTTTTCGCCACTGCAACTAAGGCAATGCAGCTAGGTCACCTTGCTATCTCCCCAGCCTGTCATTGGACAATGGAGGAGCAGATGCACACTAATGATGTCCTCGCTGTCCTCTCTCTCTGTTAGGCTGACCACACTGGACATCACAGTAGAACCTGATTAGTTTACGCCTCTCAAACTTTTTACCCCAGAAGAATTCTTGAAATAATTTTCAGGTCTCAGGCAACCCCTGATAATTACTTGGGGGTTGGTGGGAAGAATGCCTGTTACATTGGCGGTCAGTGAAAGAACCTCCCCCTCACAGTGACAGCCAGAATCCCATCTTTACAAACAGTTACAAAGACCATTGGTGTCATGTTGCTTGCTCTGCCAAGTGGTGTTGGAAGCAAAACTATGTAGGCACCATCACATGGGGGGTCAATCAGCCACAGCTCCAGGAACCTATAGCAACCTCTAGAGCAGTAGTCTCCAAACTGCTTGCCTTTATCTGGCCCTTGGGACATTATTCCTCCCACTAACACCAACAATGGGGCACTATTCCTTTCACTAACACCAACAATGGGGTATCATTCATCCCACTAACACCAATAATGGGGTAATATTCCTTCCACTAACACCAACAATGGGCTATCATTCATCCCACTAACACCAACAATGGGGTAATATTCCTTCCACTAACACCAACAATGGGGTACCATATTCCTCACACTAACACCTACAATGGGCTACCATTCCTTCCACTTACACCAACAATGGGCTACTATTCCTCCCGCTAACACCAATGTTGGGATACTATTCTTCCCACTAACACTAACAATGGGATACTATTCCTCCCACTAACACAAACAATGGGGTATTATTCCTTCCCCTAACACAAACAATGGGATACTATTCCTCCCACTAACGCCAACAATGGGGTACTATTCCTCCTACTAACACCAAAATGGGGTACCATTCCTCCCACTAACACCAACAATGGGATATTATTTCTCCTACTAACACCAACAATGGGGTACTATTCCTCCTACTAACACCAAAATGGGGTACCATTCCTCCTACTAACACCAACAATGGGGTACTATTCCTCCTACGAACACCAACAATGGGGTACCATTCCTCCCACTAACACCAACAATGGGATATTATTCCTCCTACTAACACCAACAATGGGGTACTATTCCTCCTACTAACACCAACATGGGGTACCATTCCTCCCACTAACACCAACAATGGGGTATTATTCCTCCTCCTAACACCAACAATGAGGTGTTATTCCTCCTCCTAACACTAACAATGGGGTACTATTCCTCCCACTAACAATGGGCTATCATTCCTCCCACGAACACCAACAATGGCGTAATATTCCTCCCACTAACACCAACAATGGGGTACTATTCCTCCTACCAACACCAACAACGGGGTACCATTCCTCCCACTAACACCAACAATGGGGTACTATTCCTCCTCCTAACACCGACAATGGGGTATTATTCCTCCTCCTAACACCAACAATGGGGTACTATTCCTCCCACTAACACTAACAATGGGGTACCATTCCTCCCACTAACACCAACAATGGAATACTATTTCTCCCACTACCACCAACAATGGGATACTATTCCTTCCACTAACTCCAACAATGGGGTACCATTCCTCCCACTAACACCAACAATGGCATATTATTCCTCCTACTAACACCAACAATGGGGTACTATTCCTCCTCCTTACACCAACAATGGGGTACTATTCCCCCCACTAAAACTAACAATGGGCTATCATTCCTCCCACTAACACCAACAATGGGGTAATATTCATTCCACTAACACCAACAATGGGGTACCATTCCTCCCACTAACACCAACAATGGAATACTATTCCTCCCACTACCACAAACAATGCAATACTATTCCTTCCACTAACTCCAACAATGGGGTACCATTCCTCTCACTAACACCAACAATGGGGTACCATTCCTCTAACACCAACAATGGGATACTATTCCTCTCACTAACACCAACAATGGGATACTATTCCTCCCACTAACACCAACAATGGGGTATTATACTTCCTACTAATACTAACAACGGGGTACTATTCCTCCCACAAACATCAACAAACTACACTATTCCTCCCACTGAAACCAACAATGGGACACTTTACCTCCAACACCAACAATAGGGATTTTTTCCTCAAACTGACACCAAAAATGGAGATCTATTCCACCCACCGACACCAGCAATGGGGCACGATTTGTTTCACTGACACCAAAAATGGATCACTGTTTCTCCAAATGACACCAATGATGGGACACTAATTTTCCTAGAGACACCAATGATGAGACACTATTCCTCCCACTGATACCAATGATGGGACACTATTCTGCCCACTGATACCAATGATGGGACACTATTCTGCCCACTGATACCAATGATAGGACACTATTCTGCCCACTGATACCCAATGATGAGACACTTCTTCTCTCACGGACACCAACAATGGGGCACTATTCCTCCCAATGACACTAAAGATGACACACTATTCCTAATACCAAAGTTGCATTGTTTATTCCCACTGACACCAGGACTATCTCTATTCCCACTGACCACAGTCCAGCCCCCTAAAGTCTGAAGGACAGTCAACTGGGCTTTTGTTTAGAAAGTTTGGAGACCCCTGTTCTAGAGGAGCCATATGGTTTCAAGAATCTTGGTAAACAATGATCTACAGTGATTTCCCTCTAACTCCCCATTCTGTCATGTATAGAATTACAAAAGACCAATACCAAGCCACATGCTAATCCTGTAACTGCATATAGGCAGATTTTTTTCTGAGCTACACATTGTCTTTTACGCTTTTTCCCCACGTTTATACATTATGGTGGCGTCTAAGCAACAAGATGGAAACTTTCTACAGATTGATAAGATCCCAGCATATTAACACAATCGTCCTCTACAAGGTGACCCGCCATGCTGGAGAGTTAAGAAATCCTCATTTTCATATCCGCCTCATTTGCTCGGCTCCTAATTAGGTGTTTTAAGCCGGAGTCACCGCGGTAAACGGCACCCCATGGACACAACCAAGTGCCATTTCATAATATTATCCCTGTGAAGGCGCCTCCTGCATATTAATTGAGCTAATCGCTCGGAATAAATAAATCAGAGGCCTTTTTACTCCGCCATGACAGCCGCAGCTCGGAACAGGCATTAGATGAGTTGTACCGGTAGCATTTTGACACTGAGCTTGGCCTTGACGGGAGCTTCATGACACCAAGTACACCTTTGGGACAATTCACTGAAAGGCACCCCCCCCCCCCCCGATGTTGGGATTTTAATGAATAAAAAGGGGAAAAAAAGCAGAACAGTAAATCATTGCTCACACACATCTAATATAAGTTTTAGTCACGATTTTCATAAATGTTGAAAATAATCACGCCCGTTAAACCGCAATCCCAGGGTGTGAATGTTGTAAGAAGAGTAGATAATAAATGAAATGGGGAACGTGAGAAAACAGATGAAAGAAATCAACAAATAACATTTTCCACTCCGTATACAATGTGCGTTTACAGAAATTGTAACAAGTTCTGGTCTAAAAAGAAATGCCTTCTAGAACAGAGGAGTGCAAAGCCCCATAACTTTTATCTGGGAGGCCTGTTAATCTGCACACCATTTTTATATTTATTTTAGTTTTGAATTAAAGAGGAAGTAAACCCAGATTAGGTTTACTTCCTCTACATACCCCTGCAAATTAGAAGCATAATGGGCTACTATGCATGCACGTGGGAGACGCCAGTCACGGCACCCCCACAGTGAAGAAACGGCACGGAGGCCGTTTCTTCACTGCGCATGTGCCGAAATGACGTTGGCACATGCAGAACAGTGCATATCTCCTGAGCCATGCAGGTTTAGGAGATATGCAGGGCACCTACAGGTAAGGAAGGAATTACCACTGACAAGTTTTGTATCATCTGTGTCTCGTTAGGGAGAATTCCCTGCACTTCCTGTCCTAGAGACACAGCAGGAAATGATAGAACATTTCTGTAAAGCGAAGGACATCTCTGCCTTAGACAGTTGTCACTGGAACAGGTGTCCCCATTGAGAGATTTCCCCTCCCTCCCTGTTCTAGTGACAGCTGTAAAATTTTGGATTTCCCATCACTTTCTGTGTCATTGACACCAAGTCAAATATAAAGGGCTAATCTCCTCAGCAGAGGCCTGGACAGCCATGCACTGGTAATATTGCTCCTTATAGAGGAGCTCCAACACCCCCACCAAAAAATTAAAAGTCAGCAGCTACAAATACTGTAGCTGCTGACTTTTACTATTAGGGCACTAACCTGTCCAGGGATCCCACGGTGTCCTCACCCAAGCCGATTCTTAAATCGGCTCTCAGGTGCTGGCACCGCCATCTTGGGTAAGGGAAACCAGCAGTGAAGCCTTGTGGCTTCACAACTAGTTTCCTACTGTGCATTTGCTAATTGCGACACGCTATCTCAATGAGCTGGCTGCGGCAAGGGCTGAATTTCCAGGCAGAGTTCACTGCGGCATACTCAGCAGGAAGTAGAAGCAGGTACCTGTCAAAACCAGGTACCCCCCCCCCAACAAGGTGCTAAATGTGGCACCGGGAGGGGGGCATACATAGTTTCAGTAGGCATTGGAGTGTGCAGCCTATTGAATTAGAGTGTGAACCCCAAAGCTCAAACACACATGCGTACGTACACACACACTATATCATCAAAAGTATTGGGACACCTGCTTTTACACACACACGAACTTTAATGGCATCCCAGTCTTAGTCTGTAGGGTTCAATATTGAGTTGGCCCACCCTTTGCAGCTATAACAGCTTCAACTCTTCTGGGAAAGCTGTCCAGAAGCTTAGAAGAGTCTATGGGAATGTTTGACCATTCTTCCAGAAGCCCATTTGTGAGGTCAGGCACTGATGTTGGGCTCTGTGCAGGCCAGTCAAGTTCCTCTACCCCAAACTCGCTCATCCATGTCTTTATGTACCTTGCTTTGTGCACTGGTTCAAATCATTTGGTGGAGGGAAGACTATGATTTAGGGTTATTTTTCAGAGGTTGGGCTTGGCCCCTTAGTTCCAGTGAAGGAAACTCCTAAGGCGTCAGCATACCAAGACATTTTGGACAATTTCATGCTCCCAACTTTGTGGGAACAGTTTGGTGACGGCCCCTTCCTGTTCCAACATGACTGAGCACCAGTGCACAAAGAAAGGTCCATAAAGACATGGACTTAGCAGGGGTGGTAGAAAATTAACTTCAAGTGCAATAATTCATATTATAATAGTAACTAAAACATACAAAATTAAGTGTAACAATCTAAAAAAAGAAACATGCCAAAGTGCTCTAATGGAGTGAACCTCCCAACTAAAAAGTTGTTGCACTTGAAGTTCATTTTTATTGCAATTATCTGTAGAGAGATTTCCACCATCCCTGCTAAGTTGTATTTGTTATGTCTTGTTTTCAGTTTGATGTGAGGATAGCCAATGGCCCCCTTAGGGCCCGTTCACACAGGGGCGATCTGACTTCAGCGCGACTTTGCTAGGTAATTGCAGCGCAACTTTCAGTACGACTTCTGGTGACTTAAACACGACTTATGCCAGGCAACTTTGCCTGTGGCCAATCAGGGAAGGAAGGGATGGAGGGGTTGCCCTAGATAAATTATATTCTTTTTAACTGTAAAGTCGCTTACATGTAGATGGGGGTTCCGACTTGGAGATGACTTCCATTGACTTATATGGGCTCAAGTTGGATAGAAGTCGCCTAGTACAGTAAGACGGTTCCCATTCATTTCAATGGGATTTGAGATGTCAAGCGACTTGGGGCGACTCAAATCGGAGCGCAAGTCGCCCCTGTGTGAACGGGCCCTTAGGGGTGGCTGGTAATTGTGGTTCACCTGTCCCTCTGCCTGTCACACACTTTTCCTCTCATCCGGAGTCACGGAACAGGCCGGTACTTTGTTTTGTTGTTTTATTAGGGGAATAAACTCTCCTGCACAATACTTGTTATTCCAGGCCTGAAAGTCAATTTTTCAGGCCATGACACCCCTTCTTCCACCACAGCTAGCACATGGTGAGACTTGCCCTTCTGCCAGCAGGACCTCCGGACCAACCATTACAGGCAAGGGCCACGGGCTCCCAGTTGTGAAGCCATGGGCCCTCAGGCTGTAGCTAAGTACATTGTTGTTAGCTGGGTATGGATGACCTACTACTCCCAGTCCATCATCTTCCAGGCCACTCCAGCCTACCTTGCTGTCCAGTGACACTTCTTCACCTGACTGGCTCCTCTGATCTCCACAGACTGTCTCTAGCTCACACCTACCAGGGGGCGCTACATGTATTATATGTGAAGTTGCGTATCACAGAGACTGGTATTGTGGTAATATTGAAGTTTATTGAGATTTCCGTACATTAGAGGGTTTCACCATTATTGTTAAGTTATTGATTAGTACGTTACCGCTGCACCTTTTTTTTTGTGGTGTGGGAACATGTAACAGTAATAAGCGGCAAGCCTTTTACTGACACTTTTTATTTTACCTTTAGTAGTTAATTGGTTAATTGTAAATAGTAGTGTGGTGATTACCTATTATACTAAAGAATGGAATGCAGAATTCATAAACATCAATGGATTTCAGTTGTGCCTGTGCCCCACCAGGCCACCGCCCCCCTATGGACAATGTGCCTGTTTGCTGAGTTCATCTCCCCATCCCTGCACTCAGTGGACTAATGGGCACTAATTAGCAGCACTGATTGGCACTGATAGGCTGCACTGATTGGCAGCAATGATAGGTACTAATAGCTGCCTCTGGTTGATACTGATAGGTGGCACTGATTGGCAGCACTGATATCCACTGATAGGCAGCACAGATTGTTAGCACTGATTGGCACTAATGGATACTAATAGGCACTGTTAGGCAGCAATGATTGCCACTGATAGGCAACACTGATGTTCACTGATTTGCAGTACTGATAGGCCACACTGTTGGGCACTGATTGGAGCTACCGATTAAGCACTGATAGGCGGCACTGATTGGCACTACTAAGCTGCACTGATAGGCAGCACTGATTGGCAGCATTGATGGGCACTAATTGGTAGCACTGATGGGCACCGATAGGCAGCACTGAATGGCACTAATAGGCGGCACTGATGGGCTCTGATTGGCAGCACTTATGGGCACTGATAGGCAGCATTGATTGGCACTGATAAACAGCACTGATTGGCACTAATAAACAGCACTGATTGGCACTAATAGGTAGCACTGATTGGCAGCATTGATTGGCACTGATAGGCAGCACTGATGGAAACTGATTGGCACTGATAAGCAGCACATTGATTGGCAGCACTGATGGACACTGATTGGCAGCATTGATTGGCACTGATAGGCAGCATTGATTGGCACTGATAAACAGCGCTGATTGGCACTAATAAACAGCACTGATTGGCACTAATAGGTAGCACTGATTGGCAGCATTGATTGGCACTGATAGGCAGCACTGGTTGACACTGATTGGCTGGCACGGATTGGCACTACTAAGCTGCGCTGATCGGCAACACTGATTGGCAGCATTGATGAGCACTAATTGGTAGCACGGATGGGCACCGATAGGCAGCACTGATTGGCACCGAATGGCACTGATAGGCGGCACTGATGGGCTCTGATTGGCAGCACTTATGGGCACTGATGGGCTCTGATTGGCACTGATAGGCAGCACTGATGGGAACTGATTGGCACTGATAGGCAGCACTGATGGGCATTGATTGGCAGCACTGATTGGCAGCATTGATTGGCACTGATAAACAGCACCGATTGTCACTTATAAACAGCACTGATTGGCACTAATAAACAGCACTGATTGGCACTGATAGGTAGCACTGATTGGCAGCATTGATTGGCACTGATAGGCAGCACTGGTTGACACTGATTGGCTGCATTGCCTGGCACTGATTGGCAGCATCGATTGGTTGACACTGATAGGCAGCATTGGTTGGCACTGATATGCAGCATTGGTTGGCACTGATAGGCAGCATTGGTTGACACTGATAGGCAGCATTGGTTGGCACTGACAGGGGGGAGTTTCACATACTGTAAATGTGAGGCTTGCAAGAGCCGCTCAGTGTATGAAACTGTCAGATAATGTAACTGCTTGCAGGGAGAAAGACCAGCTGTCACAACTTAGCCGCAATGTCAGGGGTGGGCGGGACCAAGCAGCTATCAACACCAGCAAATGAGTGGGCTGCTTAAGAAAGGGGGTGGAGCCACATAAATGTAGCAGTCCACCCAGACCCCATTCCATTGGCTGGTGTTTGAAAGTTGTTCGATCACGCCCACCCCCGACATCATCGCAGACTTTTGGCAGCTGGTCTCTCTCCCTGCAAGCAGTTACATTACCTGACTGTGTCACTCACTCAGCGGCTCTGGCAAGCCTCATGATCTGCCTGTGAAACTGTTTCACAGCCAGCGCGGGTTACATACTCCTTGGATTCATCATTTTGGGGCAGATCTCGGGAGACAGCACAGGTGATTAGGGCATGCCCAGGCGCACCCGGCACACCCTGTGTGCACGCCTATGATAATAGGTAAGGTTGAATAAAGGCAATAGTCCATGCCGTTCAACCTGTGTAGGTGTACGTGTGTCAGTGTATATAATTGTTTCCCATATCCTTCTATGTTGTGTTCTTTAAGATACACGTCCAAGAGTCTATTAGAAATATAAATACTTCCCGCTGACACCACCAATTGTGGAAGAGAGCTCCACATCCTCATTGCCCTGACGGTGAAAAGAACCCCTACACAGCTTAAGGGTAAACCGCTTTTCCTCCAATCTCATTGTGTGGCCCCGTGTCCTCTTACACCCCCTGAGATTGAAGAGTTCTTTCCTATGCTGGGATCACTATTGAGGTATTTGTAGATTGCTATCATATCTTCTCTTAAGCGTCGCTTTTCCAGCGAGAATAAATTTAGCGCTTAAACATAATTGAGGTCCTCCAGTCCCCTTATTAATTTTGTTGCCCTTTTTTGGGCTCTCTCCAGCTCCAGCACATCCCTACTGAGGATCGGTGACCAGAACTGGACAGAATGCTCCAGATGTGGCCGGACCAGAGTTTTATAAAATGGCAGGAAGCGGCTTTTGGGTGGAGCTCCACTTTAATGTCCATCGGTTAACACAACATGGTGAAACAGCGCGGCATAGTGTGATGGGGCCCTGAGGGGTTCCAATACAATTTGTATAAATATATTCATATTTGTTTCATTCCTCTCCCATGTGAACAATTTAACCACTTCTTGCCCGCCATATAGCAGAATGACGGCAGGAAAGTGGATGCATTATCCCGACTGGGCGTCATTTGATGTCCAGCAGGATAAGCCAAGGGCGCACAGCGCAGGGATCGGTGGTGTGTTGATCTGACACACCACATCTACGATCTAGGTAAAGAGCCTCTGAGCTGTGTCCAATCACAGCTGTGGACACTAGGAAGTGCCGTTTATCGTCTCTCTCCTCCATTCACACTGACAAGGCATGGATAGAGGAGAGCCAATCGGCAGCTTTCCTGACGGGTTGGGGGGGGGGGTTCTGTACTGATAATTGATGATCAGTGCAGACCCATCAGCAATGCCCACCAGTCATGCCCATCAGCGCCCCACCAGTGATGCCCACCTGTATGCCAATCAGTGCCCACCTGTACCCACATCATATGCCAATCAATGCCCATAAGGGATGCCAATCAGTGCCCATTAGTAATGCCAGTCAGTGCCCATCAGTAATGCCTGTCATTGACTCCTCATCAGTGCAGCCCATCAGTGCCGCTTATAAGTGCCCATCAGTGCTGCGTATTAGTGCCACCTCATCAGTGAAGGAGAATTGATTATCAGTGCAGACCTATTAGCAGTGCCCGCCAGTCATGCCCATCCGTGCCCCAACAGTGATGCCCACCTGTATGCCACTCAGTGCCCACCTGTACCCACATCATATGCCAATCAATGCCCATAAGGGATGTCAATCAGTGCCCATTAGTAATGCCAGTCAGTGCCCATCAGTAATGCCTGTCATTGACTCCTCATCAGTGCTGCCCATCAGTGCCGCTTAGAAGTGCCCATCAGTGCTGCGTATTAGTGCCTCCTTATCAGTGCCACCTCATCAGTGTCCATCAGTGAAGGAGAAAACATACTTATTTATAACATTTTATAACAGAAACAAAGAAAAAAAGGGATTTTTTGTATAACTTACTGTAAAATCCTTTTCTGACAGACACAGCCTTCTTATGACACATGGGGTTATGCTCATCCTAGGAGTAGACTAGGCAAAACAAACAAAAGTGTAGGTTGGCCCCTCCCAGGGGACCGTCCTCACCTTAGCATATAATCCCCCTGCCCTGTACAGCACATCAGTTCGTAACAAGCCTTACAAAACCAATGCAGAGGGGTGGGTGCTGCGTCTGTCAGTGAACTCAGAGAAAATGATTTTTTGTATAACTTACCATAAAATCCCTTTTCCTCTTCCGTTCACTGACAGACGCAGCCTTCTTATGACACATGGGGACGTCCCAAAGCTGTACCAATCAAGAGGGGTGGGCAAATCATAACATACTGCCGATTGCAACACCTTGCGGCCAAAAGCAGCATCCGAGGATGCCGAAACATCAATTTTGTAAAACTTAGTAAATGTGTGTACTGAGGCCCAAGTAGCTGCCTTGCACACCTGAGACACCGAAGCCTGGTGTCTAAACGCCCAGGAAGTACTAACTGCCCTGGTGGAATGAGCCGTGACTGGGAACGGGGGACCCTTACCCCGAATCTCATATGCATGAGTCACGGTCTTCCGTATCCAACGAGATACGGTAGCTGACGAGGCCGCCATACCTTTGCGCGACCCTTCCGTCAGCAAAAATAAAGAATCAGACTTCCGAAAGGAAGCTGTAGAACTTAAATACACCCGCAAGGCCCTCACCACATCCAAAGAATGCAGCTCAACTTCTTTGGGATGTGACGGTTGCTGGCACAATGAGGGGAGAACAATATCCTCATTTAAATGAAAGGAAGAAACCACCTTCGGAAGAAACGAAGGGGAAGGCCGCAGAACTGCCTTGTCCTTATGGAGGACCAAGTAAGGTGACCTGCAGGATAATGCAGCTAACTCCGACACCCGCCTGGCGGATGTAATAGCCACCAGAAAGGCCACCTTCTGCGACAACAACTGTAAGGGAATGTCCCTAATTCTTTCATATGGTGGCTTCTGCAACACAGAAAGCACCAGATTCAAATCCCACGGTGCCAAAGGCGACCGTATCCGAGGAGCCACATGACGTACCCCCTGTACAAATGTACGGATCAATGAATGAGATGCCAAGGGCCGTTGAAAAAGAACCGCCAGAGCCGAACTCTGCCCTTTAAGCGTATTTAATGCCAGGTTCTTGTCCAGTCCTTGCTGTAAAAATGACAGTACTCTGGATACTCTATAAGAGCGGGGGTTCCAACCCCCTGCCTCGCACCAGGTAATATAGGCCTTACAGGTCCTATGATAAATCTTACGTGAGGAACTCTTGCGTGCTTTTATCATAGTAGGGATTACGGAGTCAGAGACACCCCTCTCCCTCAATACCTGGGACTCAATAGCCAAGCCGTCAAAGCCAGCGAGAGTAAAAGCAGGGCGCCGGATGGGCCCCTGAGCAAGTAGGTCCCGCGGAGCGGAAGATGCCACGGAGCCTCTGCCACCCTCTGTTCTACGTCGGCGTACCAAGGATGCCGGAGCCAATCCGGAGCTACCAGAATTGTCGGGATTCCCCCCGCCTCTACCCCACGTACAACCCGCGGTAGAGCCCCTAGAGGAGAAAAAATGTACAGCAACCGATACTGACCCCGAGGCCTGTGAAGCACTGCCCCCCGAAGGATCAGAGGGAAGCCCCCCGTCACGAAGTGTCCGGAGCCCCAGTCATAGCCAACGACATGTAAAAAAGAGGAGATCCCCGAGATGGCGCCCAACATGCACCCCATCTCCGCCCCCCTTAGGGCTGTTAAGACCATCGAGGCCTAACCGAGGCCGTAGGAACCATGCGGCTGCATCTTGTCTCCCACCGTCTCCGAGGCACCGTAGAAGGCGAGGCGCCCTGGATGAACGAGTCCCCGGGTAGGCCGC
>BLSH010257403.1:1217666-1229059 GCA_018402905.1 Glandirana rugosa | reverse complement strand
TTCTACCTAAAGTCCTATTCTATTTCAGAACTATTTTTACCAATATCCCCAAATACAAAATTGTGTCCATTCAAAAAGACATCAACCGCTTTATATGGGCTGGTAAAAAACCTAGATGTAACCCAGACCTAATGTATAGACCTCACTCTGAAGGAGGCACAGGCCTCCCCAACATTTGGCATTACTACATAGCAGTAAGGCTGTCACATATTACACAATGGTTCGGATCAAATGAACACACTCCCTGGCTGAACTTCGAATCCTCTGCTGCGCTCCCCCACTGTATTCGTGGAGTTCTGTGGTTGCAGAGTACTAAATCAAGACAATTCCAGCACAAAAATAGAGTAGTCTCACACCTTATACAATTATGGTTGAGACATAAAAACCATTACAATCTACATTCACCTGTCCCTCCTCTGGCCACCTTTGTGGGTGACCAGGGGACGTGCAGGATACTCAGCCAAACTAACTCCTACGAACCCTGGCAATCCCTTAATTTACTGACACTCATCGCCTTTACAAGAGCTGGTCCCTTCCCTTCCTTTAATCACTTGATGGAAACTCATGGTCTATCCCCCAATCTGAAATCACAATATAATGCTATAAAAGAATTCTTTTCTAAACATTTTGCTCTATCACTTCAACCTCCTTTTACACCATTTGAGCAAATCTGTATCAATAACCCCAGAGGCAAGGGTGTCATCTCTACACTATATAAAGCCCTGAGCTGCTCGGCGCAGTCCCCGAAGACACAGGCCATGATTAAATGGGAATCAGACCTTAAAAGCACGTTCTCCATCAAGGATTGGTACTGTTGCATTGATAACATGCGCAAATGTAATAGATCTACCACATTCAGAGAAACTCCAACAAAACTTCTTATCCGCTGGTATATGTCTCCAGCGAAGATTCACTTATTCTATCCCGATATTTCATGCCTGTGCTTTAGGGGCTGCGGCGAAGTAGGTACCTTACTCCATATCTTTTGGAGTTGCAAACTCCTTGAACCAATTTGGAAAAACACAACTTCAATAGTAACCCAACTCACAAAGAAATCAATCACCCTCTCTCCACAAATCTGTATCCTATACTTCACAATTCCAGACATTCCCAGAACTTGCATGAGACTGGTGCACACACTCATAAGTTCAATCCAGTGGATGATTGCCTGCAACTGGCTAACAGGCAATCTTCCTTGGAACCAGGTCTTGGGAAGGATGAATATGGTCAGATTAACAGAGCGATTGTACTTTTCTGTTCAGGACAACATGCATTTATTTAATGAAAAGTGGTCTATGTGGACTGAGGACTAACCTTCCATTACCAGAACATTTAAGATTATACCACCTCCCTCCTCCACATCTACTTCTCATATTATGCACTCCATATTAAATGTCTACCTTATATTATCAACGTACCTCTATAACTTACTTCATGTATTATCTTGATGTACCATCCTTTCTTATCACTTTGTCATACCATGTACTTGTGTCACTTCTTTTTATATGATGACCTTTAATAAAAATTTGTAAACAAAAAAAAGTAATGTATTGGTGGGCTTTTGTTGGGTTTAGTCAGACTCTGGCTACTTATATACATTATATTGTTAAAAGTATAGGGTAGCCTGCCTTTACACGCACATGAACTTTAAGGGCATCCCAGTCTTAGTCTGTAGGGTTCAATATTGAGTTGGCCCACCCTTTGGACTTATTACAGCTTCAACTCTTCCCTGGGAAGTCTGCAAGGTTTAGGAGTGTCTATGGGAAGGTTTGACCATTCTTACAGAAGCACGTTTGTGGGGTCAGACACTGATGTTGGACAAGAAGGGCTGGCTCGCAGTCTCCGCTCTAATTCATCAAAAAGGTGTTCTATCGGATTGAGGTCAGGACACTGTGCAGGCCAGTCAAGTTCCTCCAACCCAAACTCGCTCATCCATGTCTTTATGGACCTTGCTTTGTGCACTGGTGCTCAGTCATGTTGGAACAGGAAGGGGCCATCCCCAAACTCTTCCCACAAAGTTGGGAGCATGAAATTGTCCAAAATGTCTTGGTATGCTGACGCCTTAATAGTTCCCTTCACTGGAGCGAAGGAGCCAAGCCCAACCCCTTGTGGACAGCCTTCCCATTAGAGTTGAAGCTGTTATAGCTGTAAAGGGTGGGCCAAATCAATATCGAACCCTACGGACTAAGACTGGGATGCCATTAAATTACATGTAAAGGCAGATGTCCCAATACTACAATATAGCGTATCATGAATATTCCCCACAGAGAAATCCCTTTCTATAATCCCCAACTCTGATCCTGTCCACCTGGGTGATCCCACTGACCTTCCTCCTCTTAATCCTCCTATTATATTTAGTATTATACAAAAAATCATCAGGAATGGGGGCAGCCAATCATAATGGGCACAGCAGGTTTTTAAACCCAGGAACTCAGTGAAAGGATGGTGGGAACCACTCATAATGGCAACAGCAGGTGTGCAGACCTGGGAACGCTACATAGGGATGGTGCGAAACCCTCATAATGGGCGCAGCAAGTATGTAGACCCAGGAACTCAGCACATAGATGATGGGGGCCCCTCATAATGGGCACAGAAGGTGCTCAAACCCAGGAACTGAGCACAGGGCTGGTGGGAGTCCCTCATTATGGGCACAGCAGGTGTTCAGACCTGGGATCTGTGCACATGGATGGTGGGAACCCAAATAATGGGCACAGCAAGTATTTAGACCCAGGAACTCAGCACGGGGATAGTGGTAACACCTTATAATGTCCACAACAGGTATGAAGACCTGGGATCTCCGCACAGCGATGACGGGAACCCAGATAATGGGGACAACACGTATGCAGACCCAGGAACTCAGCACAGGGATGGTGGGCATCCCTCATAATGGGCACAGCAGATGTGTGGACCCAGAACTTTGGTTGGAAGAACACTTTATATATAAAGTCACTTTTTGCGACAATTGTGAGGAAGCAGAGAATTCATTTTAACAGATAATGATTAATGAAAAACTAAAATGACCATTATTGTGGTATCTAAACTGAATATTTTAATGAGATAAAGATTGCAGGATAAGACACAGATCGCAGTTAAAATACCTTGCACAGCTTCGTGAATGACCCTCACAGCTCAGCTGTACCTGCAGATCCTTCATAACACGTATGGTTTTGCACATTGTGGTGGGGTCTGCAGGCAGCAGCGAGATGAAGGATATGAGAAAAGTTCTTGTAATCTTCCCGACAAATCTTTGATGTTTCCTGTGATGCGGCGTAATAACATGACACTTGCAGTGGACAGCCCGGGCTGCTGGTTGGCTCATGCGTCGCATCGCTAAACAAAACCATTATTCTCCTCCTGATTGGCCCGAGCCACCGAGCTCCGCTCAGATAATTAGTATTGACAGCTCGGAGAAGAAAAATAAACACCGCGCTCCTTTGTCAGCCGCCCTGTTTTAATTATATGTCATAAACCGCAGAAGAAAAAAAATCATCAGCGAGGGGTCAGAGAATACTAATGAGGAAATACAAAAAACAGATGGTGCGAGAAATGTCGCTGAACAGCGCAAAGTTCTGTAGATGTACCTTTCTCTGCTAAGGGGCTTAAAGTCATCCAGATTCCTCCGGGAGCGTTCTGGATTATACTGGGTCTCTGCGCTTCTCTATGGGAGGGGCCGGCAGAGTCCTGTGTATAGCTGAAAGGGTTAAAAGTGGACCTGTCCTGAGATATATATATATATTCTAAAGCGGAACTATACTCACCTTCACTCCAGCACTGCAGTGCCCCAAACTCAGACATCTTCGGCCCGGTAATGATCTTTGACCATTTTCATTGTCAGTGCCAAGATGACGTTGTGTTCATTCATCTCGCCATTGCTGATCCCTTTATATTGCTTCCTTTGTGTGAAATCCCTGGTGTTCCTGCCAGTACCTCTGCTTTCCTATTAAAAACTGACCACACGGGGCATTAGAGCGCAGCGTGATCAATTCTCTAGCTGTGCTGGGAACACAGCCTGCTCTCCTCCAATGATCAGTCTTGTTCTGACACACATAAACATGCACATCCATTCACTGGGGAGATCAATGTGCTGCTGTTTCTCCTCCCCCCAGCTATTATTCAGCTGAGAACAGAAGGAATTATTATAAATAAGGGAAAAAATTATGTTTTTTTTTATAGCTTTACACAAATATTTTGTGTTTCATTTCTATTTTAAAGATGGGTTGTTTTACAAGGTGAGGGTTTACATATACTTTAAAGTGATGGATCCTCCTCTTCTCGGGTCCCTCTTCGGCTCTCCTGGCCCCTCCCTCCTGACGAGTGCCTCCACAGCAAGCAGCTTGCTACCGGGGGCACCTGAGCTGAGCTGCAGCTCTGTGTATCCATTCAGACATGGAGCCAGGACCCAGCCCACTGCCTTTCTTTCCTCATTGGCTGACTGACTTTGATTGACAGCAGCTGGAGCCAATGGCGCTTTGCTGCTATCTAAGCCAATGAGGAGGGGAGTCCCGGGCAGCCGAGACGATCCTACAACATCGCTGGACATAGATGGGCTCAGGTAAGTATTAGGTGGGCTGAGGGGAGCTAATGCACACAGTAGGCTTTTTATCTTAATGCATAGAATGCATTAAAGCTGAGTTCCACCCAAAAATGGAACTTCCGCTTTAAGGGAGGGTGATCCCCTGACATACCACAATTGGCATGTCTTCTTTTGGGGGGGGCGGAGACCCTGTTTTCACAGGGTCTCCGGTCCCACTTCCTCCTCTGGCGTCACGGAGCCAGAAGGAAGTTCACTTTCCTCCCCTCACACCCGGCGATCTTCGGGGACACGTCACAGGTCTCATAGGATACACCAGCCATTCACAGCGCGCAGCACGACCCGCACATGTGTAGTGCGTGCCCGGCTTTGAAGCCAAAGCCGGGTTCCCACACTTGTGATGCCAGGGCCACCGAGGGGGAGAAGAGAGAGCCTTTGGGCGGCCACATCGATACAGCCTGGGACAGGTGAGTGTCCGATTGTTAAAAGTCAGAAACTACCCTTTTTGTAGCTGCTGACTTGTAACTGAGTGGAACTCCACTTTAAGACAAAAAAACCTTCTGCCTTTACAACCACTTTAAGTGCAGCATGCCGATTAATGTGTCAATTTAACTCTTCTAGGTATTTATTTACCTTTCACTGAGATCACAGTATTCTTCCTGACAATACCCTCATCTGCTTCCTTCTCCAGGAAGACAACACCATCTTGGTCCAGGCATCATCCAGGGTCACACCATCTACTTCCTGGACTAAAATGCCAGCTCAGAGATGACACAATCATGTGGGTGTGTTCACAAATGCCGCACACAGATCAGCTCCTGATGCAGACTCTCACCTTTTGACTTATTGCAGTTTGATCACTAGTGGAGGAGACTGAGAAAATGCATCTTCCTACCTGCAGCAGACTGATGACATCATTGCAGCCTAGGCAGAGTCACTGGACAAGGTGGAGCTTTTGTGAAAAAATAATATTGTTAAAATATTTTATTCTATAAAATATTTTTTTGTTATTTCTTTTTCTTTCTTTGTTACTTTGAATTGATGGCTGCTATTAGATTATTACTATTTTAGTCCAACGTGTATGATGTTCTGTTTTGTTTTGTTTCTTTGTTTAAATATGGAAATGAATAAAAAGATATATATAGAAAAAAATGATATTCTTGTATATTGTGAAATGTCAGCAATTTATTCATGCAGACTAGGAAAGTTATTGAAGGGTCCGCTTTAAGAAGGATGAAACCAAACACCTGTGAATAAATAATGCAAAGTCTGACCCCCGTCTCAGATCAGGGCCCACAGACAACATGATGAGAAAATGATGATTTATCTAGCGGATCAGCCAGGTGCAGAACGCAGGATGAAGATTACGGAGAGCTCAGTCCCTATCTGCATCCCCCCCCCCAGTAATTTTTACGTATCACTGGAGTTTGCCTTTAAAGCTTGGAGAGATGTCACAGTACGCTGTGCTCTATAGGTGATGGAGATAAATGGATTTTATATCACAAGCAGCAGAAGGTTAAAATGTAACCCGTCACTTCTTGTATAAGCCGTTCTCACTTCCTAGAAATCGGCTCCGAACCATTAATGAGGCAGCCAGGCAGGTGGAAAATGGCAGTTACCAGGTCCCCCAATCGCAGCCGGAGACATTGATTAATCCCAGTTACTTGTCACGTCCATCCACTTTACATCCGTTCGATAAATAATGCATTTATTTCCATGGCACCTCCAGTGTATAGTGTGTGACGCGGGATTGTAACACCAACTTTACATCCCAGAGATAAGAGCAGAAACACCTGTCCGTGTCTGAGATCAGCGCTGCATCCGTTCCATACCAGCTCTGGGGTGTGTCACCTATTTCAATGTGTTCCCGGTAATTACACAAAATTTCCACTGTTTAGCAAAAAAAAAAAAAAATAACACTCAGAATTCAGCTAACAGCTACTGAGTTTAGGCCTCATTTACACTGCTACTGGTAAACAGACGTTTAGAGGCATTTGGGCATTTTTTTCAGCTGCCCCTGATCAGTACATTTACACAGGGTCGTTTAAGGTCGTTTCCAGGCAGTTGTGTTTAAGCACTTCAGCCCCGGAAGGATTTCCAGCTTTAGGACCGGAGCCCTTTTTGCGATTTGGCGCTGCGTCGCTTTAACTGACAATTGCGCGGTCGTGCGGCGTTGTACCCAAACGAAATTTGCGTCCTTTTTTTCCCACAAATAGAGCTTTCTTTTGGTGGTATTTGATCACCTCTGTGTCATTTCTGATCGCCGCTATAAACAAAAGAAGAGCGACAATTTTGCAAAAAACCCAAATTTCTTACTTTTTGCTAAAATACAAATGCAAAAAAAAAAAATATAAAAAAACATTTTTTTTCACCGTTTTTGGCCGATTTATATTCTTCCTCATATTTGCGATAAAAAAAATCGCAATCGGCGTTTATTGATTGGTTTGCGCAAAAGTGGTCGCGTTTACGGATGATGAGAATTCATTTTTGGGGTTTTTCATTTTTTTTTATTTTTTACTGGTAATGGCGGCGATCTGCGATTTTTAGCGGTACTGCGATATTGCAGCGGACATGTCGGAACGTTTTGACACTTTTTTGGGACCATTGGCATTTATACAGCGATCAGTGCTATAAAAATGCACTGATTACTGTGTAAATGCCATTGGCAGTGAAGGGGTTAACCTGCAGGGGGCGCGCTAAGGGTTAACTATGTTCCCTGGGCGTGTTCTAACCGTAGGGGGACTTGCCTAGATGGGGAAAGGAAGTGGTCACAGCCTTCACTTACAGGAAGGCTGTGATCACAGCCCTTCCCCATCACACAGAGCGGAGGTCCGTGTTTACTTACACGGACCTCCGCTCATTCGCTCCGGGGGGGGCATCGCGGGTGGCCGGCGGCAATCGAAGCCGCCGCACCCGCTCCCTGGACCCCCCCGGACACAGTGAGCATGCGCGCGCACCTCCGGCGGCGCGCGCACGCTCACAGTGGCTCTGTATCGCGCCCGCCGTCGTATGACGGCGATTTGCGTTACAGAGCCACTCTGTCGCCGTCAATTGCCGACCAACGGTCGGCAAGCGGTTAAAGGCTTTTTTTGGAATGCAAAAAAATAGGTTCAGACGCCAGTTCAGAGGCATTTGAAATACCAAACAGCTTGTAAACGAGTTAACTCAGGTCTAGGAGCGTTTCGTTTAGGCTCCATTTACACAGGACGCTTTTTTTAACCTCCCTTGAATGATTTTTTTTGACAGCTAGAACCCGGCGTCTAAAACGGCCGCCTTGCAGCGTTTTGCATGCGGCATTTGCGTCTAGGAACGTTTTTAAAGAAAAAAAAATGTTTTTTTTAAAAATGGAAACGCCTGTAAACAAAACAGTCCTAGACATGAGTTACCGCGTTTAGGCGCATTTACAAGCTGTTTGGTGTTTCAAATGCCTCTGAACTGGCATATGAACCCATTTTTTTTGCATTCCAAAAAAGCCTTTAAACACAAATGCCTGCAAACGACCTTAAATGACCCTGTGTAAATGTACTGATAATATAGCATAGAGGAGAGTTCAGGGGCAGCTGAAAAAAATGCCCAAATGCCTCAAAACGTCAGTTTACCAGCAGCAGCGTAAATGAGGCCTTACAGGCATTTCCATTTTACCAAAAGAAAAAAATTTTTTTTTTTTGCAAAAACGCTCCTAGACGCGGAAAAACAACGCTAAACACGGCATGCAAAACTGACATTTTAGATGCCAGTGTCTAGCTGTCAAGATAAAACGTTCATGGGAAATTGAAACAGCGTCTCATGTAAATGGAACCTTACTGTTCTATTCTCAGCCTTGCCATAAACAGACCAACCCCATCCTGACAGCAAGATATGTTTGCTCCAGGTCAGTGAAGGGAAGATGAAAATGACAGCCTTCGAGAACCTTCAAGTAGCAATGGCTGCCCCCCAAATTTCCACCATGACAGATCCCTCTGACAGTAAGGCAGGCCATACAGTTTTATGCAAAAGTTTAGCAACCCCTGACAATTTCCATGATTGTCATTTATAAATATTTGGGTGTTTGAATCAGCAATTTCATTTTGATCTATCAAATAACTGAAGGACACAGTAATATTTCAGTAGTGAAATGAGGTTTATTGGATTAACAGAAAATGTGCAATATGCATCAAAACTAAATTAGACAGGTGCATACATTTGGGCATCCTTGTCATTTTGTTGATTTGAATCCCTGTAACTACTTAGCACTGATTCATTTGAACACACAATTGGTTTGGTGAGCTCATTAAGCCTTGAACTTCATAGACAGGTGCATCCAATCATGAGAAAAGGTATTTAAGGAGGCCAATTGCAAGTTGTTGTTCTCTTTGACTCTTCTCTGAAGAGTGGCAACATGGGGGCCTCAAAACATCTCTCAAATGATCTGAAAACAAAGATTGTTCTACATTATGGTTTAGGGGAAGGCTACAAAAAGTTATCGCAGAGATATAAGCTGTCAGTATCCACTGTGAGGAAATGGAAGACCACAGGCACAGTTCTTGTTAAGGCCAGAAGTGGCAGCCACATAAAATATTGGAGAGGCAAAGGCGAAGGATGGTGAGAACGGTCAAAAACAGCCCACAGACCACCTCCAAAGACCTCCAACATCAACTTGCTGCAGATGGTGTCACTGTGCATCGTTCAACAATTCAGCGCACTTTGCACAGGGAGAAGCTGTATGGGAGATGTGAAAAAAGGCTTTTCTGCACACACGCCACAAACGGAGTCGCTTGAGGTATGCAAACGCACATTTGGACAAGCCAGCTTCCTTTTGGTCATAACAAGGGGCGTTATGCACGGCGGCAAAAGAACACAGCGTTCCAAGAAAAAACACTTGCTACCCACAGTAAAAATTGGTGGAGGTTCCATCATGCTGTGGGGCTGTGTGGCCGGCGCTGGGAATCTGGTTAAAGTTGAGGGTCGCATGGATTCCACTCAATATCAGCAGATTCTTGAGAATAATGTCGAGGAATCAGTCACAAAGTTGAAGTTACGCCGTGGCTGGATATTTCACCAAGACAACGACCCAAAACACTGCTCAAAATTTACTCGGGCATTTATGCAGAGGAACAAGTACAATGTTCTGGAATGGCCATCCCAGTCCCCAGACCTGAATATCATTGAACATCTGTGGGGTGATTTGAAGATGGCTGTCCATGCTCGGCAACCATCAAACCTAACTGACCTGGAGATGTTTTGTAAAGAGGAATGGTCCAAAATTCATTCATCCAGAATCCAGACACTCATTACAGGCTATAGGAAGCGTCTAGTGGCTGTTATTTCTGCTAAAGGAGGCTCTACTAAATATTGATGTGATTTTTCTGTTGGGGTGCCCAAATTTATGCACCTGTCTTATTTTGTTTTGATGCATATTGCACATTTTCTGTTCATCCAATAAACCTCATTTCACTACTGAAATATTACTGTGTCCTTCAGTTATTTGAGAGATCAAAATGAAATTGCTGATCCAAACACCCAAATATTTATAAATGACAATCATGGAATTTGCCAGGGGTTCCTAAACTTTGCATACAACTGTACATTATATAATTTTCTTTCCATCGAGCACAGATTGAATGAAAGGAAATCACTAATTTCCCCCATCAGCACAGTCAATGGTGATGGAGGAATCCCTCCCACTGTGCTTTTTATTGTATTCCGACAGCAGAAGTATTCCCCACCCGTAGAATGCAAGGATCACTGCTGCTGGCTATAGCCGCGGGCAGTGATTGCACAAAAGAGAACCCGACTGGCTGGTTGTACTGAATCAATGGATCGACTAAAGTACAACCAGCCTGCCCATAGACAGATTAAAATTAGGTTGGTTCTTACTGAACCAGCTGAACTTCAATCCATCTATGGCCAGCCTAACACACCCCTGCTTAGAACAATAATTAAAATCTCACACCCAGAGTAAGTTCAGAAAGTTACAGAAATGCACAATGCCAAATGCTGCCATGCTCCACAGTGCCGAAGTAACGCACATTGGTTTTGCAGGTGCATGGTGGTGCCATTTATTCTTAACGGAACCCCAACACCTTTCACAAGCGTCAACACCAGGCATACTGTCTCCTCACCTCCTGTCAATTGCCTTTGAAAATTTACCTGGATTGCTTTTTAGTCCTTCTGCTAATGTAAACCAGTCCTTAGATCTATACCACAGAGGTAACAAGGAGGTAAAGTGTTGCTAAACCCAGTAATACGAAAAGAGTTCACCCCCCGCAATGCCCACAGCTTATAAATCTTCTTTTTACATTAAAGTACTGTGACTATATACCTTTTTGGCTGATCTGTATACGACTGTCATGTGATAAACTGCAGGGTCTGCCGAGGTGCTGAGTGTTCAGGTAGGAGGAGGTTTCCACTAAAGCCTGTATCCTCATGCTGTTATGGGGCGGGAGGTGGATCATCTATCAATCAAGATGTGATATCCCAGCCACTGTGTTCTTTTTTAGTTACTGGGCATGGAGGAGGAGGGAGGGAATGGGCTGTCATTTGGGATCTGTATACACGCCCACATGTGTGATGTCATACCCTGTGACCTAAAAAATCTCAGCTCAAACAGGATATTTTCTCTCCAGCAATAGAGACCAAATTGAGCATGTGCAAGGGGACTACTCTGACTGTGTATTATCTGGCCTTGTTGAAAGAGACCCTGCAGGAAGGGGAGGATCTGTGCATAGAGCATCAAAGAGCCTTTTTACACAATGCAGAGGATTAACCCCTTAAGTTCCAGTGAGTATAACAAGCATGCTATTCACATATGTCTAGGGTTTACTGTCGGGTAAGGGAGGGAGGAGGAGGTACGGGTCATTGATTTTTTCTTGTGTCACCGACC
>BLSH010257403.1:1199952-1211746 GCA_018402905.1 Glandirana rugosa | reverse complement strand
GGATAACAGAGACAACTTCACCCTCAGCACCCATACCATCGCACTTTATTACCCATGATCCCCCGGGCTCACCCTCTGGAGCGCCAAGACGCCGTAAAGGGCAGATTGCGCACTGATGTGAGTGCTGAAATATCACTCTCAGAACTTTCTCCTCCGAGGATTAGAGATCGGTCAATAGAATGTTCTGTCACTCTTCCACCGTGTTCCGATATGGTGAAGAGATGGATCAGCGGAGATCTAGGACACGTCCACTGCTGCGGATTATACTGTAATGTCACAGACACAAACCCATCTAAATGTAAAATGGATGAAATGTTAAACCTTTCCTAATATGACCCCATCCTCCGATAAAGACATTCGCCAACAGTATTCAGCCTGGGCTGACCTAGAGCTGCAGAAAATCAATGTGGAACTTTATCTTGGAGTAAGTTGGCAATAACATGCAGTGTATACCTACTAATGTTTTCACTTTATGCATTATCACCACCTGAGCAGTCTCAGTGCTACCCTTACAAAAGCTGAATTTTTTTGTTCCTGAACAAATATGTGATGTTTTGTATGTGTGTATTTTTTAAATTTATTTCTTGTAGGTACTTGTATAGGGCCAACAAATTATGCAGCGCTTTACACACACACATATATATATATATTTATATTCATATGTGTCAAATCTCCCGCCACAGGTTTCCAGCTTCAATATTGCTTTGACATATTCCAGAGTGCCATACTGAGCCAGTCACATCAGGCTCTGCACCAGAGAAGCTTACACTCTAATGGCTCACCGCAGTCACATACTTTTATTATTATGCATTTACATAGCTCTGACAAGTTCTGCAGTATTGCACGGAGACCAACCCCAGAAGCATGTTCATGAGATCATACCTAAGAAATAGAAGTTTCTACCCCCCTGTGGAGAGTCAGCGGTTGGGGGGAGGGGGTTAGGCGTGTGGCTATGGGAATGTTTGACCATTCTTCCAGAAACGCATTTGTGAGGTCAGGCACTGATGTGGACGAGAAGGCATGGCTTGCAGTCTCCGGTCTAATTCATCCCAAAGGTGTTTTATCAGGTTGCAGGCCAGTCAAGTTCTTCTACCCCAAACTCGCTCATCCATGTATTTATGCTGGTGTGCAGTCATGTTGGAACAGGAAGGGGCCATCCCCAAACTGTTCCCACAAAGTTGGAAGCATGAAATTGTCCAAAATGTCTTGGTATGCTGACGCCTTAGGAGTTCCTTTTACTGGAACTAAGGGGCCAAGCCCAACCCCTGAAAAACAACCCCACACCATAATCCCCCCTCCACCAAATGATTTGGACCAGTGCACAAAGCAAGGTCCATAAAGACATAAATGAGTGAGTTTGGGGTGGAGGAACTTGATTGGCCTGCAGAGTCCTGACCTCAACCCAATACCTGCAAGCCAGGCCTTCTCGTTCAAATCAGTGCCTGACCTCACAAATGCACTTCTGGAAGAATGGTCAAACATTCCCATAGACACTCCTAAACCTTGTGGACAGCCTTCCTGGAAGAGTTGAAGCTGTTATAGCTGCAAAGGGTGGGCCAAAGCAATATTGAACACTATGGACTAAGACTGGGATGCCTTAAAAGTTCATGTGCGTGTAAAGACAAGCGTCAAAATACTTTTGGTAATATTGTGTATATACTCCCATAATACATTGTGCACCTCCATGATCTTCTCCTGCACGCAACCATAGTCTTTCCTCATTTAAGGAAATCACTATACAGAAATATCTTTGAAAAGCTAAAGATCCTGATCAGTTAATTGAAGACACCAAGTTACACCAAGGCTGGATGTCATCAGGTGAACCCTTTACAGAAAGTATACTCTACTATAAAAATATATAAACAATATTCAATAATTCAAACTAAACAATATATTGCACTTGTGGAACCCCAATATCATGTATGCTGCAACTTAACCATGTGAGAATACCATGTGATAAAATTAACAACAAACAAAAAGTTGCGCCAAAATCAAACCACAAAAATTATAAAAAACATCAAATCGTCCTAATAGTCCAGAAAACATGTGTGCACATAATTCATGATAACAGTCCACAGAGGTAGTTCTCTCCCCTAAATCTCAGTGAAGACTGGTGAAAACGGTGATCTTCTCATATAAAGAAAAACATGTGCAAATTTCCATCACCACGTGAGCACCCCATAAGAAATATGCGCTTACCAGAAGCAGGTGACCCTTTATTACAGAGGGTCTAACTCAGCATGCCCTGGGAAGACGTTCACTGGAACAAAACGGGTAGGGCGAGGATCTTTCTTGACACCGCTGAACTTTATCTATTATCGCCTGTTGGATTTATGTACAAATCTTTTGGATACCTGTGCAATAAACACGTCTTTTGGTAATTTCACTATTGGCGACCTTCTGTGTTTCCTCATATACCAACTGTATAGGTTATCCTATCCGTGGACACATTGGTGAGTCTAAGATCTGGAGGAGGAGGTCACGAGAGGGGCTCATTCACATGCGAGTTAGACCCTCTGTAATAAAGGGTCACCTGCTTCTGGTAAGCGTATATTTCTTATGGGGTGCTCACGTGGTGATGGAAATTTGCACACGTTTTTCTTTATATGAGAAGATCACCATTTTCACCAGTCTTCACTGAGATTTAGGGGAGAGAACTACCTCTTTGGACTGTTATCAAGATTTATGTGCACATATGTTTTCTGGACTATTAGGACAATTTGATGTTTTTATCATTTTTGTGGTTTGATTTTGGTGCAACTTTTTGTTTATTGTTAATATTAAATAATTGGGTGCCGTATAGATTCCCACAAAATGCAGCACCTGAGATTCCTGTCTTGGGGTGAGCACCCCTTATACAATGAGTGTAAAGCACAGCACTGTACAAATTCCAATTACTTAGTAAAGGAATTACGATGGTGCAGGCCAGCAGTGGATGGGATAATATAATGAAATAGAGGAATATTCATGAGGAGAGAGACGTGAGCTGTGATTGTAAATCAGTGTGTATTATGTGTAGAGGACAATGTACATTGGATGCCAATACAGCTCATTAGTCTTTCAGAAGAATTTTCCACCAAAAGGCAGAACCACCTGAATATCTGAGACTTGCTAAGTGTGGGATTGTTCCCTGTAATACAGATCTCCACACACATCAATGACTACCCACTAATCCACACAAGATCAATGACTACCCACTAATCCACACAAGATCGACTACCCATTAATCCACACAAGATCAACGACTACCCACTAATCCACACAAGATCGACTACCCACTAATCCACACAAGATCGACTACCCACTAATCCACACAAGATCATTGACTACCCACTAATCCACACAAGATCAATGACTAGCCACTAATCCACACAAGATCTATGACTACCCACTAATCTCCACCACAGTAATAACTACCAACTAATCCCCACCACAACAATGACTACCCACAAGCCCCTTTTTCATGAGACGGATAACTATTCACTAATCCCCACAACACCACACACTAATCCCGACTGCACCAATGACTATCCATTGACCAACTTCCCAACAGATAGACAGCTAACCACTAATCCCCAGCACACCAATGACTACTCAGTAATCCACACCAGACCAATGAATACATATAAATCCCCACCACAAAAATTACTCCCTACAACCCTCTTTCACATCAGATGGATGACCACTTACTAATACCCACTACATAACCACCTCATCAATGACTATTCCACTCCCCACCAGATGCATGACTACCCACTAGTCCCCAGCAAACCTAGGACTTCTCACTAATTCCCTCCTCAGCAATGGCTATCCACTACCCCTTTGTTACCAGACTGAAGACTGCCCAACCTTCCCCTATCTCTCCAGATTGATGGATACCTATCACAAGCAGCGGAAGTACCAAGGTCAGACATGCGACTAGGCCCTGGTGTTCCGCCAGTTTTTTGTACCGGGGCCTTGAAAGTTCTAGTTATGCCTCTGCGGATAACTATTCACTCTTCGTTTCCAACAGAACTGATGGTTACCTACCATTCCATCTTACCCCACCTTAACAGTCCAATTCTGTATCCCCTCTCTATTCCTTGCCCCGCCCATGGCTCAATCACTTGAATAGACCAACAGGCATTCACCTATTATACAATTAGGGTCCAAATAAGGGCAATGATATCATCTATGACAAGCGCCATCACCTCATCAAAAATAATGACCTATTAGCCCATTCTTGTAATATAGAAGGAGCCATTCCAGTTATAGTGCAGATTGGTTTATTCACCACACCAAATTGGAGATCCATCATGAACTACCAGGCACTATGTACTGGCTGACCAAGGGAACCAATCCAGCGTAATAATGCTCCCATGTTCCCCTTTACAGACAACTGCCCTCAACCCAAACAACACTGCCAATTGCCCCACACCTCCCACCAAAACCTCAGCACTATTTAAATGCCCACATTTTCAATATCAGATTTCTTACAAATATAAGGGAACCCATAGACCCTGCTCTTATAATGTTAAATTAAATTAGCAAATCTTTCAGTAAATGCCCACTTCATCGCTTTGTAAATATGGCATAATCAGCAGATGATGTGAACAGCAATAAAACAAAACGGCAGAAAGTCAAATCATTGAACCAAATGGGTTAAATCATCAACCTGAATTAATGAATAAGCTTTAATAAATAAGTGCAAAATAATTAAAAGTTTGAGGGAAAAAAAAGCATTAAAGTGATCGCTCTGTCTCTTTATAAATAGGCCTTTCTTCTTTTAACAGTACTCCTATTTGAAACATTTGTTATTTTCAAAGGCGTTTATAATATAAAGAACAAGATTACAGCGTATACATCGAAAATTCAAAAGAGAACAAGTTCATAAAGAAAAGATACCATGTATATGTTAGCGGAGTACAAACTGTTACAGTGATCAAAGCCTTTTATCTATAGTACGTGGATGGAGGAATAGAAAAGAGAACGCCAAATCTCCCGGTTTTATGTTTAAGTAACAAAAGGTTTAGTAAGAGGCAATTTATTTGTCATTTCTTTTAATTAAACAGAAGGGAAATCTCCCCAGCGGGGGGCTCAGACGGGTAAGAAAACACTTTGTCTTTAGTAATGTGAGGATGGATTGAAATCTCTGCCTGGTCCCATATGTTGGGGTGGAAAGAGATCTTGGAGAAACCCTAGAAGCACCAGAAAAGGAAAAATCTGGCAGCAAAGTGCTCAACGAGCGTATAAACTCATGGAAAACTCGAACAAAGTACTATTCCATTGATCTGACTCTCCATTATTTACCCAAATACTTCACTAGCAATTCACCAGACTGCTTTTGAGATTGCACCAAAGTGGTATGTCCATGCACATCTAGTGACAATGCCCTAAGGCCCCACAACTGTAGATATGAGTATATTAATCAGAACAGTGAAATATATTTACATAAAGTGTTTGAGTATATATATATATATATATATATATATATATATATATATACACACACACACACTGTATATATAGTATATATATTGATTAATTCAAATTTGCAACCAGGCCCTGGCGTTCCACCACCATTGGGGGGCCCCAAGATGGCAGGAAGGGGGCCCGGCCCACTGAAGAACATGTTAAAGGGTCCAGTAATAAAGGGCCCTGCGACAGGAGTAAAGGGCCCGGGATCAGTGGGAAGGGCCCATGCCCGGAGGGAAGGTCCCCCCAGGCATGGAGGGAAGGGTCATGGCAGGGAAAGGGGGTGGGGGCTTCATGGTTTCTTGCCCTGGGGACCTGAAGGTTCTAGTTACACTTCTGAATCAGAATCATACTCTGCTACAACAAAGCCTGAAACTCTTGGGTATAACTAAATAGACCAATCTCTAACCTCCCCGAATATGGAAGAAAACTTGAACCATGCATCTTTTTTTTGGCAACCAGACAAAGCTACCTAAAACATGGAAACTGATAATGGGCACCATGGTACAAAAAGGAAATCCCAGCTATCCTAAACAACACCAATGTTGTCAAAAATTACCTTTCCTTCCCAATCCCAGTCATTTTCTGTAAAATTATTACTGGAAATCTTGGAAAATTCAATAAATTGTATGCAAAAGAAATCTGTGTAGTTTTATTGATGGACAAAAAATGACATTGTGGAAAAGTTATCAGTTTACAGAGCGGTGTCTGCCCTTTCCTTTTCTGGGTGCACCCACTCCCCCATTTGTATGGGTGTCACAGGGACACAAAGATAGGGTTAGTTAACCCCCCCCCCCCCAATGGAGTCACAGGGAGGAATGGTGAAATAGAGAGGAGCACTGACTTTACTGGTAGTCAGTCCCCAAAGTCTCTCTCCAAACTCTCTAAACAAAGGGCCAGTTTACTGTCCTTCAGACAATAGGGGGCCAGACTGTGGCAATCGGGAGTGGAAAATGTCCTGGTATCAGTGGGAGTAAACAATCCCCCATCATTGGTGTCATTGGGAAGAATTGTGCTCCGTCATTGGTGTCATTGAGAAGAATTGTACCCTGTCATTGGTGTCATTGGGAAGAATTGTGCCCTGTCATTGGTGTCATTGAGAAGAATTGTGCCCTGTCATTGGTGTCAGTGGGAGCAATTGTGCCCCATCAGTGGTGTCATTGGGCCCCATTGTTGGAGTCATTGGAAGGAATTGTGCCCCATCATTGGTGTCAGTGGATGAAATAGTGCCCCAAGGACCGGATAAAATCAAGCAAATGGCTGCAACTGGGCCCCTGGCCACAGTTTGGAGACCACTGTCATATACGATGCATTGTATGCAATGACCTCAAGACCCCAACCAAATTCTGGATCAGAAGAGAAGTTGAACGGTATTAAACCCATAATCAAAAATGTAATATTGCAGCTTACCAATCATTAGATGTGATGCCTGCATTCGTTTTTTAGGCTTTTATGGCCAGTAACACACTGTATTAGATTACCCCCTCTCTTGATGAAGGAGCACAGGAGGCACCTTAGGAGGGGAGTGCCAGATGTACTAGCAGATTTAAATATACTAATAAATTGATGCTGAACTCCGTCTTACGCTTAATAAGCAGTTAATGCAGTTTTTTTCCTTTTGTGATAAAGGTTTTACATTCATAAATAGAAGCCGGAAGCTGTAAGCACCCCTATCAGTGGTAAATGGTTTGTCTCAACTGCTATATCTGCAGGTCAGCTTGCTCTGTTGTAAAACAACAGACTTACTGGCTGAATTACCAGGTGAAAATAAAGGAAAGAAAGCCTAAAAAAGAAAACGACTGCAGCCATTGCAGCTAAGAACTGGTAAGCTGCAATAAAATAAATGTTTGCTTTTGGATTTAATACTGCTTTAAGGTATTTCTCTCTACTTGATCCTCTATCATTTTGTCTAGGGTGGGAATTGAGTATAATACCACTTCCATTGCAGGGAGCTGGCTTTAGAATTTTTTTAAGACTTTACAGGGTCGCCTCAACCTTTCATCTTTTTGATATTTCTGGTGAGCTTCTCAATGAAGCAAAATCTGGTTGGGAATTGTAAAATATACCTGAACAAATAAAAAGGGCAAAAAACATTAAAGTGGAATTAAATCCCAACACTAACTATTCTTAAAAATGCCCCCCCCCTCCTCCTACCTACCTTATCTTAAAAAAAGCTCTATGTGCTTACCTTTTTTAAGTTTGGTTTGCTCACATGATCCTGTAGCTCTGGCTTCACTCTGTCATGGAGTGCTCAGCAATAGCTGGGAAATCTGGGAGCTGTGATGTCACTCATAGGCTTGCATATTCTAGCCGCTGTTGGCGCTCCCTCCTCTTCCCTGCAGCAGCCGCTCACTGACACAGGGGAGCTGAAGCTGCATGATCATGTGAGTTGATCAGAACAGACTAAATAAAGGTAAGACCGACCTTTTTTACACAGGGTAGGCAGGAGAGGTCGGAGGAGGAAGGAAACTTTTTTAGAATAAGTGTTAGGCTTTAACTCTACTTTAAAGCTGGATATACACTTTTAGTATGGTAAAGCACCCACATTAGTGCGGATTTGCATACATGTGAATCCAACCCAAGGGTTCATTCATATGACTTGCATTGTGGCGCGTTAAACACTTGGCATGTCATGTCAAGTATTTGTGTGTGCCGTGTTAACTACTTGCCTACTGGGCACTTTTAGCCTCTTCCTGCCCAAGCCAATTTTCAGCTTTCAGTGCTGTTGCACTTTAAATGATAATTGCACTGTCATGCAACACTGTACCCAAACTAAATTTTATCATATTTTTCACACAAATAGGGCTTTCTTTTGGTGGCATTTAATCACCATTGGATTTTTTATTTTTTTGGTAAATAAACGAATAACGACCAAACATTTTGAAAGAAAAAAACAACTTTTTTATTGTTTGTATGGTGGGCACTGATGAGGCCGCACTGTTAGTTGGCACTGATGGGCACAGGTAGGCATCACTGATGGGTGACACTGATGAGGAGGCACTAATTGGCAGCACTGGTGGGCACACATTGGCAGCACTGGTGAACACTGTTGGGACTGCACTGATAATCAGTGCCCTCATTATCAGTGTAGATGTCCCTTTTAGAGAAGCCAGTTATCGGCTCTCTTCTCCTTTCCTCATGCTGTCAGCATAAGGAAAGGAGTGCTGATCACCAGCTTCTATTTACAGCTGTGATTGGACACACTGGCTATTTACCACAATTTGTGATCAGCGGTATCCTTCAGACACTGCTATCATGGAGCGTGCCTCGCAGAATTTGCCGTCCACGCTATAGCCGTCACTCAGCTATAGCACAGTCGGCAGGTGGTCAAGGCAGCCTATTCATTTGAATGGACTGCCTTGCCTATCATAACAGTCCAAAAATTGTGATTGCACCATTTTCTTCAGCAGAGCAGGTTCATTGGGAAGGCACACTGGGATTCTGTTGTACCAACGCGTTTCCACCGCATTCTAGAATAAATGGGCCCCCTAAAGTGGATCTTCACTGCATCTGAGCACCACAAACCAAAAACATGATTTAATTCATTTTTAATATTCAAAGTAAATTCACCTATTCATCCACCCATGTCTCTATGTTTTATTTTATTGAGAAATCACTTTGAAAAACACCCCCTAGCATTTCTGACCGTGGCCATCTTGAGTAAGGGCAAATGATCCATGTAGCATTTACTTCCCGGAATTGATCTGCCCTTGGCTCACACCTGCAAGCAGGAGAGTGTGCTTAGCTGAGAAAACCCCTCCTTCTTTCCTCCCGTCCCCTCCTGAGTTACTTAGAGTAATACTAAAGTCTTGTTTTTTTTTTTAAATAACAAACATGTTACACTTACCTGCCCTGTGCAGTGGTTTTGCACAGAGCAGTCCAGATCCTCCTATACTTGGGTCCCTCATCGGTGCTCCTGGCCCCTCCCTCCTGTCTATGCCCCCACAGCAAGCAGCATGCTATGGGGGCACCTGAGCCGCTGCTCTGTGTGTCCATGGTTTGGCCCCACCTCCTCTCTCTCCTGATTGGCTAACTGAATTTGATTGACAGCCAATGACTGCAGTGTCTCAGCCAATCACGAGCGAGAGGCCTGGATGGCCAAGGCATTTGTGCACATCGCTGGATAGAGATGGGGCTCAGGTAAGCATTAGGGGGGCTGCTGCACACAGGTTTTTTTTCTTAAAGCATAGAATGCATTAAGATAAAAAAAAAAACTTCTGCCTTTACAACCACTTTAAAAAGTAACTCAGTTGTTGACCCTCCTGAAGACTCCTGGGATGTATGACATCATTTGCCCGGGCAAGAAATTAGTAAGTAACTGAAGAAATATAAAAAAAAAAAAGTTTAAAACAAGTAAAAGCACTTTCACCTGGCAGCAAAAGGGTCGCTGGTTCGAAACCCAACTACGACACTACCTGCCTGGAGTTTGCATGTTCTCCCTGTTCCTGCGTGGGTTTCCTCCAGGTACTCCGGTTTCCTCTCACACTACAAAGACATGCTGGTAGGTTAATTAGATCCTGTCTAAATTGGCCCTAGTATGTGTATGAATGTGAGTTAGGGACCTTAGATTGTAAGCTCCTTGAGGGTAGGGACTGATGTGAATGTAAAATGTATATGTAAAGCGCTGCATAAATTGACAGCGTTATATAAGTGCCTGAAATAAAATGAAAATAAAATACATAAATATGATATACTTTCCTGTCTATTTACAAATGCTAGCAGCGTGAGGATTAAAAAATAATCAATGTTGATTGAGAGAGTAAAAAGTTCTGCTTTAATGTTAAAAACAAATTCTATATGGATAAAATTTGCATGAAAGTTTAGGCTTTAAAAGTCAGATTTGTTACTGTTAAGCATACTTGGGAGCTGAGAAACAGGAGAGTGCAGTGAACAGATCTGCAGCAAAACGGAGAAATAAACCGTGCGCCGTCATTTGCAGAATATTGACTCCATCCTGCAGGCTCTTATTTTTCTCCCGGAAAACACAGAGCCACCAGTGTAGAGAATACAATCAGCTGATAAATATCAATCCAGCCAGAGGCCCAGCGAAGGTCAGACGACGAGGGCCGCGACGACGCACACAACGCAGGCTAGTTAGATGGACCGGCGCAGCTGTCTTGAGCAGTCTAGAGCTCACTTTCACTCTCAATCACTGTCAGCAAATATAATTTGCGCACATCAGACACCGCCGCCTGCGTGCCGATGAGAAAAGAGGGACCGCCGCGGTCACATCTAGAGCAACCGGGGTGATGGAGAAAAGCAATTTCCTCCTCAGACAGAGAAAACACAAAACACTTTCCACCCCAGTGTCTCCTTTGCAGACAGAACGCCACTACCCAGAGATCTCAGACAATTGTTTTTCAGTTGTCAGAGAAGGAGGAAAAAACGACTGCGGAGGTGGAAATAATATTTACTAAGAGGTGCCGGTAAATAAAGATGAGAGACGCCGGTCTGCAGAGGGGACCCCATCCTCATTACACCGTCAGTTATCAGAGATTCTCAATAATTAATGTGAATATGGGGTAATAAAGGATCTGAAGAAACCGGAAAAGGGACAAGTACAGTGCCATGAAAAAGTATTCATACCCCGTGAAAGTTTCCACATTTTGTCATGTTGCAAACAAAAATGTAAATGTATTTTATTGGGATTTTATGCGATAGACCAACACAAAGTGGCACATAATTGTGAAATGGAAGGAAATGATAAATTATTTTCGTAATGTTTTACAAATAAATATGTGAAAAGTGTGGGGGGCATTTGTATTCAGCCCCCATTACTCTGATGCCCCTAACTAAAATCTAGTGGAGCCAATTGCCTTCAGAAGTCATCTAATTAGTAAATAGAGTCCACCTGTGTGTAACTTAATTTCAGTATAAATGCAGCTGTTCTGTGAAGCCCTCAGAGGTTTGTTAGACAACCTTAGTGAACAAACAGCATCATGAAGGCCAAGGAACACAGCAGACAGCTCAGGGATAAAGTTTTGGAGAAGTTTAGGTTATAAAAAATGTCCCAAGCTTTGAATATCTCACAGAGCTCTGTTCAATCCATCATCCGAAAATGGAAAGATTAGGCACAACTGCAAGCCTACCAAGACATGGCCGTCCACCTAAACTGACAGGCCAGGCAAGGAGAGCATTAATCAGAGAAGAAGCCAAGAGGCCCATGGTGACTCTGGAGGAGCTGCAGAGATCCACAGCTCAGATGGGAGAATCTGTCCACAGGACAACTATTAGTCGTGCACTCCACAAATCTGGCCTTTATGGAAGAGTGGCAAGAAGAGACTTCCGTTAACCGAGGTGATCTAAAATCAATCCCCGTAGTCTCATTACCCCCGACTTA
>BLSH010257403.1:1158936-1184225 GCA_018402905.1 Glandirana rugosa | reverse complement strand
TCTACTGGTGGTAGTGGGGGGGGGCTGTGTTTGGGGAGCTGCACTGGTGGGGGAAATATTGTTGGGCAATTTATATAGAGGGAGCTGTATTGGTGGTGGTGATTAGGAGGAGTGACGGGGGGGGGGGGTGAATGTACTGGTGGGGGAGAGATCTGTACTGGGAGGGGTATTTTCTACTGGGGCAGATCTATACTGGGAGGGAACCTGCACTAAAGGGGAGATTTATACTGCAGGGGCTGCACTTGGGAAGGAGGGATCTGTATTGGGGGAGGGAGGGGGAACTTTACTAGTAGGAAAGGGGGGGAATCTGTACTGGGGGGGGGGGTTTTGACTTGGGGAGGGAGGTCATTTTTTGTTGTTCTCTGTCTGCTGACATGTGTGTTACACACTTCTGACCCCTGCGCTCTGTGCATTACACACTCTTAACCACAGTTAGGCAGGGTAAAAAAAAACTCACAGATCCATGTATCCACACAAGTGATTTAGATGAAGGGATCTCTCCTGGTGTGTCAACACATTCTGACAGCTGGTCTCCCTACGTCAGAATACACAGATCAGCGCTGCAGCCATCGACTGCAAGCACTGATTGAATGCTGGTTTTCCAGCAGGACCATTCAACAAAAGGCAGCCTTTAGACAGACAGCAGTACACATGTACTGAAATATGGCCAGTTCCTGTTGAACATTCAATGTTGGGTCCGTGTATACCCAGATTTAGGCTCTTACTTGTGACACAGCAATTAAACAATATTTTTTGGATTCAGGAACTGTGCCACATGTCACTGTGTACACAGGGAGTCGACTCAAGTTTTAAGCCCCAGTTTTGCCACATCTACAATTTGCTGTGAAAAAAAATTAAATTCATCTACGGTCCTGGCTGAGTCCATACATACAAAAAATGAACATATACTGAGAATTACACTTAGCATACAGGACAAGAGAAGTAGTACTGTGCAGAATCCATACATACAGAATAAGAACAGATACTGAGAATTACACCCAGCATACAGGACAAGAGAAGTGGTACTGTGCAGAGTCCATACATACAGAATAAGAACAGATACTGAGAATTATACCCAGCATACAGGACAAGAGAAGTGGTACTGTGCAGAATCCATACATACAGAATAAGAACAGATACTGAGAATTACACCCAGCATACAGAGCAGAAGTGGTACTGTGCACAGCACACAATGACAGAAATCTGACACGGCTTTATTATAGATTGTTGTAGCAAATAATTCCTTCGTCTTACCAGAAAAACAATGTCAATGTGTAAATCAAATGTACACTCTGACCACAGCCACAATTAATGTAATTATGTTCTGAAGATTGACTGCTCGTAATAACGGATCAATCTGCAAACCATAATTACCATAATGGCAGCCGTGATCGGTTGTTTACATTTAATCCAGAGTTTGGTGGAAATGTACGCAGCATTTATAGGATCCACTAAACATCAACAAAATAACTAATTACAAGAGGAGTTCTTCTTGTTATTTTAAGCTTCTGTGATCAGCAAATTTCCCTACAAGCTGAAGAAATACAAATTTTATTGTCTGCGTTTGCATCTAATGAATATGCAGCTTCACAATTAAAGAGAACCAGTCATGACTGAGTTTAAAGTATATGCAAATCCTTACAATGAACTTCTCTTACTTGCTCCATAGGATTTTTTTAATATTGCGATTCTTCACATACCAACTCCATACTCCAACACGGTTCCTGACTTCCTCCTTGGTCCAGCACTTGCAGTCCTCTATGGGCGGAATGATACTCTGTGAGCCCAGTCTATTGTATACACCCCCCCCCCCCCACCCGGAGGCATGTCATCATGCAGGCAGGTGGGGTTCACAGTATTTCAGAACCAAGCAGCGCTCATGCATCATTGAGTGAGGGCTGCATAATCCTTTAGAAATTCCCACCACCAGAAGAAGTAGAGGACCCCCCCTGAGATGTCACCAGGATGGAGAAAAAATATCAAGAGTTCTGCTTTAAGTACAAAAAATAAACAACACTGGTTCATCCTGACATAAAAATCCTTTGAGTCTATGAACAACTGTGATCTCTGCCTGAGAACTACAGAACCCCTCCCATCTATGGTATGGAGATGAGGAGAGGGGAAAGTGTTCAGCTGTCCAGTCTTAGAGTCACAACACAGTTCCTCAAAAGATACAGTAGACTAAGCAAGTACTGCTGCCAGAGAGCTGCTGATTCATGGGATTCTCAGAGCACTATGGGATAGCTAGTGAGCACAGCTCATGTACAGAAAAAAAACAGCTTCAGTTTCAGCCTGCTTAAAGTGGATGTAAACCCTCACATATACCCAGTGAAGTGATCGGCCTCAGATGATACACAGGGATGAAACAGATCCTCCTACATAGGTTTTACTTGTTTATCTGCAGTCTTCTCTTCCCTACACCCCTTCAAAAGGGCAGCAAAATGTTCAAATCTTTCTTCATAAGTCAGGAGCACAGAGGAGGGGCCAGAGAGGCTGCAGTTACAGTGTGAGAGAGCCGATTGGAGGAAAGGAACACACCCCCTACACACAGAAGTAGAACTGAGTTCTGAATAGACAAATCCCCACCCACACACAAATTTTATCTTGTGTCCAGAAAACTTCTCAGAGGTGACTCATGCTGATAACAAGGGAACAAAGCACCAGAGAGAAATGACACTTAGAGTTCTGGAGAGAGATAAGTAAACAGTACAGATATATGTGCTTTACTCAGATTCAATGACTGAGGTTTACAACCACTTCAGTACAAAAAGTGTGTTACCGGCTGAATCACCAGGTGAAAACAGAGGGGAAAAAGCCTAAAAAAATGAATGCAGCAAGGGAAAAAAGCCTAAAAAAAAATGAATGCAGCAACCACATCTAAGGACTGGTAAGTTGTAATACATTACATTTTTGTGTTCGATACCGCTTTAGGTAATGACAGTTAAAGCTGAATAAACAGGCCCATTGCAGAAATGTAAAAACTTCTCTGGTCTATAGGGGGTTACAGGGGTGGGAAGCTCAATGGTTAAAAAAAAAACAAGATGAAGTCAAAGGCCAATTTTGAAGATTTTTAATTTGGTAACTGTAGCAAAATCAAGTTGGGCAAAATTGTCCGCTCATCCCTACTGGTTTTGTGCCTCTATTCCAGCATGAGCTACTGAGCTCTGTAAACACCAAGCTTATTATTGACCAAAGGGGCTAAGAAGAGCCTATAGTGTGAAAAGGACCACAGCGCATGAATAACACGTTGGGGAAAATAAAGAGTGGTGCAGGCTTTATACTTCTTAACTGCAGCTCCTAATTAACAAAAAGGATGTAAGCGGTTTCGTTAATTAGAAGTGATCTGCTCCATTTTCTATGCCATGTTTGTGACAGACACAGCACAGAGGGCAGTTGAGCGATATGCTGACAGTTTATATCCCGTACACCAGGTCTGACCTGGTGGACATCTGCGGCACTTTACTATAGTCATTAGGTGAAGAACCCACCCCGGTTTCTTTATCACTCTGAAACAGAAACTGATGTGGGTGGCTCAGATAGACCCAAAACAGACCTATCTGCTTAATGTGGCGCACACCACTCAAACCAGTTTCCAGATTGGTTAATTTCCCTGTTTGAATTCAACCTGATTTAGTCCGTGTACTCCTGTTTAATTTGAAGCCCCCCCATACAACATCCCTCATAACTGAAGCCGTTGCGGTATTGGTACGCGCCTTTTCTTCCATTATAGAAATAAACATTTCCTCTAAATAAACCTTGCTAGGAATTCCTGATCACCATTTGTGGAGTCATGCTGTTTATATAATCCAGAAAATGCAGGTAGATGGCGGGGGAGGGGATATGAACTCCAGCTGTGATATAGATGAGGCGGCCCAGACCCCGATCATGGCTCATATAAACAACTCTGCGCTGTTTACTGGCTTGTCTTACAATATGACAAACACCGACTTGAACAAACAAACCCAGGAGACAGATATAGCTAAAGAATGTCGACTGCAATTAGGTAATGGCCAGCGGAGGACCCCCAGAATGCTGATCCACTAACTTTACAGAAGAAGTCCGGGTGGAACAATGTGTAAACCCAATTACTAGAGTCTCATAGAAGCTGTAACAATTTTACCGTGATTTTCACTCTAAATTTCTCAAGGTCTGGAAACCATGGATCTCCTATGAGTTCCCCTCACTACAACCGGCTTGTTCGGGCCTTATCGGACTGCTTCTGTCGGAGCTTCCGAGCTGAGTGTGAGTTGTCCCCTTCACTTTACTTCTTTTCGCTAAAATTTGCTCGGCTCTTATTCCCCTCTACCCTTTTTCATGGCTTCTCTTTATTCTTGTTTATACAGTTGCCGCCCTCTAGGGTTGGTTACAGGAGATGAGCCACCCTTGGGGTGACTAAGTAGGCCATGGGAATATGGCCTTCCTTTTTTTTTGCATTCATTACTTATCAGTATTATCTCAATGGTTTTGAGTTATTTAGCCTTGGTTGCCATGAGTGTAACCCTTGTTGATTATTAGGGTTGCACCGATACTAGTATCGGTGCCGATACCAAGCACTAGCACAAGTACTTAACTCGTGCAAATTCTCCGATACTTGACTCAATACCTGAGTCCTCAGCGTAGCAGGGGGGGACCAGGCAGCCTCACAGGTGATCGGTGCGGGCGGTTACAAGCACCGATCTCCCTGTAAACGTTTCAATAAAGCAGCTGAGAGCCGCTTCTCCTCCTCTCTCTCCCGCAGCTTTAAGCTGCTTTATTGAAAGGTATACAGAGAGATCAGTGCTTGTAACTGCCCACACCAATCATCCCGACTGACCCTGTGCCCTCCTGCGGCTCCCCGGGTCCCCCGCTGGCTCCCCAGGTCTGCTGGTCCCCCTCTGTGTGCTCCTGTGCCCCCTCTGTGCTCCTCTGACTCTCCCCTTGTCCTGGATCGTTCAGAATGAAGAGCAGAGGAAGGAGCCAGTAAATATGTAATTTACCAGCTCCTTCCTTTTCTGAATGAGCAGAGACAGTGATCACTGACTGTCCATTGATACCTGAGCATCGTAAACTATGTTTATGATGCTTCAGTTTATGAATGGACAAGAGCCGCTGTCTCCTGTCCATTCATCTTCAGTGCAGTGAAGCTGCTGAGAAAGGGACTGGGGAATCTGTGTCCTCTGTCCCTTTTTCTGTCTCAAGGGGAGATGTCAGGGGTCCCCCCCCCAAAAAAAAAGGCATTGTAAAAAATAATTACAGAAAAAAAACACGTAAAAAATAATAATAAAAAAAATTGTAAAAAATAAAATAAAATACTGCTGACAGTACCACACCTCATCAGTGCCACCTATCAGTGCCCATCAGTGTGGCATATTAGTGCCAATGTCACATAACATTAAAAAAGTATCCATAATCGGTATGGGCGAGTACTTGAAAAAAAGTGTCGGTACCTGTACTCGTACTTGTCTTAAAAAAGTGATATTGGTTCAACCATATTGATTATTCTGTAATACCTGATCATTCTTTAGCCCCTGTGTGGGTGATTTATATGCTTGCTTTTGATTTCCTACACTGATTTATAAAACCAATACATACATTGAAACAGAAAAGTGTTTTTCCTTCTTCCATGAAGGTTGTTTGGGCATTTCCTGTTGTAGGGTGACAACTGAAAGGAAAATATGGATGAATCTCCAACTCTCCCTTTATCTCCAATCTTGTAAATGTCTAAGAGGCACCAATGCTTATTGAGTCTTACGGTGTTGGATATAAACAAATTCTGGAGGTCACAGTCATCTGACCAAGGTAAGTATGCAACTGTGTATAGCAAGGGTGGGTTAGGTTAGGTCATGGTAAAGGGGCAAATGTAAGTCCTTATTATATATAGCTCCTAGGACAGTTGGTAAGGTTAAATTTTAATAATTAACATGTTACACTTAACCGCTCTGCGCAATGGTATTACACAGAGTGGCTCCGAACCTCCTCATTTTAGGTACACATTGATGCATTTTAAGAAAGCCTCCTGAATTTTTATGCCATTAAAATTTATTTTAATATGTATTAGAATTATTAATAAAAGACTTTAGCAGGTACAGTACATGCAGGTAGTGACCCTGGGGAGGCACACGAGCAGTGACCTCTTGGAGGCACACAAGAGTGACCCCAGAGAAGCACACAATGGTGATCCCGGGGAAGATACACATGTTAGTGACCCTTAAAGGGTACACACAAGCGGTCACCCAAGGAAGGTACACAGACGTACCAGGAATGTATACATGGGCCCTCACCCGTGGAAGGTACACATGGGTAGTCACCCCGGGAAGGTATACAAGGGTAATCACCCCGGGAAGGTATACAAGGGTGATCACCCTGGGAAGGTACACACAGACGTACCAGGAATGTATACATGGCCGTCACCCCTGGAAGGTACACACGGGCAGTCATAACGGGAACGTATACAAGGGTGATCACCCCGGGAAGGTATACATGGGAGGTCAGCCCCGGAAGGTGTACACAGGAGGTCACCCCGGTACACACGGGCGGCTACCCCCAGGAAGGGACAAATGGGCAGTGACCCTGGGGAGGCACCAGGGATGCTGTTAGAATTCATGGGGCCCCGTACAAGCTTCCTGATTGGGTCCTCCAACCCCGCATCCACCCCCCCCCTGGCGCGGAACAGTAGCACACCTCAAAAATGAAAACAAAAGTCCCTCCTCTGCTCCCAACTCCTGGGCCCCTCTTGACATGATGGGGCTAAGGGAAATTTAATTTAAGTCCAGGTAAGTAAGTAGGAGCAGGGGTGTGGTATAGTAAAAATCTATTTATTTATTTAGGCACAAATGAATAATGTAGCTGCCCAGGCCCCCCTGTTTAGCTACTGAGGCTTGGGCCCAGTACAACAGGACCGGTTGTACTGCCTTATCAGCGGCCCTGGGAAGCACACATGTCTGATGATCCCAGGGAGGCACACATTGGCACTGACCTCAGGGAGGTACACATGAGCGGTAACCCCGGGGAGGTACACATATGCGGTATCCCTGGGGAGGTACACATGTGCAGTAACCCTGGAGAGGTACACATGTGCAGTAACCCCAGGGAGCTACACATGTGCGGTAACCCCGGGCAGGTACACATGTGCGGTAACCAAGGGGAGGCACACATGTGCGGTAACCCCAGGGAGGTACACATATGCGGTAACCCTGGGGAGGTACACGTGCGGTAACCCCAGGGAGCTACACAAGTGTGGTAACCCCAGGGAGGTACACATGAAGATATTCACTGTAAACATCTGTGTTATGAACCATGAAAAGGACAAAACAACGCCGACCATGCCACCCTCCGCCTCCTTTCTGCGTTTTTTGGAAAACTCAGAGTGGCGTTGCGGCGAGGAACGTAGCACATTGTAAATCACAGCGGGCCATTTGTGATCTTTGCATGTTTCTGCCTCTTTGTGGATGACAGTAAAGGGCCCATTTCACGGGCGATTGCATTCTTGTAACACTACGCACAGCAATTTCCACTTTCTCCCTTCCATTAAGACAGCTCGAGAGTCGATAGCACGGCCATTAGCCGCAAATGAAAACATCGCTCGGCACTGATACTCCTTCAAACTCCCAAATGAGGAGGAAGCGCTGGAGTGCGGCTTCACGCACAGAAAACAACTAATAAAGGTGCATTTGGAAAAAAGGTGAGTCGAATAATTGAGGTGTGATCATGTTTAAAGAGTGGCGGCTGCAAGAAAACAGCGGGGACACTTTACTGTGTCTAGTGACATCACGAGGCGCTCCTTGCCCCATGTCTCTGTGATGGGCCTAGTCTGATAGGCCATGCTCTTTTCATTCATGGCCTTCTAAAATTGCAGCTGTTAGCCAACGCATTTTCAATGATTACTAAGATCATATAGGGTCTCCATATCATCAATAAAGCCAAACAGATTTGTCAGGTCCTACCTCCACCGGCGCTCGCAAACATTCCCCCTGCTCTGCTCCGACTTCTAGCGTCACGTCCACCGAGGCAAAAGGACGACTCGCCATCTGCTGACGCTCTCGCATGAGTTGCTGCAGGAAAAGAAAAAAAAGAAACTATAAACATACTGTATAAAATATAATACTTAAATAATATTAATATAAAATATTAAGGCCTTTTGCACACGGTACTGGTGTTTGAAATTCTGCTTTTTTTGGACGTAATTTCAGGCGTTTGTTTTGCGCATATTTATGCTCAGATGCACATATTTGCGTGCACCAGGGCAAAATATTGACCCGGAACACAGATTTTTCTATTTTCTTTATTTTTTTTTTACTGAGGAATACTCGCTTGTTTACAGGCCTGTGCGGACAGGCACATTGTAAATAATGGGCTATATTTTAGCTCAGTAAAAAAAATCTGCAGTGTTCAAGAGGCCTAATAAATATAGCACATTGTCAGCAAATAAACATCGGCCACCCATGTGTGGCGTGCAGGCGGTAAAGTCCATCCTTTTGCCGCCACATATGTTTTAAGCGGGCAGCAATAGATTAAGATTGCAACAAAAGATTTCTCATTTTAAAAATGAACAACTAAATATACCTAAAGCATTTTAACCAGTCACTTCAATCTCTGCACCAAAGGAGCTTACAGTCTCACCACAGTCACATGCTTTTTTATTTTTATTATTATACATTTACAGTATTTATCTTACATATACTGCAGTTCTGTACAGAGAACACTGAGCTAATCACATCAGTCTCTGCACTAGAACAGCTTACACTCTATTATTTCCTTCTCAGTCATACACTATTAGTGTTATACAGGTATATAGCTCTGACATATTCTGCACTGCAAATTACTGAGCCAGTCACATCAGACTCTGCACCTCAGGAGCTTACATTATAATGCCCCACCACAGTCACACACTATTATTATTATACATTTAAATAGCTGTGACCAGTGGTGGCTGGTGCTCATTTTTTTTTGGGGGGGGCATTATACACCCCCCCCCAAGACAGATGGCGGCGATCACTAGCACCCCCTTCCCGGGAGACAGACGGCAGCGGCTCTGCACCCCGAGCCCACCCTTTTTTGAAGACAATTAGAGCCTCTGGCTCTAATCACGTGCTTCGAAAAAAAAAAAAGAAGCCCATTGGAATCCACACATCCGGCGCCCTACATGTAGATTAGGGGGCTGGACGCATGGATGGGGGGGCGGTGACCCAGCGCCCTGCGTTGCTGGCCGCCACTGGCTGCAACATATTCTGCAGTGCTGTACAGAGAACATTAACCTGATTACATCAGTCTTTGCACCTAGGGAGCTTACACTCCACGTTGGGCCTATAACACAGCAGTGCCCCCGATGTATGGCCTCTTCCGCGGCAGCTCCAAGACTGCTCCATTTTGATAGCTCGGTTTCTATAATTCAATTATAGGCAGAACTAGCTGCTAATTAAACGTCTTCTAATTACGTGTCTCTAATAATGGATAATGTATGTGTAAAGCGTCTAATTCACGACAAGAGGGAAATTAGCCATCACTAATTGTACTCTCATTAAAGGCGCCTCCCCTTAACGGGTTAAATGAGCGGATGAAGCATTGTTTGGAGATCCAAAAGAGTGGAGTGCAGGGAACGTCAGCAGAAAGCCAGGTCCGGCTCTAGAATGCTGTGCATCGGTAACATAACACCAACCATTCACAGGATCTGCCATCAGATTAACATTATCAGATTTATAAATGGAGGAGATCAGCTTAGTTAAGGACTCCTATGAGTGTCTGCTTATGTTTATAAACATTGTTCCTCCTCATTCTCTAAAGTGCGATTATACCTGCATATGTTTATGGGACAGACACCTTTACTAATTACAATTTTTGCTTCCTGCTTAGGATTGTGCTCCACTGTTCCTCCCTCCCCATGGAAGTGGCCTGACAATAACACACACAGGGGTTTATTTATTAAAGGCAAATAGACTGTCCACTTTGCAAAGTGCAAATGCACTCTACAAGTGCAGTTGCTCCAGAGCTTAGTAAATGAGCAGAAGCTTCACTGACTTCCATCAACCAATCATGTGCTAGCAAAATGTTGTTTTTTATTTTCCTTGCACGTGATTGGGTATTCTTTGCAAAGTGAGGCTTTGACTCATTTACAAAGCTCTGGAGCAACTGCACTTTGCAAAGTGTATAGTCTATTTGTTTTTAGTAAATTAACCCCACTGTCTTCTTACCTAATTCTCCCTAAGAACAACAGAAGCCAGGGAGACAGCAGACGCATGAACAAATGCACGCTACATGTGGAGGGGGGCAGGGCTGTTATATGCGAACAAGATAGATAGACAGACAAAGAGGCATTAGATAGATACTATAATAGACAGACAGATATACAGTATACTACACAAATAATAAACAGATATAATATAGAAATACAGATAGATACCATAATAGACTGTTTAATATATACATACATAGAAACTATCATAGATGCGCTATAGTGTCAAAGTATTGGGACGCCTGCCTTTACATGCACATGAACTTTAATGGCATCCCAGTCTTAGTCCGTAGGGTTCAATATTGAGTTGGCCCACCCTTTGCAGCTGTAACAGCTTCAACCCTTCTGGGAAGGCTGTCCACAATGTTTAGGAGTGTCTATGGGAATGTTTGACCATTCTTCCAGAAGAGCATTTGTGAGGTCAGGCACTGATGTTGGACGAGAAGGCCTGGCTCACAGTCTCCACTCTAATTCATCCCAAAGGTGTTCTATCGGGTTGAGGTCAGGACTCTGAGCAGGCCAGTCAAGTTCCTCCACCCCAAACTCGCTCATCCATGTCTTTATGGACCTTGCTTTGTGCACTGGTCCAAATCATTTGGTGGAGGGGGGGATTACGGTGTGGGATTGTCTTCCAGGGGTTGGGCTTGGCCCCTTAGTTCCAGTGAAGGGAACTCTTAAGGCATCAGCATACCAAGACATTTTGGACAATTTTATGCTCCCATCTTTGTGGGAACAGTTTGGGGATGGCCCCTTCCTCTTCCAACATGACTGCGCATCAGTGCACAAAGCAAGGTCCATAAGCATAAAATTGTCCAAAACGTCTTGGTATGCTGACGCCTTAAGAATTCCCTTCACTGGAACTAAGGGGTCAAGCCCAACCCCTGAAAAACAACCCCACACCATAATCCCCCCTCCACCAAATGATTTGGACCAATGCACAAAGCAAGGTCCATAAAGACATGGATGAGCGAGTTTGGGGTGGAGGAACTTGACTGACCTGCTCAGAGTCCTGACCTCAACCCGACAGAACACCTTTGGGATGAATTAGAGTGGAGACTGTGAGCCAGGCCTTCTCGTCCACATCAGTGTCTGACCTCACAAATGCTCTTCTGGAAGAATGGTCAAACATCCTTGTGGACAGCCTTCCCAGAAGAGTTGAAGCTGTTATAGCTGCAATGGGTGGGTCAACTTAATATTGAACCCTACGGACTAAGACTGGGATGCTATTAAAGTTCATGTGTGTGTAAAGGCAGGCGTCTCAATACCTTTGACACCATAGTGTATCTGATTAATACATTTTGGAAATAAAATGTGTTCCTAGTTAACCCTTACTTTACCCTACTGAGCCATAGTTAACTCCTTCTTCCTCTTCTCCCTTTATTTTCTTACTGATTTTTTGATTTTCCATTTTTGTTCTAACCACTAATATTTAATCATGTTTGTATTGTTTTGTTCATTTATTTTTTCAGTGTCAAAGAAAAATATACAAACAAAAAAAAGTGAATAACTTACATGCTTTATACCAGAATAAATAGAGATACCTAGAACAATTTTGCACTATTTCCCCCTCCACCTGAGCAGCGACTCATCTCCCTATCCAGCCATTTTATTGGATGAGATCTGTGAATGGCGTTGGTAACAGATCACAGCACGCCTAATCGCACTTTCCTGCAAATGAAAGGCAATTAAGCACATGGCCTGGTCTGTGCAGGAGAGTTAGCACAGCAGGCTGCGTGTCACTGTGGCTGCGTCCTTCCTGCGGATTTATACCTGCATTATCCCGGTGTATCCTGATAGTGGATGACAATTGTGACCGGGATAGAGAGATAATGTTTATAATGACAGGGAGCAGGAGCCTGAGCGATATGAACATTCCTGCTATCCCATCTGCTGGCTCAATGATCTGACCAGTCGGAGGAGAGGCTACTGTCCATGTTCATGTTATTCTGACTGTTTCCTGAACAAATCACAGCATCGCCCCCCTACTACAAAGTACCAACATTCAAAATCAAAGGATCGATAGACATCTGTAGGCCATTGGCTCATACAAGTCCATGGTGTATTATCTATGGTCAGAATGGGGGGCAAGTACAGCGTATATAATACCTCTAGGGCCTTGTTAATACGGGCAGATGGGGAGCAGTAAAAATTGGTTTAACCACGGCTTACAGCTTCTTGACTGCCCATCCACAAGTTACCACCAGCAATGTTATTACACACCGTCACGGTGCGGCGGAGCAAAAATTATACCACAAGTCACATTCGGCAGGCAGCAGCCGTTGCCAAATGCAACCCATTCAGGTCAATGGGGCAGCTCTGCAATCACATGTTATGTACACGGGTGCAGCACAGTGCTGCTGGCTTTCAAGGGTTAAAGTGGATGTGTTTAAAATATAGGGGGCGCTCCTAAATCCACCATGAAGAGTATAATGGAGTACAAGGTTATCAACTAATAAAGTGCATAGTGCTACTATACATAACTGTGAAATTCATGAACAGATAAATAGTATACAATGTGCCAAAAATCCTGTTGTCACCAAGGATTCCTGTAGAACTACTAGTGCTAAGAATACACCCAACTGTTGACAAACATACACTCAAAAACTCTATGATTAATAAACTAACTGCTGTGAGTGATACAATGAATTAATGCAAAACAGCTGATTGGATGGATGATAAATAAAGTGCAATAGTGTCAAAAAAATAAAAGTTCATAAGGCTCCATGCACAATGAAGCTGATAAACAATCGTTTTTGGGCGTTTTTTTTTTCTTTTTATTAACAGCCCTTAGACGCCCCTCTATGTTATCCTATGTGTTCATGCACACATGGACTTTTATTGTCGTTTAGGAGCAGTGACGTTTATGGGCTGTTGTCTGAATGCCCTTAAATTGCGTTCAAGAGTCGTTCTTCTGACCACAAAAAAGTTGAAAGCTTAAAAATGCTCATAAACTCCCAAAAACATGGCTCACCAGCGTTTTTGATCCATTTAAAAAAAAAAAAATTCCAAAATTCGCGAACGTGTCATGTAAAACGTTTCTGAACGGACGTTTTAAGCATCAGTTTCTGTCAAAAAAACAGTTCAGGGGAGGTTGAAAAAGCATCCAGCGTGCATGGAGCCTTATGCCTCGTACACACGGGTCGACGATCGTATACAACAGGTCGTACTAACAACCGTTGTATGCTAAATCGACCATTAGTACGCGCGATTAGAACAGCCGATGTAAGACGGTCGTACAACAGAAGTTGTATGAGCAGACTAGAAAACTTTGGTAGTATGGTAAGCGGTCGTACGACCGTTGTATCGTGTGTACAGAGAAGTTGGTCCAACAAGTTGTATTGTGCAAAACATGCATGCTCCGAAGTCAGGAACGGCCGGATGCTAATTACATGCACCTGAACTTTCTCTTTATACGTTCATAACACGTCACTACGTTCGGCTTGGTCGTACGATCGTTATGTGCATGTCAGTACGCGAGATACAACAGCCAACATTTGATTTGGGCCGTTCGGTCGTACAATCGTCGAACAGTGTGTACGAGGCTTAAATGTGCAAAGCCACAATTGGCTGTGTAAACCTAACAAGCAGTGAAAAAAAAAAATATATATATAGTGCTTTAGTGCAATAATTCCTATTCATGCTTCATGTTTTCAGATCAACATCACTTAAACAATCCATCACCGACTGTAAAACACTTACATCCAATAAAGTGCTCTGTAGATCAAATCTGCTTGCCAAAAATATATGACCTTTTTAATGAAAAAGCAGGTCATATTGCGCTTTTGCAAGATTCTGCTTGCTCAGTGATGGAGACTTTCTTTAGGATGTATCCTCCTCCATGAGCTCATGCATGGAGTATATAAAAGAATAGGGGAACCACATAGCGCAATCCAATGTATTAAAAAAAATATAGTACAAATTTGCCGCTTACATTTATAAGTGCCTAACTCGGCACGAAGGTTCTATAACGTGTGGGTTAGAGCCGCGCTGTTCCTCCGGCTCAGCACCGTGTGCTGTAAGCCTAGGACGTGACCAAGAAGCGCCTTGATGTACGTTTCGTAGTTAATATGTCATCATTAAAGTGGATGTAAACTCTCTCCTATACCCAGTGAAGTGAACAGCCTCAGATGATACACAGGGATGAAACAAATCTCCCTACATAAGTAAGGTTTTACTTGTTTAACTGCAGTCTTCTCTTGTCTACATCCCTTCAAAGTGCTGATTTGTGATAAAATCATTCTGCATCTGTGAGAAGCATAGAGGAGGGCATGGAGAACTGCAGTTACACTGTGTGAGAGCTCATTGGAGGAAAGGGACCCGCTGCCCACCCCCCACATAGGCAGTGCTACGAAGGAACATGCAGAGCTGTATTCTGAATAGACAAGCTGTGTGCTCATCTCCCTTCCTGACACAAATTTTAGCTCATGTTATCTCATGGGAAAACGTCTCAGAAGTGACTCATGCTGATAACAGGAAGGAAGTGCCAGAGAGAAACGGCACTTAGAGCTTTGGAGAGAGATACGTAAACACTACAGATATATGTGCTTAGTTCAAATTTCATTACTGGGGTTTACAACCACTTTAAAGTTCCAGTCATTTCTGTGTTTATTAAAAGTCAGAAGCTACAAAAGTGTAGCTGTTGACTTTTAATAAACACACACTCGTCTGTCCCAGGAGCCTCAGCTCTCTGCCCTGCCTCTCCCCGGCATCACTAGTGTGGGCACCTGGCTGTCACAGCTTGCGGCTTCACAGCCGGGTGTGCACTGCGCATGCACGAGTCGCGCTGCGTGTCCTGAATGATCGGGCAATATTCTCTGGGACGTGTCCCAGAAGATTGCAGGGAGGGAGGGGAGGATACAATTTCTGCTCGAGACGCCTAGGCGAACTGAGTGGAAGTGGGAGCAGGTACCTGTCAAAACTAGGTACATCCCCCACCCCCCCAAAAAAAAATGACATGACAAATCATGTAGGGTCCTCATTTACATCCTGGAATGAGATTCTGGCTTAGGGATGAAACAATCATGTAAATCCCAGTGCCTGTGCAGTTCCTGCTTGAAAGGGGTCACCATGATAAATAGAGGGGTAAATTTCCCCTAGAGGCATCAATAGAAACCTTCGGGAGCAGGGGGTGGGAGTTATAAGAGAAGTAGTGCCACACCAAGAAGTCAGAGTTCAAAGATTGCTTATTTGTGGGCACCTGAAGTTGCAGTGTCCTTCTTTATGGATTCTGTGCATGCTGGCTACCCAGCATGCACCTACCGATCTCGCACATGTGCAGTGCGGTGAAATCTTGGTCAGCTTGACATGGCACAGCCATGCCAAGCTGACCAAGATTTTCCATAGACGCCAATGTTAAATATTACAGAAGCAGTGCCATGCCAAGCTGACCAAAATTTTCCATAGACATCAATGTTTAATGTATGAGCAGCAGTGCCATGCCAAGCTGACCAAGATCTCCCAGGAGCCAATGCAAAGCTGGAAAAGACGTATAGCGCCACAGCCCGAAAAGGGGGAAGTGAAATTAGATATAGGCATAAATCAGGTAAGTAAACAGAAAAAATAAATAAATTGCAAACTCATTTTAAGGATGCACATTAGTGCTGCATGGTGAGGAGTGAAAAATGTGGATGGAACTCCACTTTAAAAAATACACACAAGACCTGTAGCCAACACGTTTCGGGAGTCTGATCCCACCCCCTTCGTCAGGGATTGTACTGTGTGTAGAAAGATAGATAAATGGGGTCAGGAGAGTAATAAAATTGATGGTGCTGGAGATTCATAGACACGCTCTGAAATTGCAGTTTACAGCACAAATATTTCCAGGTACAATTTCCTTCTCACTTCTGAATGACGCTAGTGGGGGCCTCTTTGGTGAGATTTACGGCGCGGGCTCTCGGAGCTCGGAATAACCTGGAGGAGGCGGAGCAGGTGACGGAGCAATTTGCAGGATATCCATAATGCAGATGAGAGCCGAGCAGTTCAATGTGCTAATAGCAGAGTAATCACATTCCGCAGCAATTTTACATTTCGAAGCCATCCGATAATGGCCACACTCAGGTCATTTGTGCCATTACCGAGCGATGTTTGCCGAGCACAAGCAGTTGTTGTGCAGAGCTATTAGAGAGCGTTAGAGACCAGCAATGTCTTTTTCTGCCTTTTTAAAGCTGCAGTGTCCGGCGTCTGCCCGGCCATTCTTTTAAAGCGCGTTTTATGATCAGACCATGGCAAGGCCACCAATTCCTTATGTTAAATATAAACTCCAGTCTTGCACAGTTGTACAGGTTCCTCTCCTGTTCTGGCATTGCTTACTCTGATTTCACTGCACACTGTGAACTTCTCACAATGTGCATTAGAAGCTGCAGCAAGTCAGAAAGAGCCCCGTCTCATTTCGTGGCTGGAGCATCATCAAGCTCTTTCCTCCTCAGCTGACCCTAGCCTGCCTCTTTTCATTCATTATGGATTTCAGTTATCAGTCATGGAGGCTCTGCATGGCATATGGGTGTTACCTTGGTTGGTCTGCATGGAAAAGCAGCCTGCATAGGAATACCCACTCCTCCGGGCTCTAATCAGAATATTCTCAGTGCATGCATTCCTAAAAATGGCTGTAAATGTAAGTGGGTGCTGCGGCGACCACTGGCTGGAAACTGAAGACATTCAAAGAACGGGTCAAATACTGTATTCCGCGATCACATTATAGTTAGTTAGCTGCACCAGATTCTGCACTCTCCAGTTTTAGTAAACCAACATCCACGTGACATCAGGCATGGCACTCCTCCAGACTGACAACCACACATTAAAGTATAACTAAACCCCGGACCCTAGTTTAAGTAAATATAAACTGCTAAATACTTTTTCTCATCAGCAGTATATAGCAGTCTTGTGACTTCTACCAGTGTCCCACCAAGCACTGGTTAAAACGTATAGGAGGAGTTTTCATTCTCCTCTTACTGTCCTATGAGGCTCCATGACACCTTGACCCTCTGGACAGTGTTGATTGGCCCTTGTGCTGATCACATGCACCCTCCCAAGAAAAAAAGACAGGATCAAACAGCCTTTTTACACAATGCGGAGGATTAACCCCTTAGGTTCCACAGTGAGTATAACAAGTATGTTTTACTGCATGTACAGACTGATTTTACTGTTGTGGGTTTAGTAACACTTTAATGACTGGCCCCATTCACTTGTATGGGTCACGCTCGGTGGGACCCTCTGTCTGGACAGTGCTGATTGGCCCTGTGTTGATCACATGCACTGTCCCCAAAAAAGAAAAAAAATTCTCTCTGACTCCAAAGGCTCTGTTCTATCAGGAGATAAATTGGGGACAGTGAAAGAAGGGAAGGTTTAGAGAAGACAGGATCAAACTTGGGCCGCACAGTGGTGTAGTGGATAGCACTTTCGCCTGACAACAAAAGGGTCACTGGTTTGAATCCCAACCACAACACTACCTGCCTGGAGTTTGCATGTTCTCCCTGTGTCTGCGTGGGTTTCCTCCGGGGACTCCGGTTTCCTCCCACACTCCAAAGACATGCTAGTAGGTTAATTAGATCCTGTCTAAATTGTCCTTAGAATGTGTATGTAGGAATGTGAGTTAGGGACCTTAGATTGTAAGCTCCTTGAGGGTAGGGACTGATGTGAATGTACAATGTTATATGTAAAGCACTTAGTAAATTGACGACGCTATACAAGTACCTGAAATAAATAAATAAAAAATAAATCAAACAGCCTTTTTTACACAATGCAGAGGATTAGCCCCTTAAGTTCCACAGTGAGTATAACAAGCATGCTTTACTGCATACACAGACTGATTTTACTGTTGTGGGTTTAGTAACACTTTAAAGTGGTTGTAAATTCCCACACATGAATTATACATAGCCTATAATAAGGCTAACTTATAGGTACTGTCAGTATCTCCTAAACGTGCACCATTTAGGAGATATTTGCTGTATATGTAGCTGATGACATCATCAGCACATGCGCTCTGAAGGAACAGCCACCGGTGCAATTTCTTCAGAGCCTGATACGGAAACGGCGGCTTGTGCGTGCATGCGTGTGAGTAACATCACACAGCTCTGGCCAGTCACACAGCCGGAATCCGTGACCCAGAAGGAAGGCTTTGTTTACAGGTAAGCGATGTGTAAGTGAAGTATGCGATGCATACTAGCACATTATGGCTTTACTTTGCAGATCAGAAAAAATAAATAAAAAAACCCTGCAGTTTACTTCCTCTTGAAGGCATTATAAATTTACATAACCCTTCCCAAGGGACTGCTCACTGCCTGCTGGGGCAGGCTGCTATGATGTTTTCAGGAAGCCATGTACAGCCCCTCCCACCACCCATGATCTGCTGGTCTTCCGTCAGATTAGGTAACCCGCCAGATCTCGTAACGGAAGTGATGTTCCGTCACTGCCATTTTGGTACACCCCGCACTCGACCACACTAAACCTACAGTCAGAAGGCGGCAAGCGGACATCTTTTTACACCCACCGAAGTCTTGCATTTGACACTTATTTTTACCAGTAAATTGAGTTTATATACTGAAATACAGTATTTTGCATTCCGTTAAGATTGTTGAATTGTAAAAGCAGCAGTGTTCTGTCAGATTACCAAACCTGTGAGATCAGCAGGCTTGCCGCTACTTTTAAAATTCAACATCAAAAATCAAAATCAAGTGTAACGAACTTTTAAATACTGTATTTCACTATATAAGCTGAGTTTACTTGTAAATAAGTGTGAATGCAAGACTTTGGTGGGTTTAAAAAGATGTCCACTTGTCGTCTTCTGACTGTAGGCTTACTGCGGAGGAGTGCGGGGTGTACCAAGATGGCCGTGACGGAACAGCACTTCCGTTACCAAATCTGATGGAACACCAGCTTTGCACAGAAAAGCACAGAGACCTGGTGAGGTACATCACCGGGTCTAAAATAAAGTATGTAATAGGAATGGAAAGGATTTATTCAAAAACATTATTAGCATGTTGATAGGGAATGGGGACCAGGGAAGGCAAAATATAAGCAGACTTGAATTCAGCTTCATTGTAATGCATGGTATATGGCTTGCGGTGTAATGCAATATGGATCCATTGACAGCTGCTGACTTGTGTGTTGGGGATGCAGTGTCCTGTGGTAGTGTATTTTACCATATTTGCAGTGCATAGGTTGAAGAAGCTCTTAGGAGGAGAGAGCAGAGCAGGGCGGTCATACTCATTCATAGTCCAATAGGAAGGCTGGAAACAGAGGAAAAGACAGGAAACTGCACAATGGAAGCATGGTGTCGCCCTCTAGCGTTTCACAGTGGTAACTTCAACAAATGACAAACTTTTTGTCTGTTTAGTATTTGTACTTTAGCTGGAGCATCACATTAAAGTGATAAGAGTCCTTATTTGATGATACAGTACACCAACAGGCTGCACTTGTTATCTGTCCAATAAGAAACAGTTCCTGGGTTGCCATGGGTTACGGCCCCCGCTGCTCTTTACCATAATGATAATTATATGGAAAGGCGCAGTCGATTATGATCCAGCTGACACAAGCGATACATAATTGTCATAAAATCAGGACTATTCATTACTATAACACGGGGCGTCTAATCTACAACAGATGATCCTACTGTTAACGGCGCTCATGTATTAAATTCCCGGCGAGCGTTTACAGGCAATGGCGCCCATTAATCACGGCACGGAGATAGTTGAATTATTTTCCTGCAGCTTTATTTCACTGACGCTGCTGATAAATAGAGAGGAGATTGGAGCTGTGCGCTGCAAAATGAATTGTGACCGCAGAATAAAATCCAGGCGTCTTCCCAGCCAAAGTTCTGTGGTCGGGGAGGAACGGCATTAGAGAGATATGAAATGAGCCGACTACTACAGTCTTCACACAGACAGGTGTCTGCCTTTCCCTGTCAAGGAAAATACTAAATTTTAGCATTGTCACCAAAAAACAAGCACCAGTTCGTGACAACTCTTTAAAGACTCCACCTTTTGGACCATGTTACATGTTTAGAATGTAATATGGTGCAAATTATGTTATAGGGTGACAAAACTCTGTCCCTGTCTCATTATTGTACTGCTGCATTTAGATGACATTTTATTTTGAATTGCTTGTATTATGAATATTATCTAAGATATATTGTTTATTGTATTTAGTGCAATATACAACCCAATTTGTCCTGAAAAAGCTATAGCTATAGCGAAACACGTTGACAGCCTTGATTTGGAGTGACATTTGGGCACCTCTTTCAAGCAATATTTTGTGTATACTGTCAACTCTATGGAGTTGATTTACTAAGCTGGAGAGTGCAAAATCTGATGCAGCTGTGTATGGTAGCCAATCAGCTTCTTCAGTTAAGCTTTGACAAAAAACCTGGAAGCTGATTGGTCACTATGTAGAACTGCACCAGATTCTGCACGTTCTAGTTTTAGTAAACCAGCCTCCATGTGACATCAGGTATGGCACTCCTCAAGACTGACAACCACCTATTAAAGTGTTCCCCTGGATTCACTATATCTGGTCTCCCACAGTACACGGAAAATGGAAATGCGATTATTTAAGTAAATACAAACTTCTAAATACCTTCTCTCATCAGCAGTATATAGCAGTCTTCTTGACAGACTTCTATCAGTGTTCGTCCAAGCACTGGTTATAGCTTGTAGGAGGAGTTTTCATTCTACTCTGTCTGTCCTATGAGGCTGCATGACCCCTGATCCTCTGTCTGGGCAGTGTTGAATGGCCCTGTGCTAAACACATGCCACCTCCCAAACTGAGCATGTGCAGAGTGGCCCCAAAGGCTTGGATGGATTCGGGCAGTGGAAGGGGAGGATCAGAGAAGACAGGATCAAACAGGAGTGACATTTGGGCACTTCTATCAAGCAGTATTTTTTGTACACTGTCAACACTATTGAGTTGATTAACTAAGCTGGAGAGTGCATAATCTGGTGCAGCTGTGTATGGTAGCCAATCAGGTTCTAACGACAGCTTGTTCAGTTAAAAGGAGTTGTTCCATGCATTAAGATAAAACGCCTTCTGTGTGTAGTAGCCTCCCCAGCACCCCCTAATTACTTACCTGAGCCCCATGTCTCTCCAGCTATGTCCTTGATCCCCTCAGCCATCCAGGACACTCCTCCTGATTGGCTGAGACACAGCAGCAGCACCACTGGTATCCATGGCTGTCAATAAAAGTCAGTCAGCCAATCAGGGGAGAGAGGGGGCGAGGCCGGGGCTCCGTGTCTGAATGGACACAGGGAGCTGTGACTTGCCTCAGGTGCCCCCATAGAGAGTTGCTGGCTGAGGGGGCACTTGATAGGAGGGAGGGGCCAGGATAGCCAAAGAAGGACCTGGGAAGAAGAGGATCCAGGCTGCTCTGTGCAGTTGTATGCAAAAGTTTAGGAACCCCTGACAATTTCCATGATTGTCATTTATAAATATTTGGGTGTTTGGATCAGCAATTTTATTTTGATCTATCAAATAACTGAAGGATACAGTAATATTTCAGTAGTGAAATGAGGTTTATTGGATTAACAGAAAATGTGCAATATGCATCAAAACAAAATTAGACAGGTGCATAAATTTGGGCACCCCAACAGAAAAATCACATCAATATTTAGTAGAGCCTCCTTTAGCAGAAATAACAGCCTCTAGACACTTCCTATAGCCTGTAATGAGTGTCTGGATTCTAGATGAATGTATTTTGGACCATTCCGCCTTACAAAACACCTCCAGGTCAGTTAGGTTTGATGGCTGCCGGGCATGGACAGCCCGCTTCAAATCACCCCACAGATGCTCAATGATATTCAGGTCTGGGGACTGGGATGGCTATTCCAGAACATTGTACTTGTTCCTCTGCATAAATGCCTGAGTAGATTTTGAGCAGTGTTTTGGGTCGTTGTCTTGTTGAAATATCCAGCCCCTGCGTAACTTCAACTTGGTGACTGATTCCTCGACATTATTCTCAAGAATCTGCTGATATTGAGTGGAATCCATGCGACCCTCAACTTTAACCAGATTCCCAGTACCGGCACCGGCCACACAGCCCCACAGCATGATGGAACCTCCACCAAATTTTACTGTGGGTAGCAAGTGTTTTTCTTGAAACGCTGTGTTCTTTTGCCGCCATGCATAACGCCCCTTGTTATGACCAAATAACTCAATCTTTGTCCAAATGTGCGTTTGCAGCCCTCAAGCGACTCAGTTTGTGGCGTGTGTGCAGAAAAGGCTTCTTTCGCATCTCCCATACAGCTTCTCCCTGTGCAAAGTGAATTGTAGAGCGATGCACAGTGACCCCATCTGCAGCAAGTTGATGTTGGAGGTCTTTGTGGGCTGTTTTTGACCGTTCTCACCATCCTTCCCCTTTGCCTCTCCAATATTTTATGTGGCTGCCACTTCTGGCCTTAACAAGAACTGTGCCTGTGGTCTTCCATTTCCTCACTATGTTCCTCTCAGTGGACACTGACAGCTTATATCTCTGCGATAACTTTTTGTAGCCTTCCCCTAAACCATAATGTAGAACAATCTTTGTTTTCAGGTCATTTGAGAGCTGTTTTGAGGCCCCCATGTTGCCACTTTTCAGAGGAGAGTCAAAGAGAACAACAACTTGCAATTGGCCACCTTAAATACCTTTTCTCGTGATTGGATGCACCTGTCTATGAAGTTCAAGGCTTAATGAGCTCACCAAACCAATTGTGTGTTCCAATTAATCAGTGCTAAGTAGTTACAGGTATTCAAATCAACAAAATGACAAGGATGCCCAAATTTATGCACCTGTCTAATTTCATTTTGATGCATATTGCACATTTTCTGTTAATCCAATAAACCTCATTTCACTACTGAAATATTACTGTGTCCTTCAGTTATTTGATTGATCAAAATGATATTGCTGATCCAAACACCCAAATATTTATAAATGACAACCATGGAAATTGTCAGGGGTTCCTAAACTTTTGCATAAAACTGTATATAACATGTTTATTAAAAAAAAAACAAAAAAAAAAAACCTTTACAATAATTTTAAGCTTTGACAAAAAAAAAACTGGAAGCTGATTGGTTTCTATGCAGAGCTGCATAATAACACCTTAATAAAATCATATTTTTTCTATATTGTCATCTGCTGCTCTGTGACCTAGGGGTCGCTTTTCTTCACTGTGGGGGTTCTTCTCCCCTTCCCTCACTCTGGGGTTGCTTTTTCTAAATTGTGGCTTTTTGACCCTTGGTCTGCATGGGCTGATAGTTCAGCCAGTGATGCGGCAGATTTGGATTTAACTTTTCATTGTGGCCATCATTCCACTATGTAGTAGTCCCAGGGTAGTAGATCCGGAATGGGGTAATTCTTTTTCTCGTAGTTCTATGCAGAGCTGCACCAGATTTTGCACATCAACCCCTATATGTAAATGTATGGATAGCCCTTTCCAGAGCTGGGTTATTTTGCAATTTGGGTTCCCCCTTAGGGGGGTCTATACTTCTAGATCAGAGTGATATTTTAGTGTTGCTAATAAAATTCTGCGATTTAAAATGTGTCTGCCTCCTGTTGTGCCTATTAAGTCCGCCATTTTTTGAACGTTGAGTTCTGGGTTTTGTCCTGTGTTTTGGATGTAACATAAACTTTTTTTTTCCAAAATTTTCGGTCTTCTTTTATTTGTAGCGCTTTGGTCTTCTTTTATTTGTAGCGCAAAAAATAAATAACCTAGTGGTGGTCAAATACCACCAAAAGAAAGCTCTATTTGTGGGGAAAAAATGTTGTCTGGATACAGTGTTGCATGACGGTGCAATTGTCATTAAAAAATGTGATAGCGCTGAAACCTGAAAATTGTCCTGGGCAGGAAGGGGGTGAAAGTGCCCGGTATGGAAGTGGTTAAAGGGCGCGTCCAAAATATTTTAATTAAGGAAAGTGACATATAGGGGTTGATTTACTAAAGCTGGAGAGTGCAAATGCAGCTCTGCATAAAAGCCAATCAGCTTTCAGGTTTTATTGTCAAAGCTTAATTGAACAAGCTGAGATTACAAGCTAATTGGCTACCATGCCCAGCTGCACCAGATTTTGCACTCTCCGGCTTTAGTAAATCAACCCCATAGTTTTTGAGACCAAGGAGAGGGGGAAAGTTTTCGATGCAGAATTGACTGCTCTGGGCCTCGACCAAGAAGAAACAGGTGCAATGCTGAAGGCAATTTACATCACACACCAATTTTGGTATTATATTGGTATTTGGTGTGCAATATATTTTCTTTTGTTAAAGAACAGCAATTGTTATCACACTGTTATGGGTAAACATAACATCGCTCCAAAATTTAAAAGACTGAAAACGAACTAGGTACCTCAACAGGCTATGTAGACAACACTACAAATAAAGGTGTCTCGTCCATAAGCAAGAATAAATTGAAGAAAAGGAGTAGGGGCTCCCCAACCAGTACCACAAGTGCGAACAAATTGTTCGCATTTGGGGTACGGGTTGGGGAGCCCCTACTCCTTTTCTTTAAATTATAAAAGACTGAAAACGTTAAATATCACATTAACATTTTAAAGCTTCTATGAAGTTCAATAATTATGCTAAGATTTAATTTCCAGCAGCAATGAAAGGAATGTTGAGCAGCATTTTCACCAGAAAAGGTAAATATTTCAGCCATCAGTGGTTGAGTTCAAGTGTTTTCAGTAAAGAGTACGGTTAATAATACATCATACAAAGACATTTTAGATGATTGTGTTCCTCCATCATTGTGGCAACAGTTTGGTGAAGGTCTTTTCCTGTTCAACCATGACTGTGGTCTCTGTGCGAAAATCTAGCTCCATAAAGACATGGTTTGACCAGTTTGGTGTGCGGGAACTGGACTGGGCTAAACAGAGCTCTGACCTCAACCCTACTGAACACCTTTTGGAGGAATTGGAATTGGTGGTGAGGCCATAGGTGTGCGCAGCCTATTGCATTAAGGTGTGCACCCCTAATACACACACGCATACACTCACTCTTTTAAATAAATGTAATCACATATGTTAAATGTATTTAAACATTTTTTAATGTTTTAATACGTTTTACATCTGATGGCAGAGCCTGTCAGAGGAAGAAAGGGTGGGGGAGAGAAAGAGGGGGGAGTGAGAGTG
>BLSH010257403.1:1143881-1156195 GCA_018402905.1 Glandirana rugosa | reverse complement strand
CCTTCACCTCAGAAAACACATGAAAAGCGTTTGACACATTGGGACGTTAGAGTGTAAGCTCCTCTGCTACAGAGACTGATGTGAATGTCTCAGTGTTCTCTGTACAGCAGTGTAAAATTTGTCAGAGATATATAAATGTATAATAATGTGTTGGTGGGAACATTAATGTGTAAGCTCTTGTGCAGAGGTCTTGTGTAGGGTGGATTTGATTTAAATCATAATAAGAGCCGCTGTCATCTCTGTCCCGCAGCGGCTCCTCCTCTGACCCGCTGTTGACTCATCGACAGTCCCATTCACTTTAATGGGACGGCTGATGATGGGGCAGTGACACAACAAGGTGAGGGACGTGGCGGCAGCAGGTGAGTGGATGCCCACTAACAAGCGCTGCCATGATGGATCTGAAATGACAGGTGCTCTTTAAATGTAAGGACGTATTCTTGCTGGTAGTTAGAATCTTTAATATTTGCAAACAAAATGAAGGTTTCCTATTTAGAATAATAAGCTATCAGGTTAGTAAAATAGGGATGTCAGAACCAATTCAATCATACAGTTTGTAGTGTACATAGATTTGCAAAACAATGGGATAAAGGATATTCCTGAACTTTGTTTTTATCTCATGGTTACTGTGACATTGTGTGACTGCGTCAATGCAGTGCATGTTAGCTTGCAAAGCTTGGATTTATTGAATGAGTTTACCAAAAATGTAAATATTGAAGAATATACAGCCTCATGCTACATAACTAAGCTCCATTTCATGCCGAGTAAACTAAATTATGAATGTAGCTTAATTAGAAAACTATCTTTAGAAAGAGTTTTACTCCAAAAGCATTTTATTAAAATAAATTTGATAAAAATGAAAAAAACTTGATTCAAATAAAAAAAAAAAAAAAAGTCAGATTTTGTTGATTTTTTAAAAAAAAATATTGATTTTTATACAGCTTGTGTTCTGTACTGCATTGCGGAATATGTCAGAGATATATACATATATAATAATAATAAAATGTGACTATATGGAGATATTAGAATGTAAGCTCTTCTGGTGCAAAGACTGGTGTGAATGTCTCAGTACAGCACTATGGAATATGTCAGAGATATATAAATGTATAATAATAATAAAAGAGTGTGAGGCTGGGTTCACAACTATGTGGGTTTCCCTGCATCCAATTTGCATAGCAGGAGATTGTGAGCGGCTCTCTCTATGGAGCCGGTTCACACTGCGGAGCGGATTGCACAGGGGTCCCTGTGCGTTTTTGGCTTCATTTCAGGGCCGAATTCAGCCCTGAAACAGAGAACAGGGACGCACCCTGGACCCCTGCTGCGAGCTGCATCCGTCGGAGGTGTGAACCCAGCCTGACTGTGGTGAGACATTAGAATGTAAGCTCTTCTGGTGATGTGACTGGCTTAATGTTCTCTGTACCGCACCACAGAATATGTCAGCTCTACATGTGGTGCGATCAATGAGCGGCTCTGGTGACAGGTCATCATCTTTCTGACCCACAGGAAGTAGGACAATGAAGATTTCTTGCTTTAGATGACATTTAAATGAGTCTCTGTCACCGTCCCATACTGACAGCTTTCATTTATTCTAATTGAATTCACAAAGGACGGCGGAGAGTCACTTCATCAGACAATCACTTCTCCGGGATCACGGAGATTAATGAGAGTTCTGTTCTTTATGAGCAGCTCACAAAGACTCTCTGAGATGTACAGCACATGGCGATCTGCTGAAGCCACGAGGATGGGTTGCTGTATGAGCTTCGCAGAATTCTCAGGGAGCGACAAACTTCCAAGGAACCCGGGATAAATTACAGAAGTACCCAATGTGCAAAAATTAAAAATCACAAAAAAAAAAAAAGAAACTGGATGTCTTCTAGTTTGCTGTGTGCGCCATGTACTGTCCCCCCCAAAATCCTGTTTTTCATCTGCTTCCCCACCTCAGTGCTGCCGATCTCCTCCATCATTCAGTCACATTGGGGTGCATTTACTAAAGGCTGATAGAATGTGCAGTTTCACAGAGTTTAGTAAATGTGGTAAAGCTTCACTTTCTAAGGAATACCCAATCAGGTGCAAGTAAATTAAAAAAAAAAAAAAAAAAAAAAAAAAAAAAAAAGCATTTTTGCTTGCAGATGATTGGATGATGGAAATCAGCTTTGGGGAGAGGAGTGCAACTGCACTTGCAAAGTACACAATCTATTTGTCTTTAGTAAATCCACCCCTTCCTGTCTACATAACCACTTCAGCTTTGGAAGATTTTACCCACTTCATGACCAGGTAATTTTTTGCTATTCAGCACTGCACTACTCTAACCGCTTACCGACCACCTCGTGTAGGTAAACGGCAGCAAAGTGGGTCTGAACACTTGCTGTACCCATTATGAGAAGTGCCCACCATCGATGAGTGGAGTTCCTGGGTCTGAGCACTTGCTGTACCCATTATGAGAAGTGCCCACCATCGATGAGTGGAGTTCCTGGGTCTGAACACTTGCTGTACCCATTATGAGAAGTTCCCACCATCGATGAGTGGAGTTCCTGGGTCTGAACACCTGCTGTACCCATTATGAGAAGTGCCCACCATCGATGAGTGGAGTTCCTGGGTCTGAACACTTGCTGTACCCATTATGAGAAGTGCCCACCATCGATGAGTGGAGTTCCTGGGTCTGAACACCTGCTGTACCCATTATAAGAAGTTCCCACCATCCATTAGTGGAGTTCCTGGGTTCCTTAACCACTTGCCGACCGCCTCGCGTAGATAAACGGCAGCAAAGCGGCTCCACTGCACAAATCCCCACCTATAACTGGCGATTCGTGCAGCCGCAGTTGCAGGCGGTACGCTCTCATGCCCCCCGCACGCTGCATGAGTGTGACCACGGGTCGGGTGAATTATTGCTCTCGCTCTAACGTTTGCGGCGCATGTAACCTGTGTGTATCTGCCTCTGATACTAGCCAGTTCCTCACCAGCCACTGACCTCACCGAACGTCCCTGTTGCTGGAGCACTGGAGGCATTGGCTCCCAGTGATGAGGGAGCAGGGGCGGGGCAGAGTCCCACTGTCTGTGTCAACAGATGCAGCAGAGGGGCTCGGGTGCCAGCATGCATGGGTGCCCCCATGGGAAGCGGCTTCCCATGGGGGCACTGGACAGAGGTAGGAGGCCAGGAGCACTGGCGGGGGACCCGAAAAGAGGTTCATTGCACAAAGCGATATTATAGACATGTTTGTTATTTTTTTAAAATGTACCTTTACAATCACTTTAACTAGTAATTGCTTGGTCATGCAACGCTGTACCCAAGCAAAATTTATATCATTTTATTTTCACACAAACAAAGCTTTATTTTCGTAGCATTTGGTCACCACTGTTTTTTTTTTATTTTTGATTACATAAATGAAAAAGAAAACATTTTCTACTTTCCGCTTTAAACATATCCAAACAAAAGTAAAAAAACAAAAAAATTTCTTTATCAGCTTTGGCCAAAATGTATTCTGCTACTTGTCTTTGGTGAAAAAAACCCCAATAAGTGTAAGTCTAAATACCTTTTCTCATCAGCAGTATACAGTATAGCAGTCTTGTGACTTCTATTAATATCTGGTTAAAGCATGTAGGAGGAGTCTTCATTCTCTTCTGACTGTCCTATGAGGCTGCAGGACCCCTGGCCCTCTGTCTGGACAGTGCTGATTGGCCCTGTGCTGATCACATGCACCCTCCCAAGAAAAATAAAACTCTCTAGCAAAACACACCGAACTGAGCATGTGCAGAGTGCCCCCGAGGCTCTGTTCTATCAGAAGATGTTTTGAAGTGGGACAGTGGAAGAAGGGGAGGATCAGAGAAGACAGGATCAAACAACCTTTTTACACAATGTGGAGAATTAACCCCTTAGGTTCCACTAATATGCTATACTGCATATACAGACTGATTTTACTGTTGTGGGTTTAGTAACACTTTAACTCCAGCCAAGAAGAGTCTTTTCTGTGTGCAAAAGTCTTTGCAAACCCAGACATTACATTGAAAAGTAGTAGTGACATCATCACTGCGCTGTACATAGTCCGTGCAGAGAGCAGAGGTGTGGGAGGGCCCCACCCACTACAGGCTGCCTGCAGAACACTACAGGAGGGGGCAGAGACAAGACCGGTCACCCTGTACAAGGAGTGAGAGCAGCAGTGAGTGGTCTTTATTACAGGAAAAGTCTTACACTGGATCTGGAAGAAATACACAAAGCACACTGCGATTCCAGGAAGAAACCACAGGACTCTAGTTTGCTGATCCTGGAATTCAGCTTTAACATTTTAGGCCCCTTTCACAAGGGGCGGATCCGCTTAGCAGATCGATCCTTTGATCCCCGCTGAGCCGGCGGATGACAGGTCTGTCTCTGCTCACAGTGCAGGGACAGACCTGTCAGATCCACTCTGTTTTCTTTGGGCAGATCGGATGAAAACGGATCCGCCTGTCCATTTTCATCCAATCCCATCCACTGAACGGATGGCGAACGTATCGCCCATACGTCTGTTTTGACGGATCGGATGGCAGACAGGTGTCAGCAGACACATCTCCGCTGACATCCGCCTGCCCATAGAGGTCTAAGGGTGGCCCGCTCGATACGATAAACATCATAATTTAAATCAGCCACGAGGATCGATTTGTAACTTGAATGGATAACATCACAATGATGTCATTGTTCCTAACATTCATGTTGCACTTTTTTTCAGGGCCCATCAACATCTGAAGTGGAATTAAACCTAAATTTTAAAAGGCTGCGAGCAGACAGCTCTTTACTGCAAAAGAGACAGGCATGACCCTGGATGATGCCTGAACAAAGATGGTGTCCTTCTGGGGAAATAAAAACCACAGATGAAGGCCTTGTCAGGGGGAGTACTGTGATCTCTGTAAAAGGAAATAAATACCTGGGAGTGTTATACTGACACATTACTTAGTTTGCTGCATATATCATGGAAATATACATTTGATGAAAGGCCCGGTTTTGATCCATCTGTTTCCTGGGTGACAATACATTTCCATTAAAAACAGCAATTTCACCCATATAAAGGGTCCTCAGCTTACACACAACTAGCTTAAAACAAAATTGTCCCTGGAAATCCTTTTATGCTCCGACACCTCACTACGCTGGCCTGAGGCAGAATTTCGATACATAAGCGCTTTGCGGAAATCCAGCAATATAAAAATATGCAGAAAGCTTTTCTCCCTGTGCCTCTTCTTCTGTGTGAGCCCTGCGGCGTCTTGTCTGCATTCAGCAGAGCGCCGATTTCCTCGCCTTGCTGCACGTGTGCCCAATCGTCTGCCGGGATAGGAGAGAGTCCACAGAGCCTTTCATGTCACGCTGATACTCCCCCTGCCACACTTCAAAGGTGATATTTTATTTATCAATAATTTTTTATAATAATAGGTGCACGGCATCGGGCTTCCACCGATTCGCATTACTAGGCAGCGACACTGAAAAAAAGGCGCACTCAGTGATTTTACATTTGCTTTTGACGTGATTATCCAATTCGGAGGTCTCCAAACTTTGTAAGCAAAGGGCCAATTTACTGTCCTTCTGGCTTTAGGGAGGCCAGGTTGTAGCCAGTGGAAGTAAAAAATGCCCCAACATTAGTGCCCCATCATTGGTTTTAATGGGAGAAATAGTGCCCTATTGTTAGTATTATTATATAATGCCAACAGTTTGTGCAGCGTTTTACAATGTAGAGGGGGGACAGCACAATTACATAACAATTCAATACAGAAGGGACAGCATTTGGCCACCACTGTTTTTTTTTTATTTTTGATTACATAAATGAAAAAAGACTGAAAATTAGAAAGAAAACATTTTCTACTTTCCGCTTTAAACATATCCAAACAAAAGTAAAAAAAAAAACATGGGCCCTGCTCATGAAGCTTACATTTTAAAGGGAGGGGGTAAGTGGTACAAAAGGTAATATCTGCGGGGATGATTTGATGGGGTGGCACGGGTACGGTACTTAGGTGGGTGAGGGATAGGGCTTCCCTGAACAGATGAGTTTTCAGGGATCTCCTGAAGGTGGACAGGGTGGGGACTGATCGGACATACCGGGGCAGGGAGTTCCAGAGGATCGGAAAGGCTCTAGTGAAGTCCTGGAGGCGAGCATGGGAGGAGGTAACCAGGGAGCTAGAAAGTAGCAGGGTCTGAGAGGAGTCGAGGGGATGATTTGGGCGATATCTGCAGATGAGGTTAGAGATGTAGCTGGGGGCAATGTTGTGGATGGCCTGGTATGTTATGGTTAGTATTTTGAATTTTATATGGTGGGGTAGTGGAAGCCAGTGAAGGGATTGGTAGAGAGGGACAGCAGTCATGGATCGGTTAGTGAGTCTAGCATGAGTATTAATGGAAGAATAGTTCCCCATTGTTGGTATCAATGGAAGAATAGTGCCTCATTGAAGATGTCAGTAGGGGGAATGGTGCCCCATTATAGGTGTCAATTGGTGAAATAGTGCCCCAAAGGTCAGAAAAAGGCAAGCAAAGGGCCACATCGGGCCCCCAGGTCGCAGTTTGGAGACTACTGTTCTGGTCCCTCCTAAGGGTTCTGTTCAGAGGCATCCATCACTGTGAATTACAAGAGTGTGAGGTGGCGGAGTGACACTGCACTGTGGATAAAGGGGTATTTCCACTCAGAACCAGTATTCCCAGGTCTGCACACCTGCTGTGCCCATTATGAGAGGTTCCCATCATCCATGAGTGGAGTTTCTGGGTCTGAACACCTGATGTACCCATTATGAAAGGTTCCCATCATCGTTGAATGGAGTTCCTGGGTCTGAACACCTGCAGTACCCATTATGAGAAGTTCCCACCATCCATTAGTGGAGTTCCTGGGTCTGAACACCTGCTGTACCCATTAGGAGAGGTTGCCACCATCCATGAGTGGAGTTCCTGGGTCTGAACACCTACTGTACCCATTATGAGAGGTTCCCAATATCCGTACACTGAGTTTGCAGGTCTGCACACCTGCTGTGCCCATTATGAGGGGTTCCCAGCATCCCTGAACCCTACCTATAACAGAAGCAGATAAAGAGTTATAACCAAAAGAAAAGCAGGGTATTGCTCTTGACCAGTTCAGCTCTCACCTCTGTACGCCCCCTATGGACCAGAGCAATTACTACATTTCCACTATGGGCCTGTTTATTCTACAATAACTTTAACATTATTGAAGATACCAAAGGAAAACATATAATTTTTGGTGACTATCTCTTAATTTCTTTAAAGCAAACTATAGACAAAGCTGTTTGAGAAGCACACTGATCAGTGAAGGACACTGGGACAGAAAATGCCAGCACAGCACAATGCAATGGCGGTTAATGATGGATCGCTGCTCCGACTGACATTCAGGGCATGGGTATCCCATAAAGGGGCCTTGCATAGTCAGGAGACTTTATGGTAAAGTCTGGTAGAAGTTCCCTTGGGATAGTTCCTAAATCCATCGCCCCAGTCCCATCCCTGAGCAACAGAACAAATGAACGAGGAAAATCCACAGGTGGGTAAAGCCACAGCAGGAGGATGAGTACTGCAGAATGGATTGACCTTGTTCAATGGCGATCCTGCCAGAAGAAGACAACATTCACTGTGGATATATCGAGGAGCAGCGTTGTCACCTTAGGACAGAACTGCAGAACACCTACCTCTCTCCTCTTTCCTATATCCTTGGGGGAGGGGAAGTGGGCTGGGTTTTGCACTCCTTCAAAGAATGTAACTGATATCCTTGCAGCACAAGCAAAGAGTACAGGAAGTTATCAGCTCCCAAGACTTGTCAAGAGCTGCCAAAACCCAGCTGCTCTGGCCAGGGAAGTAGCTGATCGAACACAATCTGTGCTCAGCTGGCTTTTAGCAAAGTTGAGTTGAGTGCAAATTCAAGTCTTGGGCTGGGTTCACACCCATCCGGCAAATGGACCGACAATGTGAGAACAAGTCACATGACGTCACCAAATCAGTGTTTCCCTATGAGAACCATCTTAACTGGTCCGACACAAGTCGGTCCAACTTTGAAAAAGATTCCTGTACTACTTTGGTCTGACTTTGATCCTACTTTAGCCCACTGAATATCATTGAAGTCGGCTCAAAGTTGGAACATTGTCCTAACTGATCTGACTTTGGCATGTGACTTGTGCTCTGGGGATCTTGAAGGGAACACCACACCAAATTTTTTTTTAAAAAACAGCATGGGTTCCCCCTCCAAGAGCATACCAAGTCCTTCGGTCTGGTATGGTTTTTAAGGGGAGCCAATTATTTTTAAAAAATGTCATGGAGGTCCCCCCAAAATCCATACCAGACCCTTATCCGAGCACGCAGCCACCGGCCAGGGTTGTCGGGTAGAGGCCCTTGTCCACATCAACATGGGGACAAGGTGCTTTGGTGTGGGGGGGGGGGGGCGCAGGACCCCACCTGCCCCATTGCACCAGCTCCCCCATGTTGAGGGCACACGGCCTGTTATGGTTCAGGAGGGGGGGGGCGCTTGCTCATCCCCACCCCCTTTCCTGACCTGCCAGCGTGCGTGCTCAGATAAGGGTCTGGTATCGATTTGGGGGGGGGGGGGGGGCAAGCCATTTCTTTCTAAAATTTTGGTGCGGAGTTCCCCTTAAAATCCATATATGCTCTTGGAGGGGGAACCCATGTGTTTATGTGGTTTTTTTTTTTTGTATTTGTTCCCCTTCAAGGCCCTCAGAGCACAAGGTGCCTGGTATTGTCGGGATCAAAGTTGGATCCCCTTCCACTGAAGTTGGATCAATGTAGGTTTGATGTAGGACTGTTGTAGGACACGTCGCACAGCAAAGTAGGATGAAAGTTTGATCAATGTTGTGTTGGACAAGTGTGAACCCAGCCTAATAGGTCTCTTATGTCTCCTTAAAGAGAACCTGTCATTTGCACTATGCTATCACATATCGCCATGTAATAGCAATAAAGTTTAAAAAGAAAAATATATATTTACGTAGGTATGCAAATGACGACTGAACAACAGTTATTAGGTTTCCCACACAGGCCCAAGTGAGAGCAATAATTCTAGGGCCCTCATTCACTGTCACAGTATGATGTACAAGACCCCTTACCTTGTGAAACAACCCATTCAGTTTAAAATAGAAATGCAAGGCAAAACATGAGTGTGTGTATATATAATATACACATGCACATACAGTATCTCACAAAAGTGAGTACACCCCTCACGTTTTTGTAAATATTTTATTATATCTTTTCATGTGACACCATTGAAGGAATGACACTGCTACAATGTAAATTTACACTGTTATACAAGCTGTACACTCACTACTTTACATTGTAGCAAAGTGTCATGGCAGCAGAATTTATGATTTCTTGGCCATTTTTCAGAGAATATGAATGAGGACACAAAAACATTTCTTTCACTCATGGTTAGTGTTTGGCTGAAGCCATTTCTTATCAATCAACTGTGTTTACTCTTTTTAAATCATAATGACAACAGAAACCACCCAAATGATCCTGATCAAAAGTTTACATACCCCAGTCAGTGTTGCCAACCTCCCGCAGTGTTTTTTACTGGCAAAACATGGGAAATTTACTGGCGGAGCACATTTTTTACCGACAACCTGAAAAATAACTGAACTCCTATTAAAAACTAAGACAATTGATATTTAAGAACAACATGGAAACACTGACAATACCCATATCAAGTAGTTTGCCCGGTTTAGACTTAAAAAGTCAGCACAGCGTGACAAATTATCAGACCCTGATGTTTATAGACAGTTGTAAAAATCACTGATTTTTACAAACTGTCAGTAAATTTACTGGCGGTTGGCAACACTGACCCCAGTTGTTAATACCGTGTATTGCCCCCTTTAACATCAATGACAGCTTGAAGTCTTTTGTGGTATTTGTGGATGAGGCTCTTTATGTTCTCAGATGGTAAAGCTGCCCATTTCTCTTGGCAAAAAGCCTCCAGTTCCTGGAAATTCTTGGGCTGTCTTGTATGAACTGCACATTTGAGATCTCCCCAGAGTGGCTCAATGATATTGAGGTCAGGAGACGGAGATGACCACTCCAGAACCTGCACTTTATTCTGCTGTAGCCAATGACTGGCTGGCTGATGAATGCAAATGTTCCTCCAGTATTTTTTGATAACATACTGCATTCATCTTGCCATCAATTTTTACCGCATTTCCTATGCCTTTTCAGCTCACACTCACACCAAAACATCAGCGATCCACCTCTGTGTTTCACAGGCCTTGTTGACTCCTCTCCAAATGTAGGGTTTATGGTTGTGGCCTGGTCTCTGTGCTGTTTGGCGTATTGTAAGCGGGATACTTTGTGGCATTTGTGTAGTAATGGCTTTCTTCTGGCGACTCGGCCATGCAGCCCATCTTTCTTCAAGAGCCTCCTTATCGTGCATCTTGAAACAGCCACACCACATGTTTTCAGAGAGTCCTGAAGGTATTTGTGGGTTTCTCTTTGCATCTCAAACAATTTTTCTGGCAGTTGTAGCTGAAATTTTAGTTGGTCTACCTGACCGTGGTTTGGTTTCAACAGAACCCCTCATTTTACACTTCTTGATTAGAGTTTGAACACTGCTGATTGGCGTTCTTAATATCTCTTTCCTGTTTTATACAGTTCAACTACCTTTTCCCGCAGATCCTTTGACAATTCTTTTGCTTTCCCCAGGACTCTGAATCCAGAAACCTCAGTGCAGCACTGGATGAAAGATGCAAGGATCTGTCAGTAGTCCAAAAACTCATCGACCTTTTACACACACACACTAATTACAAGCAAACACATCACAGGTGAGGATGGTTACCTTTAATAGCCATTCAAACCCCTTTGTGTCAACTTGTGTGTATATATATATATATATATATATATATATATATATATATATACACACACATTGTGACAGAAAGCCAGGAAAATCTATGGGTTGTGTCCAGGATGGGAAATCTGTTTGTCCCAGGTTTATGCTGTACACTGATTGCTTTTGTGTTTGGGCTGTGTAGGAAGAGTGTTTGGGCTCAATGAGGGTTAACACGCTCAGATATAACAGATAAAGCAATCAGGGCTCTATAAAACTCCCAGGTTGCTTCAACAAGTGGCTCCACCCTGGAACCAGATCTCTGTACACGACAGATTGGGGAGCAGCAACACCTCTGCATGGTGAGGTTAAGTCTGGGTGACTAAAAGCCTCTGTTTATTTCTATGTTCCATCGGTCCAATCACAGCTGGTCACAGTGTAAACAGGGATAGCCGTTTATCGGCTTTTCCTCTACTCACGTCTGCAGACATGAGTAGAGGAGAGCCGATCGGCGGCTCTTCTGATGGGGGGGGTCTGCGCTGAATGTTTTTCAGTGCAGCTCCCCCTAGGATCGTCACCCAGGACCACCAATGAGCCCACCAGGACCACCAGGGAATGCCCACCCAGGGACCACCAGGGAGCCCACCCTGACCACCAGTGAGCCCATCCTAGACCACCAGGGAGCCCACCCTAGACCACCAGGTAAGGGGCACAATGCCCAACATGGGTGGCCAATTTCAGATGCCACCCAGGACCACCAGGGAATGACAATGCAATCTGTCAGTTTTGCATATAAGTGCCTCATCATCAGTGCCCATCAGTGCCAATCAGTACTGCCTCATCAGTGCCCATTAATGTAGCTTCATCAGTGCCCATCAGTGATGGAGAAAATTTACTTATTTACAAAGTTTTGTGATAGAAACAGAGAAAAACTTTTTTTTTTTTAAATTTTCGGTCTTGTTTTATTTGTAGCGCAAAAAATAAAAACCGCGGCAGTGATCAAATACTACCAAAAGAAAGCTCTATTTGTGGGAACAAAATTATAAAAATTTTGTTTGGGTGCAGTGTAGCATGACCCTGCAACTGTCTTTCAAAATGCAACAGCACTGAAAGCTGAAAATTGGTCTGGGTGGGAAGTGGGGTAAGTGCCTGGTATTGAAGTGGTTAAAGCGGAGCTCCAAGCTCCTTCAGAAAAAAATTAAAAGTCAGCAACTACAAATACTGTAGCTGCTGATTTTTAACCTTAGGACATTTACCTGCCCACTAATCCAGCGGTGTCTTCACCTGAAGTGGTGCTGCCACTGCCATTTCGGCTAAGGGAAACCAGCAGTAAAGCCTTGTGGCTTCACAGCCAGTTACCTACTGCATAAAGGTAAGTTCCCTACTGTGTAAAGTGCGCTGCGCCGAACTAACTTCCAACAGAGTATGCCGCAGCAAAGTCAGCCGGAAGTGGGAGCAGGTACCTGTCAAAACCAGGTAACTGCTCCCCCTCCATCAAAAGATGCCAGATGTGGCAGTGGAGGGGGGGGGGGGGGAAGCAAAGAAGCAGAG
>BLSH010257403.1:1127928-1139792 GCA_018402905.1 Glandirana rugosa | reverse complement strand
ACAGGACATGGTTCCAGTAATCCGTGTCCTTAGTCTGCTTGTCTTCAGAAAACTGTTTGCGGGCTTTCTTGTGCATCATCTTTAGAAGAGGCTTCCTTCTGGGACGACAGCCATGCAGACCAATTTGATGCAGTGCGCGGCGTATGGTCTGAGCACTGACAGGCTGACCCCCCCCACCCCTTCAACCTTTGCAGCAATGCTGGCAGCACTCATACGTCTATTTCCCAAAGACAACCTCTGGATATGACACTGAGCACGTGCACTCAACTTCTTTGGTTGACCATGGCGAGGCCTGTTCTGAGTAGAACCTGTCCTGTTAAACTGCTGTATGGTCTTGGCCACCATGCTGCAGCTCAGTTTCAGGGTCTTGGCAATCTTCTTATAGCGTAGGCCATCTTTATGTAGAGCAACAATTCTTTTTTCAGATCCTCATTTGCCATGAGGTGCCATGTTTAACTTCCAGTGACCAGTATGAGAGAGTGAGAGCGATAACATCAAATTTAACACACCTGCTCCCCATTTGCACCTGAGACCTTGTAACACTAACAAGTCACATGACACCGGGGAGGACAAATGGCTAATTGGGTCCAATTTTAACATTTTCACTTAGGGGTTTAAAAAAAATTTGATTCTCATTTTAGCCAGAATTGTGCAGCTCTAGTTAAGGTGTGATTTCAGGTAAAAATTTGCACCTGAACCGGTGAACAGAACTGCACTGGACTGACGCACTGAAACCGCAGCCGCATATGTGTGAACCCAGCCTCAAGGAAATTGAAAAAGAAAATTGTATAATGTATGGCCAGCTTACGTTCCCATGTCGATCACCAAGAGGAGAGTTCCTTCCATCATACTGCAGTTTACTAAAGCTGACCCCCAGCCTTCCCTTCAGTCTTGCTGTTGTACAGGCTCCTCTCCTGTACTGAAATGCCTTACTCTGATTTCACTGCACACTGTGAGCTTCTCACAGGGCATTAGAAGCTGCAGCAAGTCAGATGGAGCCTGTCTCTTTTCCTAGCTGAAGGATGTCCAGCATCATCTAGCCCATTCCTTCCCCGCTCCCCAGCCTGCCCCTTGCAGTTTTTTCAATCATGGAGGGTCAGCATCAAATGTGGGCGTTACCTAGGGCAGCCTGCATGCAAATGAAGTCTGACTAAGAATGCCCATTCCTCCAGACTGACACCCAGCTGCTGATGGATTGCTGAGTGAACCCACTTCTAATGGGGGAAGCAGTACAGTCCTCAAAACACTTTGGAGTGGCAAACCTTTTATTACTCCAATAAACTTGCATTCAGACTTGAATATTAGTGTACTGCTTCAGTTAATAATTCACCCATCCACCAATCAGAGCATTTCTGATATTTGAAAAACTCCTCCTCTAAAGTGACTCCAACCCCTCCATCCATTTATATTTTTGCATAACTCCTCCCAAGAGCCAGCCCACTGATTGGGGGATCTTGGGAGGAGTACTGAGGCCGGGTGCGGTGATGATTTGCTATGTACATCACAGTGCAAGCCCCAACCACCAGCCATGATCTGCTTGCATTGCATAGAGAAACCCAAGAGACCCAGTGATGATATCACTGGGTATAAAATAGCATTTGTAAAGAAAACAAAAAGGTTGTATTTTAAAATGTAATTAGCATGTTGATGAGAGGAGACGGGGTCTCAAGAACGTCAAAATACAAGCAGATTGGGCTTAAGATTTAAGGGCCGGTTGACACGTTCCATGTACATCTCCTGCACCACGTTCACAATGCACAGCCTTTGTGATCCACAAATAAAGTGCATGATACTGCAGTATAATGCGATCTGTGTGTTTATGAAAAATAATGCATACGCTACTTTTCTGCTTTCCAATTTGGAGCCCATTCAGATTGCAAGAAAGAAGAGGATAGGGTGTCATGCTCCAAGTAAACAGCCTGAGTGTAAAGGAAAGTGAAAGTGACTTCAGCCTGACTCCTCCCAGGCCGTAACCGACGCATTTCGCCTGCCCACAGGGCTTAATCATTGGATTTATTCTAATTGCAACACACTGTGTGATACAGGTGTGCGCTGGCCCTAAAATGCTGCTTTAACATAAATTTCTAAAAGTCTTACTCAAATGACAACCAAACTTCATCTATTTTAACCACTTCAGCTTTACCCCCTTCATTTTTTGCAATTCGGCACTGCGTGACTTTACAATTGCGAAGTTGGACCCAAATAAAATTTATGCACGTCTTCCCCACAAATAGTCTTTTCTTTTGGTTGTTTTTGATCACCTCTGTGGTTTTTTTTTTTTTGCACTATAAACAAAAAAAAGAGCAACAATTTCGAAAAAAAACAAACAATATTTTTTAATTGTTATAAAACATATCCAATAAAAAAAAATGTAAAAAATCGAATTTCTTCATCAATTTAGGCCAATATGTATCCTGCTATATGTTTTTGGTAAAAAAATTCCCAATAAGCTTATATTGAATGTTTTGCACAAAAGTTATAGCGTCTACAACCTATGGGATAGATTTATGGCATTTTTATTTATTTATTTTTACTAGTAATGGCGGCGATCAGTGATTTTTAGCAGGGCTGCGACATTGCGGCGGACAAATTGGACACCTGACATTTTTGACGCTTTTTGGGAACCAGTGACATTATTACATTGATCAATGCTAAAAATATGCACTGTCACTGTACTAATGACACTGGCAGTGTAGGGGTTAAAATCAGGGGCAATTAAAGGGTTAAATGTGCTCCTAGCTGGTGCTTACTAACTGTGTGGGGGATGGACTTACTGGGGGAACATAGAGATTTGTGTTCCTGCTTAGCAGGAACAGAAGATCTCTGTGTCCTCCCCTGTCAGAACAGAGATCTGCCTTGTTTACATAGGCAGATTGCCGTTCTGCCCCTCTGGGGAATGATTGCAGGCGGCCCATTGATTGGCTTCCCCTCTGTCCAATGAGCACACATGCCCACAGTATCTATTGCACGAAATGACGTACAGGTACGTGATTTCATACAATAAAGCTGCCCTGCTGCAGTATATATGCGTTAGGTGGTCCTTAAGTGGTTAAAGTGTATCTAAAGCCAATATGTAGTTTCTTTTTAATTTTGGATATATTTGGGAATAATTCAACCCCCCTTTATCATTTGTCACGTTCAGGGGTTAGGCTCGAAGAACAGTTGCTATAGCAGTAGTGGGACTCCCACCAACCAGCGGAATAAGTAAACAAGCAAGTAAACCCTGGTGGGTGACGTGGGCTCATCTGAGGTGCGGAGTCTAAGTACTAACTGGTGTTCACTAGAGCTCCTGATGGTGGAAATGGGTTTTGATGCGTGTTAGTACCAGGTCCTGATTCTCAGGATTGATCCACCAGGAGGTGAGCAAACTGGGGTCCAGTAGTGAATATAGCAGATAAGGAGGCATAGTCGGTTGGGATCAGGCAGGAGCAGTCAAGGAAAAAACCAAGGGCGGTAACAAGTGTTAGCAAAGATAGATAGGGATGGCAGCAGGGAAGACAGAGTGAGATACTGGCTAAAGAGAGCACAATAATCTGGCAAAGAGGAAGTGCAGAGACATGGCTTAAAGCGGAGGTCCGAGGGCTAAAAAAAAAATTAAAAGTCAGCAGCTACACATACAGTAGCTGCTGACTTTTAATATTAGGACACTTACCTGTCCTGGAGTCCAGCGATGTCGGCACCCGCCGCCGATCTTCGGATCGGGGGACGGGTGCAGCCGCCTCCATCGCGGGTAAGGGAACCCGGACGTGTAAGCAGTACAGCTTCACGCCGGGCACCTTACCGTGCATGTGCGAGCTCCGCCGCGCTCTGCTACTGGCCAGGCGGCCAGTAGCAGAGCGAGCAGGGAGGAGGGAGCCGGGCTTCTGACGTCAGCGGCCGCGTCCGCCGGCCAGAGCTCCCGGAAGTGTGGAAAAGGACACCTGTCTAAAGGGTTCTTACCCCCCACCATTCCATCTAAAAAGAAAATATGTGGATTTGTAATCACTTTAACCAGTTGCCGACCGGCCACCGTAACAATACGGCAGCAGGTTGGCAATGCTGCGTAAATCGCCGTGGCTTGCAAAGCCACGGTTGTGGGGGAAGCGCACCTCCGGTGGTGCACTCTCACGCCTGCTGCACACTGCATGAGCTTGCCCTCGTGTCAAGTGAATTCGATGTCCGCCGGCGAACCGCGATCGCCTGTTACAGAGGCAGAACGGAGATCTGCCAATGTAAACACGACGGATCTCCGTTCTGTCAGAGGACACATGTGAGGGAACACCCTTAACCCCTTGATCGCCCCCTACAGTTTAACCCCTTTCCTGCCAGTGACATTTATACAGTAATCAGTGGTTATTTAAAGCTCTGATCGCTGTATAAAGGTCAGTGGTCCCAAAAAAAGTGTCAAAAGTGTCTGATCTGTCCACCACAATATCGCAGTCGTGATAAAAATCGCAGATCGCCGCCATTACTAGTAAAAAGAAAAAATAGAATAAAAATGCCATAAATCTATTCCCATAGTTTGTAGACATGATAACTTTTGCGCAACCCAATCAATATACGCCTATTGCGATTTTTTTTTTACCAAAAATATGTACAAGAATATGTATCAGCCTAAACGGAGGAAGAAATAGGTTTTTTTTTTTACATTTTTTTGGATATTTATTATAGAAAAAAGTAGAAAATATTTTTTCTAAATTGTTGTTCTTTTTTTGTTTATAGCGTAAAAAAAAGGGATTATATTAAAACTTACCGTAAAATCCTTTTCTCCTAGTTCACTGACACGCAGCTCTTCATGACATGTGGGTTTATGCTTGTCCAACTAGGAGTTAACTAGGCAGGGAAAAGAACAGCTGGCCCCTCCCATGGGGCCGTCCTCTCTTCCCACATAAACCCTCAACGTAGTATAGCTCAGCAGTTCGTACACAAGGGGTGGGTGCTGCATCTGTCAGTGAACTCGGAGAAAAGGATTTTACGGTAAGTTTTAATAAAATCCCTTTTACTCCTACGTTCACTGACAGACGCAGCTCTTCATGACATGTGGGGATGTCCCAAAGCTGTGTCAAAAAGAGGGGTGAGTAAACGCTAACAACAGTACCCAACAGAACCTCTTAAGGAGGCGTCAGACGCGCCTACACTGCCGCCTGCAAAACTTTGCGGCCAAAAGCAGCATCCGAAGATGCTAACACATCAACCTTATAAAACTTAGTGAAAGTGTGTACCGAGGCCCAAGTGGCCACCTTGCACACCTGTGACACCGAGGCCTGGCGTCTAAAAGCCCAGGAAGTGCTAACAGCCCGGGTAGAATGAGCCGTGACCGGAAAGGGGGAAACCTTTCCCGGAACAGAATATGCGTGGGTCACGGTTTGTCTAATCCAACGAGAAATAGTAGCCGACGAGGCCACCAAACCTTTGCGTGGACCCTCTGTCAGCACAAACAAGGCATCAGCCTTCCGAAAAGAAGCTGTAGCAGCTAAATACACTCGTAAGGCCCTCCCTACGTCTAAGGCATGCAACTCAATTTCTTTTGGGTGCGACGGACGAGGGCACAATGAAGGAAGAACAATATCTTCATTAATGTGAAAGGAAGAAACCACCTTCAGAAGGAAGGAAGGAGAGGGTCACAAGACCGCCTTATCCTTGTGCAGGACCAGGTAGGGGGACTTGCACGAGAGTGCTGCCATTTCAGACACCCGTCTGGCGGAAGTGATGGCTACCAAAAAAGCCACCTTCTGCGACAGCAGTTGTAAGGAAATCTCCCTGATATTTTCATAGGGCGGTTTCTGAAGTACAGAAAGCAAAAGATTCAGATCCCACGGGCCCATCAGAGCCTTCATCCGATGCGCCACATGTCGCACACCTTGTACAAAGGTACGAATCAACGAATGTGAAGCCGTAGGTCTCTGGAAAAGAATTGCCAGAGCCGATATCTGGCCCTTGAGAGTACTCAAAGCCAGTTTTTTGTTCAGGCCCTGCTGCAAAAAAGTCAGGACCCTGGACTCTACATAAGAGCGAGGGTTATGACCCTCCGCCTCGCACCAAGCTATATAAGCCTTCCAGGTGCGGTGGTAAATTTTGCGAGAAGTACACTTGCGAGCCTTCAGCAAGGTAGGGATCACAGAGTCAGCGACTCCCCTGTCTCTTAGCACTTGGGACTCAATAGCCAGCGAGAGTAAAGCAGGGTGCAAGATGGGCCCCTGAGACAGTAGATCGTCTCGCAGCGGGAGCCGCCAGGGGACGTCTGCCACCATTTGCACCACGTCGGCATATCAGGTGCGCCGAGGCCAATCTGGAGGCACCAGGATTATTGGTATTCCCTCCGCCACTATCCTGCGTAGCAAAGGCGGTAGAAGTTTTATCGGAGGGAAGGCATACAGAAGGCGATAACGGCCGCAGGGGGCCCCCAGAGGGTCCATGGCCACTGCCAACGGACCCTTCGTTCTGGACACAAAGGTCTTCATCTTGTGATTGAACCGGGATACCATGAGATCCACTAAAAGTAAAAGAAAGAATAAAGAAATGGTCACAAATAGGACCGCAATTCCCCTAAAGGGAAGCCAGGTCAACTCCTTGCAAACTAGGCATTGAAACTGCTGAGCTATACTATGTTGAGGGTTTATGTGGGAAGAGAGGACGGCCCCATGGGAGGGGCCAGCTGTTCTTTTCCCTGCCTAGTTAACTCCTAGTTGGACAAGCATAAACCCACATGTCATGAAGAGCTGCGTCTGTCAGTGAAAGTAGGAGAAATAAAAACCACAGAGGTGATCAAATACCCCCAAAAGAAAGCTCTATTTGTGGGGAAAAAAGGACGTTAATCTTGTTTGGGTATAACGTCGCACGACCGCGCAATTGTCAGTTAAAACAAAGCAGTGCTGAATCGCAAAAAGTACTCTGGTCAGGAAGGGGCCAAATCCTTCCATAGCTGAAGTGGTTAAAAGGGTTGTGAAGGCAGGAGGTTTTTTTGATCTTAATGCATTCTATGCATTTAGATAAAAAGCCTTCTGTGTGCAGCAGCCCCCCTAACACTTACCTCAGGTCCCTCTTTGTCCAGCGATGTCCACGAGTGTCTCAGCCATCCAAGGTTCTCCCTTCCTGATTGGCTGAGACACAGCAGCGGCACCATTGGCTGCTGCTGTCAATCAAAATCAGCTAGCCAATAAGGAGAGAGAGGGGGTGGGGCTCCATTTCTGAATGGACACAGGGAGCTGTGACTCGACTTGGGTGCCCCCATAGCAAGCTGCTTGCTGTGGGGGCACTGAACAGGAGGGAAGGGCCAGGAGCACAGAAGAGGGACCCGAGAAGAAGAGGATCTGGGCTGCTCTGTGAAAATGCACTGCACAGGGGAAGTAAATATAAGATGTTTGTAAAGTGTTGTTTTTTTTCCAATAAAAATAACAATCACTTTAACTTCTCAAATCCTGTGTTAGATGCATGTGCGTTTTGTCACCTATTTATAACTGTGCGCTCCTGTGGGAAGGTTCAGCTTGCACTCTAAACACCTAAATTTAATGCCTGTCTTAGCCTGCGCTTTCACCGCCCCTAGCCAATAGTTGTGACATGCTCCTGTGTGTTATGCTTTGTCGAAATAGCTGGCGTACTGGGCCGCAAGTTCGCTCCCCGCCAGCTTGAGCGAACACAGATCCCTCCACCAGATGCTCTGACACACTCATTAACTTCCACATCTCACCGCTCCCATTCCCCAACAATAACTGGTTTATTTAAGCCAACAAGCTCACAGCGGTAACAAGACTCGGAGGAGTTCTACCGATGTAGCGGGACCCGACGTCGCTGCATGCTCCGGTTCTGACAATTAGACTTCTCCAAACTATCTGCTATCGGCCTGCCTGCAGCCTGAACTGTGCCAACATGGCTGCTGGGTGGTAAAAATTATTTGGAACTCATTTATTTAGGCGTGTGATTCGGCGCTTATAGTAATACACACCAGTAGGTGTGAATGAGACCCAATAGCTTCCCTTTAAAAATAGATGAAAGCAGCCACAGTGTGATTTATAACTAAAATTAATGCACTAAAATTCCTGCATTTTTCTGCATACAAAATGAACAAGATTAGAAAAGGCGATCACATCTACGTCAGGGAAGAATGTGAAGCTGGTAATCCCATATTTCCTGACATAGGGGGTTGATTTACTAAAATTTGTGCACTCAGAATCTGGTGCACCTGTGCATGGTAGCTAATCAGCTTCTAACTTCAGCTTGTTCAGTTAGAGCCGGTTCACATTGGAGCGGCGCGACTTGCAGGGCAAAGCAAGTCGCCCCGTTCAAGGCTACCTCAGCGTGGCTTGCAAGGAGACTTCTTTACATAGAAGTCAATGCAAGTCGCGCTGAGGTCGCCCCAAAAATAGTGCAGGAACCTTTTTTTAAGTCGGAGCGATCTGAGTCGCTCCTATTAGAACGGTTCCATTGCACTGCATGGGGACGACTTGTCAGGCGACTTGAGTCGCCTGACAAGTCGCCTCAGTGTGAACCGGCTCTTAGGCTCCGTTCACACAGGGGCGATCCGACTTCGGCAGGCTTTGCTAGGTGACTTTCAGCGCAACTTCGGCAACGTCATAGCCTCTGCTAAGTGCCTGAAAACCGCCTCTCATTCATTCCAGTGTGTCTTTTCTCACTGGGGCGGTGTGCTTGCGGGACAGGAAAAAAAGTCCTGCAAGTAGAATCTTTGGGGCGGGTTGGGAGCGCTGTATACAGCACTGCAAAACCAACCCTGCCCACTGGAACGAATTGGCAGCACTTGCAAAGCGCCTGATAAGCGATTTGAAAGCGCCGCAAAAAGGGAGTTTCTTAACCCTTTTTTGGGGGGTAAAAGACCCGCTAGTGGATGAAAAGTGTCGCAAATGCGCCACTCAAACAGCAGTAAAGCGTTGCTAAAACGGGCCGCAGCCCTGGCCCCAGTGTAAAAGAGGTTTTAAACTTTGACAAAAAAATCCTTTAAGCTGAGTGGTTACTATGCACAGCTGCACCAGTTTCTGTGTACTCAAATTTTAGTAAATCAACCCCCATTGTGTCCACACTGCGATCCCAAATACCCCAACCAGGCTGAATATACAGTATCTCACAAAAGTGAGTACACCCCTCACATTTTTGTAAATATTTTATTCTATCTTTTCATGTGACAACACTGAAGAAATGACACTTTGCTACAATGTAAAGTAGTGAGTGTACAGCTTGTATAACAGTGTAAATTTACTGTCCCCTCAAAATAACTCAACACACAGCCATGAACAACAAAAGTGAGTACACCCCTAAGTGAAAATGGGCAAAATTAGCAATTTTCCTCCCCGGTGTCATGTGACTCATTAGTGTTACAAGGTCTCAGGTGTGAATGGGGAGCAGATGTGCTAAATTTGGTGTTATTGCTCTCACTCTCTCATACCGGTCACTAGAAGTTCAACATGGCACCTCATAGCAAAGAACTAAAGAACAAATAGCTGCTGGCACTGGGGAGCTACAGTTCATTGAGGGAACCATGAATGCCAACATGTACTGTGACATACTGAAGCAGAGCATAATCCCCTCCCTTCGGAGACTGGGCCACAGGGCAGTATGCCAACATGATAACGACCCCAAACACACCTCCAAGACGACCACTGCCTTGCTAAAGAAGCTGAGGGTAAAGGCGATGGATTGGCCAAGCATGTCTCCAGACCTAAACCCTATTGAGCATCTGTGGGGCATTCTCAAATGGAAGGTGGAGGAGCGCAAGGTCTCTAACATCCACCAGCTTTGTGATGTCATCATGAAGGAGTGGAAGAGGACTCCAGTAGCAACCTGTGAAGCTCTGGTGAACTCCATGCCTAAGAGGGTAGTGCTGCAAAATAATGGCGGCCACACAAAATATTGACACTGTGGGCCCAATTTGGACATTTTCACGTAGGGGTGTACTCACTTTTGTTGCCAGCGATTTAGAAATTAATGGCTGTGTGTTGAATTATTTTGATGAGACAGCAAATTTACACTGTTATACAAAAATGTGAGGGTAGTACTCACTTATGTGAGATACTATATGAGGTCCTTAACTACAGAACATTATGCTGGAATCCGCAATTTGGGGACACAAAATGACAGCAAACTGATAGCAGAGGTCTAAGAAAATGATGTTCTTGGACTTAAAGGGGCACTAATGCCTAAATGTTTTTACCTTAAAGCTGTATTAAACCCAAAACCAAAAATGTAATATATTGCAGCTTACCAATCATTAGATGTGGTGGTTGCATTCGTTTTCTTATTTTAGGCCTTTTCCCTCTGTTTTCACCTGGTGAGCTGGACAGTAGTACATTTCCTGTATTAGATCACCACTACCCTGGATGAAGGAGCACAGGGAGCACATATGGACAGCAGTATAGTCACTCTGGAGGGTGGGGAGTGTTAGATGTACTAGCAGATTTAGACAGACTTGACTAACAAAATGAAGCCAAACTCCGTCTCACACTTTAACCATTTGCCTACCGGGCATTTCACCCCCTTCCTGCCCAGGCCAATTTTCAGCTTTCAGTGCTGTCACATTATGGATGACAATTGCGCGGTCATACAACACTGTACCCAAGTGAAATTTTTATCATTTTGTTGACACAAATAGAGCTTTTTTTGATGGTATTTAATCACCACTGCATTTATTTTTTGCTAAATAAACAAAAAAAATTACCGAAAATTTTGAAAAGTTTCTTTTATCAAATTTTGCAAAAAGGAATTTGTTCTTCATAACTTAAGGCCAAAATGTATTCTGTTACATTTCTTTGGTGAAAATAAGCCAAATCAATGTTTATTATTTAGTCTGTTGGAACGTTATACAGTCTACAAACTATGATATATACATTTATACCCTGTATCTGAAAATTGATCAATCCTGATGTACTGCAAGTTTTTTCAAGTTGTAATTTTTTTGCCACATTTTGTAAAATGAAGAAATGAAAAATAAAAAAATGTTTTCTACACATTTTTTTCCACCAGTGCAGTACAGTCTTATCATATAGCTGGTGTGCTGGTGATCAGGGACACTATTTATTTTCTTTCTTATTATTTATTTTTTCTTTTTTTTACGATTTTTTTTTTAAACACACAGTGACCAGAGCAATACAGTGTTACCATTGTACTACTCTGGGGGAGTGTTTACGTTTTTGTTTTTTGTTTTTAACACATTATGATTGCTTATACCAGTGAATTTCACTGTTATAAGCAACCATTTTTATTGAATGAAACTGATTCATTCAGTGTGAATTGTTGTGATCACATGGTACAGATGGGCTGTGACTGGCCCTGTCTGAACCATGTGATCACTTTGACCAATCACAGCTAGCAACATAAGCCATCCATTGTTTACAATTGTCATGTGATCTGCTGTGATTGGTCACAGAAATCACATGGTACTGGCAGCAGCATCATACAGTGATCTGTCATCCGCTGTATCCATGGGGTGCACGCGAGGTGTGTCCCGGATAGAGTTGCCACCTCATCCCTTTAAACCCGAACACATATGAATTGCACAGGTTCTGTGGCTGATTAAGGTGGTAATTAAACTCACTTGGTGCCTTATCTGCATTAAATTAGCCTTAGAACCTGTGTAATTTATATGTGTTTGGGTTTAAAGGGATGAGGTGGCAACCCTAGTCCCGGATGAACGCCATTTGATGTCCACCCGTAACGCCGAAGGTCACACCCGGCCGTCATTTAACTATAGGCTGAGCAGGAACTTGTTAAAGTAAGTTACAGAAAGCATTTTTTTTTCTGATCAGTGTAAGCACCCCTGTCAGTGATAAATGGTTTGTCTCAACCCTCTAAACTGCATGTGCTCCCACAGCAAGATGCTATAGTGGGCATTTGGTGGGGTTGGGGGGGGGGGGGCAGAGTGCCAGCGGGGGAGTCCAGAA
>BLSH010257403.1:1104536-1116777 GCA_018402905.1 Glandirana rugosa | reverse complement strand
AAGAGACAGCTGATGGGTGACGGGTGACAGGTGACTGGCAGTGGTCACTGAAGGGTGACGGGTGACTGGCGGTGGTCACTGATGGGTGACGGGTGAGTGGCGGTGGTCACTGATGGGTGACTGGCGGTGGTCACTGATGGGTGACGGGTGACTGGCGGTGGTCACTGATGGGTGACGGGTGGTGGTCAGTGATGGGTGATGGGTGACTGGCGGTGGTCAGTGATGGGTGATGGATGACTGGCGGTGGTCAGTGACGGGTGACAAGTGACATGCCACGGTCACTGACGGGTGATGGGTGGCAGGTGCTCTTTATGATGGCAGTCTGAGGACAGGTACACTTTAGGATGACAGGTACCCTTTATGGGAGCATATGTGGTGACTGTTGGGTGACAGGTGTATTGGGGGGGCAGGGGGGGTCAGTGTCAGTGTGATTTTACTGTACAGATCAGTAACTCACTGATCCCAGCTCTTCTCTCCTCACACTGGACTCTGTTTGAGGAGAGAAGAGCTGGTAACAGTGAGTTACCGCTCTGTTTACATTACATGTGATCGGCTGTGAAGTAGATCACAGCCGATCACAAGGGCTGGTGGCTGATACCTGTGTCGGTGACAGGCAGTGTTCCCCAGGAACACGCCGCCACCGACACGCACGCGCAGCGCGCTCCCGATCGCGCGCATGCGCCGTGCGAACGGCGGGCGTGCCATTCGTGATCAGCTGTGACTTCGTCACAGCCGATCACGTGGTGAACAGCCATAACCAATGGCTGTTCACCCCTGTCGGTGAAGCGGCGTGTCCTGGGGACACGCCGACACCGAGAGACATATGACATCCACCCGCTGTGAGAGCAGGACCGCTCCGCCGTCATTTGACGGTGGGCGGTCCTGAGGCGGTTAAGGGGGTGTGGCAAGGGGTGTCCCCTATGCCTACATACTTTTGCTAATAGGTGTCCCTCATTCCCATCTCAGAAAGTTGGGAGGTATGATATTCCCATAATACAAACCCGCTGGCCAGATGAGTTCATTTCCACATCCTGAGCAATGCGGTTTTGGCTAGATTTGGTTGCAAGTTTCATCTTACTACTCTGATGCAAATATGACTTTCTACTGGTGGGGTCTTTGTGTGTAGGAAGTCCGGCGGTTGGTGGAGGCTGAGTGATAGGCATCCTTGCACACTGTCCGAGGTCCCAAGAAATAGCTATTGAAGGGCAATTCCAATACAACAGACACATGCATTGTATACATCCCAGACTCTCTCTTTGTGGCAAACACATGATATTAAGGGTACACTAATTTCCCTGGATATCCATCTTCTCTTCCCACTCTTGTCCCAGGACATACAAGGAATTTACCTTTTGAAAAAAATGTGTTCTTTGATACAGAACCCCTAAAGACACATATGCTCGCTGCTCTCTACCTCATCACTAGGCCCCTTTTGTGTTTGTGGGGCCCCTGGGGAGCCCCCACAGACTTTCAACTGCTCTCCTGGGTCATTTGAAGGATATTTCATGCTTGTTATTAAGATATATCATTTGGTTGCCATCTCCAAGTGCAGATCTTGAAGACGCTAATGTAGCGAAATGCGTCAACTTCATACACTTGTTGTACCTTTAACTGTCTGTTTGACTATCCTTTTTGCATTGCTGATTTTAACTCAGATGGCACAATAAAGTCATGCTTTTATGATGTGAGATATTCTTTTGTACATACCATTTATCATTGTTTCTTTTCTCATGGGTTTGACACATTAAAAGATATGTAAAGTCTTGTTTTTTTTTTTTTTTAAGTAACACACATGTTATACTTACCTCATCTGTGCAAGGGATTTGCCCCGATCCTCTTCTTCTGGGGTCCCTCAGCGGCGCTCCTGGCTCCTCCCCACATCGAGTGCACTGACGGAGAAGCGCTTTCCCTCGGGGCACTCGCACGGGGCGCGCTCCCATGTCCTGCTGCTGCATCCATTGACACAGACAGCAGTACTCAGTACCGCCTCCCTGGCTCCCACGTCATTGGATTTGATTGACAGCAGCGGGAGCCAATGGCTGCGCTGCTATTAATCTATCCAATCAGGATCTGAGACACTGGCTGGAGCTGCTGGGCTCGTCCCCGCCGCTGGAAAGACCGGGTTCAGGTAAGTAAAAGGAGGGCTCTGGGGTGCTGCATCACTGGAGGTTGTTAACCTTAATGCATAGAATGCATTAAGGTGAAAAACCTTGAGACTTTACAACCCCTTTAAGGCTGGGTTCCCACTAATGCCAGATGAGGCTCACAGCAGGGGTCTGGTGCATCCCTGTTCTCCATTTCAGGGACGAATCAGGCCTGAATTTTTGCCTGAATTCGGACCTGAAATGGAGCCAAAGACACACAGGACCCTTGTGCAATCCGCTCCATAGCCGCTCTGGAGATATGTGAACTGGCTCCATAGAGAGTCGGTCACAATCTCCTGTCATGCAAATTAAATGCGAATTTCCCCGCATCCAATTCGCATAAGTGTGACCCCAGCCTTAAAGTCCCTTTTCCCCGAGAAGCCCCTTATCCAGCCAGATTCTGGTCCTTCCTCCACAGGGAAAAACAATTCATGGTTTGGTACATGCACATGTATGTCTCTGCTCCGTATACAACTGCAGTCCTCCAGTTCTTTGCCACTGTCTCACCTATTGGCTGTTCTTTGGACTACTAGTCAACAATATGATACCAGTGTTTCTCAAACTCTGCCATCTTTGTCCTCTAAGGTCAGCTGCCTACTAGTGATGGGCTCAGGCATGTTCGGGATCGTAGTCCCAAGCCGACACTGCACACCACCAATCATAGGCAGTGATGTGCTCCTATTGTGAAGACCCAGAAGTCAGGGTTAGGGACTACAGAAAATAGGGTGCCTTGACAGAGCCTGTAGCTTACGCATGTATTTGCAAATGTGTGCACACGAAGCCCCCTGTTCTTAACGCATATTGTTAGACAGGTCAATTCGGCTGGTTGATAAGTTCAAGCTTGGAAATCTTGTATTTTTTTGTCATAGGCAGTGAGGCATTTCCCGATCTGTGCAGCTGCACAGACTGGGGAAATGCCTCGGCTGCCTATGATTGGTGAAGTGCAGTGTCGGCTTCCTGGCAGGATTGCGCAGGTGGGTTGGGACTAGGATCCCGAAAATGCCTGAGCCCATCACTACTGCCTACCCCCTTTTCCATCCTAGGCCCCTACCCATTAGCTTACAGACATGCCCGCTGCAAGCCTGATTTCAGTTACAACGGCTCCAATCTTTATCCTAGAATTCATTATGCACTTGACTACCCGGTTAACAAAATACTTATTTTTTAAGTGACACTAAACCTGTAAAACTGCAATCAGAGTTTCTAACACCACACTGTCTGAGCCCACTGCAGCTCCACATACACAAAACTGAGGACAGCATGACGGCTGCACAAAGGCATGGAAGGAGGCTACAGTCCCTATGCTTGCAGATGTCCATAAACAAGACAGCAGCAAGCTTAAAGAGGGCTGAGTCAGGACCCAGAAAAACAAGAACTACATTTAGACGGCTTCTCATTTATGCACAGGAGTCCTCTTGCATTGGTTTACTAAAAAACAGGAACTTAATAACAAACAAGTACATATAGCAGAGATAGGCCATACATCCTGTTATATCACAGAAGACAAGAACTATACACTATAATACTACAGTGCCACCTGCTGGTATAGACAGTTATAATGCATATGTATATAGTTCACAATATATAGAAACATTGCTGTTGCTTTTCCAACAAAATTTTTAATAGGATTCAGTAACTTCACACGCTTACATAAATTCCTGACATGTCACAATATAGAATAGTATCATTTTTCAAAAAAGCTCCACCTTTTATCATTATAAATCTGTCCTATACCTCCATTCATTGATTTTGTCTGGGCTGAGATGATGTCATCAGCCTGCTGCAGGCAGGAGGAAGCATTTCCTTAATCTCCCCTCCCCTAATGATAAAGTTGTAACAAGTTTGTAGCAAGTTGAGCACAAGGTGAGAGGCAGCAGCAGGGGCTGATCCATGTCAGACATTTGCGACCACAGCTAAGAACACCGGCCTCTTTATTAGGTGCACCTGTTCAATTTCTTGGTAGCACAAATTGATAATCAGCCAATCACATGACAGCAACTCAATGCATTTAGGCATCTAGAAGACGACTTGCTGAAGTTCCAACCGGGCATCAGAATGAGGAAGAAAGGGGATTTAAGTGACTTTGAACGTGGCATGGTTGTTGGTGTCAGACGGGGTGGTCTGAGCCTTTCAAAAACTGATCTACTGGGATTCCCACGCACAACCATCTCTCGCACTTACAGAGAATAGTCCCAAAAAAAATCCAGTGAGCGAAGGTTGTGTGGAGGAAAATGCATTGTTGTTGTCAGAGGAGAATGGGCAGACTGGTTTCAGATGATAGAAAGGTAACAGCAACTCAAATAACCACTCGTTACACCCAAGGTATGCAGAACACTATCTCTGAGTGCACAACACATCGGACATTGAAGCAGATGGGCTACAGTAGTAGAAGACCATACCTGTCAGCTAAGAACAGGATTCTGAGGCTACAATTCACACAGGCTCGCCAAAATTAGACAATAGAAGATTGGAAAAAGGTTGCCTGGTCTTAGGAGTCTCGATTTCAGCTGCAACATTCCGATGGTGGGGTCAGAATTTGGCATAAACAACATGAAAGCATGGATCCATCCTGCCTTGTATCACCGGTTCAGGCTGGTGGTGGTGGTGTAATGGTGTGGGGGATATTTTCTTGGCACACTTTGAGCCCCTTAGTACCAATTGAGCATCGTTTATAGGCCCCGGCCTATCTAAGTATTGTTGCTGACCATGTCCATCCCTTTATGACTACAGTGTCCCCATCTTCTGATGGCTCCTTCCAGCAGGATAATGCACCATGTCACAAAGCTCCAATCATCTCACCACTGGACAATGAGGTCACTGCACTCCAATGGCCTCCACACTTCCCACATCTCATCCAATAGAGACCCTTTGGGATGAGGTGGAATGGGAGATTCGCATCAATGATGTGCAGCCGACAAATCTGCAGCAACTGTGTGATACTATCATGTCACTATGGACCAAAATCTCTGAGGAATGATTCCAACACCTGGTTGAATCTATGCCACCAAGAATTAGGGCAGTTCTGAAGGCAAAAGCGGGTCCAACCCGGTACTAGCAAGGTGTACCTAATAAGGTGGCCGGTGAGTGTATATGATTGTGTCATCACTGAGTCTGTATCTCAGTCCAGGACTTTGATGGTGACCCTGGATGATGCCTAAACTATGTTGGCACCTTCCAGTGTTGCCAACCTCCCGCAGTGTTTTTTACTGGAAAAACATGGACAATTTACTGGCGGAGCACATTTTTTACTGGCAACTTGAAAAAAAATAGAACTCCTATTAAAAACTAAGACAATTGATATTTAAACACAACATGGAAACACAGACAATAGCAATACCAAGTAATTTGCCTGGTTTACACTTAAAAAATCAGCACAGCATGACAAATTATCAGACCCGGTTGTAAAAATCACAGATTTTTACAAACTGTTAGTAAATTTACTGGAAGGAGGCAACCCTGGCACCTTCCTTCCTGGGAGAAAAGCCGATGAAGGCATTGAGGAAGCAGCACTGCGATGTCTGTGAAAGGTAATAAATTCCCGGAAGTGTCAAACGGAAACAAATTAATTAGCATGGTGCACATGAAAGAAGAGGGCACGACAGGTTCACTTTCAGTAAACATACCAACCCCGTGTTCTTGATAAATAAAGTTATTAAAAATAGATTTTTCCAGCAAAACTGTAGAAATCCCAGTGAGACTCCGGAATTATTTTTTTAATCCTCTCTCAGCGGGGTTTACCAGATGAAATCTTTAATAGCAGGCAATATGGGCTAATAAAGCACATTGTAATGTGTACAAAACAAGCCGTTAACACCTGACGCACGGAAAACATCTATCAGCCAGTCGATTGGATAATTAGCGATTTTCAGATCGGCACAAAGCACTTGTCAGCGAGTATAACAGACGGATTCCTCGCAGCCGGGGATTATCACATTAATGCCTTGACGAGCTAATACCAGAACCGTGGAGCGCGGTGTAAGCGTTTAATTAATACCGCTCCGCCATTTATCACTGGATGTGGTGTGATGAGATTAGCAGGCGTTCCGTGTGTTTGATTATGTGCGGAGTAATTCCCAAAGATTAAAGCGGCAAGGACAGGCGAAGGCGGGTCATGGTGGACAGAATTAACCTCAGAATCTCCAGCACTATCTGTTCTTTCCCACACTTGTAGGGAGTCCTCTTCTGCGTTGCAACTGATTACTCTCAACTTCCTATAAACTGCAGCAGCTATCTTGAGCCCGCCTTCATTTATTGCCAGTATGACTTCAATCATCATCCATTCCCTCGTCTCCTGATCTGTACTGTTGTTGCGCCTTCCATGGGCATTAGCTTTTGAATCATTTTGCCTTGGGAACAGTGACGGCCCGTCCATTAGGGGCGCACAGGCGCTGCCCCCCTATCCATGCGCCCGGCCCCCTGATCTGCATACAGAGCGCTGGACTATGGATTCCAATGAGGGGGCAGATTGTTTTTTTGAAGCACATGATTAGAGCCAGAGGCTCTAATAGGCTTCAAAAAGGGGTGGGCTCAGGACGTAGATCCCACCCAGTTGTGTGATGACAGCAAATGAATATTCACTATTTTCACAATAAATCTTTAACAATATTGGACGCCTAGTGCCTAGGAGGAAGAGGAGTGTGGAGACGCCGTGGCGGACACCAGAGCCTAAATGGGGTGCGCTGGAGGACACCGGAGCCGCTGAGCGCCACCTACCACCTAGATGGGATAAGTGCTGGACCGACCGTCAGACCGGGGGGGGGGTGTATAGTGCCGCCGCTGGCAACTCGGGCGGGGGGGGGGGTTGTTTGCCACCCTCCCCAAAATAAACAAAACACCAGCTGCCACTGCCTGGCAGTGATCTTTGGAGCTAGTGAAAAGCTAGAAAAGAATTAGAAGAAAGAACACATCCCCCTCATGCTGGCCACTAGGAGCTGCAGACATTAGCTGTGTAATCTGCTAATCTCTTGTTTTCCATTCTATTAGACTGATCATCAGATTGCACAGCTAAAGTCTGCAGAACCCAGTGGCTAGCAGGGTGGTATGTCTAAAGGGATGCTGAAGATTTGTTCTCTCATATAATGCTTGAGGCAGGTTTCTGCAGAGTTTACGGAAACTCAATCTTACTATGGAGCAGAGGCCAGCAGGCAGAACTACTGATGAGTTACCAAAATCTCTGAAGAGGTATTTATTAAAAACAGAATAGTTTGTCTTAAACATTTTAATTGCATGTTACTCAAGGGAGAAAGTTTGAGTTGAGTTGGGGAACAAGGGGATGTATGATTTGCTTTCAGCTTTTAATTGGAAAATTAAAAAAAAAATGTTGATGGAGTGAAGATGAATTATATGCACACTTCAGTCAATCCCAAACCTTATATTTAAAGTGGTTGTAAACTCTTTCATACACCCAGTGAAGTGACTGGCCTCAAGTTATACACAGACATGAAATAAATCCTCCTACATAAGTTGTGCCTGTTTATCTGCAGTCTTTTCTTCTCTACAGCTATTCAAATGTAGAATTTATACAGCTTGTCTGAGATTTCAGAAAGCAGGGGGCAGGGAGCTGAAGTTATACTCTGCAGACCTCAGAGAGCGCTGATTGGATGGAAGGGACACACCCCCTTCACACAGCACACAGGGACAGAGCTGAGGCTGTCAATCAGCTGGAGGTCCCTCCCCTGTCACATTTTTCTCCTGGTGTCAGGGAACGTTCTCACTGACAGCAGAGGAAGGAGGCAGTGGACAGAAATGACACTTAGAGCTCTTAAGGTGTTACTAAACCCAGGAGACTGCATTCACTATATCTGGTCTCCCACATTACACAGAACATGGAAATGCAATAGTTTTAGTAAATATAAACTTCTAAATACTTTTTCTCATCTTTTGACTTCTATCAGTGTCTGGTTAAAGCTTGTAGGGGGAGTTTTCACTCTCTTCTGACTGTCCTATGAGGCTGCAGGACCCCTGACCCACTGACTGGACAATGCTGATTGGCCCTGTTCAGCTCACATGCACTCTCCCAAGAAAAAAACTCTCTAGCAATACACACCAAACTGAGCATGCGCAGCTTGCTCCCAAGGCTCTGTCTTATCAGCAGATGGATGGGGGACAATTGAAGAAAGGGAGGATAAGAGAAGACAGGATAAAACTACCTTTTTACACTATGCAGAGGATTAACCCCTTAGTTTCCACAGTGAATATAACAAGCATGCTTTGCTGCATATGCAGACTGATTTTACTGTTGTGGGTTCAGTAACATTTCAATTGAGACAAATGCACACTATAGAGGGATATGCTTTGTTCATATTTCATGTCTAAGGTTTACAACCACTTTAAGGGCTCTTTGTTCCTTGCTTTGGATGTATTTCACAATGCAGACACAGAGCAAAATGTGTGTAGTGTGAAGCAAAAGAAGGTGTCCTACATAAAATTTTAACTTGTTGTCTTGACATTTAAATTAGAACGGGTGCATAATCCCTTGGTGTGAACAGTTGGTAATAATAATCCCTAAAGTGAGACAATAAAGGGCTTTGATCAACTTTAAAGACATTTAATAACTGATATAAACCCGTGTGTTATCTGATCTCTCTGACATTCCTAGTATACTTTATGGCATTACAGTAAAACCACAGCTGGAGAACCATTGAGTATAAACTGTGGCATGGCGCACGAACATTGTTGGTATGAAGTGTTGGTGAGAAACAGCCCAGAATGGAGATGATGATAGGTTTTGGTCACGTCTAATAAAATAAAAAAAAAAAGCTACAGTCAGGTCCATAAATATTGGGACATCGACACAATTCTAATCTTTTTGGCTCTATACACCACCACAATGGATCTGAAATGAAACGAACAAGATGTACTTTAACTGCAGACTTTCAGCTTTAATTTGAGGGTATTTACATCCAAATCAGGTGAACGGTGTAGGAATTACAACAGTTTGTATATGTGTCTCCCACTTTTTAAGGGACCAAAAGTAATAGGACAATTGGCTGCTCAGCTGTTCCATGGCCAGGTGTGTGTTATTCCCCCATTATCCCATTTACAAGGAGCAGATAAAAGGTCCAGAGTTCATTTGAAGTGTGCTGTTTGCATTTGGAATCTGTTGCTGCCAACTCTCAATATGAGATCCAAAGAGCTGTCACTATGAGTGAAGCAAGCCATCATTAGGCTGAAAAAACAAAACAAACCCATCAGAGAGATAGCAAAAACATTAGGTGTGGCCAAATCAACTGTTTGGAACATCCTTAAAAAGAAAGAACGCACCGGTGAGCTCAGCAACACCAAAAGACCCAGAAAACCACGGACAACAACTGTGGTGGATGAACGAAGAATTCTTTCCTTGGTGAAGAAAACACCCTTCACAACAGTTGGCCAGATCAAGAACACTCTCCAGGAGGTAGGTGTATGTGTATCAAAGTCAACAATCAAGAGAAGACTTCACCAGAATTAACACAGAGGGTTCACCACAAGATGTAAACCATTGGTGAGCCTCAAAAACAGGAAGGCCAGATTAGAGTTTGCCAAACAACATCTAAAAAAGCCTTCACAGTTCTGGAACAACATCCTATGGACAGATGAGACCAAGATCAACTTGTACCAGAGTGATGGGAAGAGAAGAGTATGGAGAAGGAAAGGAACTGCTCATGATCCAAAGCATACCACCTCATCAGTGAAGCATGGTGGTGGTAGTGTCATGGCATGGGCATGTATGGCTGCCAATGGAACTGGTTCTCTTGTATTTATTGATGATGTGACTGCTGAAAAAAGCAGCAGAATGAATTCTGAAGTGTTTCAGGCAATATTATCTGTTCATATTCAGCCAAATGCTTCAGAACTCATTGGATGGCGCTTCACAGTGCAGATGGACAATGACTCGAAGCATACTGCGAAAGCAACCAAAGAGTTTTTAACCACTTCACGCCCAAAGGACATCCTTAGACACCCTGGACTTTGAGCGCTGATATCTGAATGGTGTCTGCAGCTACATGCACCATCCAGATATCATTCGCCCCCCTCCCGCCGCCATTCGGTGCTTCTCCCGGGCCACCTGTACGATTGGCGGCAGGGAGAAGAGACCCGTCATCCAATGCTTGTCAGGAAGATGAGTGATGACCATCTGGTCACCAGTCATCTCTATGACCCTCAGAGGCCCGGGTGCGACGTTGTGACGTCACGTCCGGGCCGGCTTTAGTAAACAAAGCCGTGATCACGGCTGGAAAGGCCGGGATCGTATTTTTTTTTCTGATCTCGGTCTTTCCAGCCTGCAGGAGAGATGTGAGGTCATATTGACTCCACATCTCTCCACAAAGAGGACCTGTCATGCACCATTCCTATTACATTTCTTGCATTAGGAATAAAAGTGATAAAAAAACAAAAATTAAAGAGACAGTGTAAAAATAAAAAATAACAATAAAATAAATAATAATAAAAAAAAAATTAAAGTGCCCCCATCCCGCAGAGAACGCATACGTAAGCCCTGCCCACCTATGTAACTGGTGTTCAAACCACACATGTGAGGTATCGCCGCGTGCGTTAGAGCGAGAGCAACAATTTTAGCACTAGACCTCCTCTTTAACTCTATACATGTAACCTGTAAAAAAATTTAAATCGTCGCCTATGGGGATTTTTAAGTACCAAAGTTTGGCGCAATTCCACAAGTGTTCGCAACTTTAAAGCGTGACATGTTTGGTATCAATTTACTCGATGTAACATCCTCTTTTATAATATAGAAAAAAAGCATCACCAGGGATGAAACCCAGCATCTGGTGATGTCTATGCGTTCTAGACTTCAGGCTGTAATTGACTGCAAAGGATTTTTAACCAAGTATTAAAAAGTGAAAGTTTGATTTATGATTGTTAATCTGTCCCATTACTTTTGGTCCCTTAAAAAGTGGGAGGCACATATACAAACTGTTGTAATTCCTACATCGTTCACCTGATTTGGATGTAAATACCCTCAAATTAAAGCTGAAAGTCTGCAGTTAAAGCACATCTTGTTTGTTTCATTTCAAATCCATTGTGGTGGTGTATAGAGCCAAAAAGATTAGAATTGTGTCGATGTCCCAATATTTATGGAACTGACTGTATATAAAAGTTTGTAATATAATCTCTCCGGCTCTTCTAGTATGCTTTATGGCATTACAGTAAAACCTGCTGGAGAACAGTTGCATGGGATTCTTATAATTTGACAGCCATGTAGGAGTGGGTGCATGGCCCCAAACTCACACTATCTGGGTTCGGGACAATGCACCCGCTGTCAAATTTTGATATGCGGCTATGTCTGTGCAGTCACTGCCTCTGCATCCACTTCCATAGGATGCCTGCATGCAGCTGGGGTCAGACGCAGACACCAAAACAAACATCTCCCTCATGCAGTACGGGTTTCAGCGTCCATCTGAACAAGCCCTATATATTACCGTGTAGACCAATAGGCAGTGGCGGCATGTACACTAGGGGCACCACCCCCCCATCCATGCGTCCGGCCCCCTAATCTACATGTAGGCCGCCAGACGCATGGATTCCAAAGGGGAGAGTTTTTTTTTTGAAGCACGTGATGAGTGCCAGAGGCTCTAATAGGCTTCAAAAAAGGGTGGGCTTGGGGCGCAGGGCACTGTGCCCAAAGCCGACCCAGTTGTGTGACAATAGCGAATCAATATTGGCTATTATCACACTGATTCTCCTACTGGCCAAAAAGGAAGCGGGTCTTGAGACCCATTTCCCGATAGGATCGCTTCTCCTTTCGGGCCAATCGGCTGCCGTGATGCAGTTGGCACTCTCCGGGAACACACGCTCTCAGCCCTGCCGCCTCCTCCTCTCACATCAGCACCGCTCTGGGGGGACGATCTTGGTGTCCAGACACTGACACACTCAGTGACTGAACCATGTACATGTGTTAGGAGAGCCGGACATGGGGGGGTTGTATGTGAGTGAAGTGCAGGCTGGAACGGGGGGGCGTGGCTGTTACTCAACTCTGTTAGCACAGAGCTCTGGAGGGTGAGGGAAGGACACAGTGTTTTCAATGAAGGAAAAGCTCTTTTAACAGATTTTAAGGCAATAATTAGTTACAAGTGATAAAGTGTCGGGGGGGGGGGGGGGGG
>BLSH010257403.1:1070679-1104526 GCA_018402905.1 Glandirana rugosa | reverse complement strand
AGACTATGAAATTCAAATGTGTGAGACTTCAGTTGGGCTTTTAGTAGGGATGCTGCTTTAAAAAAAAAAATGAAACACATATTAATGATTTTTTTTTAATTATTTACTTTTCAAAACGGTCAGCCATCCCACCACCGACACCGTCCAACCCTTGAGAGGCGCATACATATGTGTGTAATTCCCATGACACCCCTGTCCGCCCGCGACTTACAACTATCTCACGTCTTATTTCCACAATAAACTAAAACAATTCGCCCGGCAAACGCCAAGCGATGGCGTAAATACCCAACCATCTGGCAGGAATAATTAAGGAAGCTTGGATATAAAACATTAATTAGCGCAGTATTTCAAACGACCTTCATCAGCCATTTCTATGGAATTCAATCCAAAATCTGTAATCGCTTCTTCCATGTCGCGGTTAAATTTAACAAAGCACGCATAAAAAATATCGCCATTTTATTTTTAATAAATAGACCTAAATTGTGGATGATTCAGTCACAGAGTGTTCAGCCTGCGTATAGGAGATTGAGCCAATGCAATGAAACGGGGGGTTGGTTTGGTTTGGGGGCGTTGCTTGGCATGCTGGAAAAGGGATGACTTCAATTAAAGGGGAACAGACAGTTTAACGTTTACTGGGTTTAGTAGGGGAAATTTAGAAGGAAAGATCGACTGGGGGGACAGAGATAAAGGCAATCTGCTTATTGTGATATACAAAAACATCCAGAATGTAAAGATGGATCAACAATGGTCAAAACATTGCCAGCCAATTTGTCATTTTCTTTTTTTCTAGCTTAAGTAACTTTACAAGTCTACATGAATCAATTCCTGACATGTCACAATATACAGCAACAGTATCATTTTTCAGAAAAGCTCCACCTTTTATTAATATACAGCCATCCCTGAGCTCCAGTAAGTGACTTTGCTTAGGCTGAGATGATGTCATCAGTCTGCTGCAGGCCGGAGGAAGCATTTCCTCAGTCTCCCCTTTCCCCAGTGATAAAACTGCAACATTGTAACTTTTTTTTTTCCCAAGAAGAATAAAGCCCCTTTCACATGGATCGGATCAGTCCAAGCGGAATCCGCTGTGCTCAGTGGGGATTTGAGTTATCAGCACGCTCTCCTCTACTGCATATCCATTTCCATCCAATTGTCATCCGACCTGATCCGATGGATGGATGGCGAATGTATCGACATACATCTACTTTTAGCACATTCTATCAGATCGGATGCCTGCTGGGTGTCAGAGGACACGTGTCCGCTGACATCCACCGCCCCATAGAGAACAATGGGTGGTCCGATCCTGTCCGCCTGAAAAACACACGATCAGTCCACTAGTGTGAAACGGGGCCTAAGGTTTACAAAATACATAAAAAAGGTCACACAAACCTTCATCATACAATGTACAAAACAAGAATGCACTGAGCTTACAATGTTACAGTCTGATCACTAGGGGTGGAGGAGACTGAGGGAATGCTTCCTCTTGCCTGCAGCAGACTGATGACATCATCTCAGCCTAGGAAAAGTCACTGACTGGAGCTCAAGGATGGCTTTTCAGAAAAATGATACTGCTGGAAGGCCTTGGAAAAAACACAACGATGAGCCTTGTTTTACCGCACGCCAAGGCAGCGGAGGGGTGCGTAAAAATGCTGCGGCTGCAATGCTTTGGATTGTGCCACAGCAAAAATAATTCCCCCCTGTCAACAGGCAGTACTGCCTGCTGAATGCGACTCATTCAACTGAATGAAAGCGCCCTGCAACTGTGTACAATGCCATTGTAGAGTTCAAGGGGTTAAAGCAGGCGGTGAGGAGGCGATACTACGTCACCTCACCGCCTGCCAAATGCTCTCTGAAAAGCGATCCGAACATGCATTGCTTTTCTGAAACCACTGCAGGCGTAAACGACGCCTTAAGTGGGCCAGTATGTATGCATGCAGATTGTAAAGTTACTGACAGGTCCTCTTGAATGGGTGACGTCTTCTCTGTGTCTTCCTGAACATTTGGACACATGGGATCAAAAAAAAAAGTCTGCAGACACCTTTGTACGCTGGCTTCATCTGACCAGCACAATTCTAACCAGCTTAACTGACTCTGCACTCCCATGTGAGAATTAGCGCTCCTACGGGGTGGCAGTGTGCGCCGCAATCATTGTCCCAGGTGATGGATGGACAATGTTGTTGTGGCGGTGCGCTCCCTGATCATTGTCCCTGGTGATGGATGGACAGGTTGTTGTGGCGGTGCGCTCCCTGATCATTGTCCCTGGTGATGGATGGACAGGTAGTTGTGGCGGTGCGCTCCCTGATCATTGTCCCTGGTGATGGATGGACAGGTTGTTGTGGCGGTGCGCTCCCCGGTCATTGTCCCTGGTGATGGATGGACAGGTAGTTGTGGCGGTGCACTCCCTGATCATTGTCCCAGGTGATGGATGGACGAGTCGTGGCGCTGCGCTCCCCGATCATTGTCCCAGGTAATGGATGGACGAGTCACTGTGACGGTGCGCTCCCCAATCATTGGCCCAGGTGATGTCGCTGTAATCATTGTCCCAGGTGAAGGATGAACGGGTCATTCTGACCACCATTAAAAAAGCCAAAATGCCACCCAAAAGCATTTATCAAGTCCCAGAAAACCTTTCCTGGCCACGTGTGGCGCTCAGCACAGCTTGGATAAGCAGATCATTTTATTTCCCGTATTATGTCACCATAAAGAGGTACACCCCCGTAAACCGTGTAATATATCTAAAGCCGCCCGGTGCTGTGAAAAGTGTTTCCATTAGGCGTAATAGACTGTTAAATTATAGAGATTTGCTGCATGCTATTCACTCGCTAATACCGCCATCTGAATATGGCCTGATCTCCCGCCGTTCGGAGCCGCTCCCCGCCACAGCGGCCGCATCACACTCAGCACTGACAGGCTGAAGGGAAAATCAGATGTGTCAAAAAATAAAAGAACTGTCACTTTGCAGCACTTAACTGCCATTTACCACCCACGACGCTCAATGGAAAGAAAAGAGAGAAATGTCAGCCTGCTCCCTTCCAGCTGAGACAGAACTACAAGTCCCAGTGTGTCCTGTCTAACCTTCTCCTACTCCATTCAAAATGAGAAAGTAAAAAATGCTTGGCTGGATTTGCTTAATGTAGAACTAAAGGAAGGCAAAACTTTTCTTTTTTTTAAGTTTAGGATGGAGTAGAGAGGGACTATTTATGTGTTACACTGGCAATTTACACAGAGCTTTACATTCTGTATAAATTGTACAATCACATCAGTCCCTGTCCTCAAGGAGCTTACAATCTAAGGTCTCCATCTCACATCCATACATACACATACTAATTGCCCCGTACACACGATCCGAAAATCAGACGACAGATCGTCCGTTTTTTTTTTGCATGCTAATCTCAGATCGGATTGGAGGAGTGTACTAAAGTCACGAATATTTTCGTACGACAGAATAAAAAATCGTAAGTGATGTCATGTGTTGTAGTGTATTTGTATTGTATTGTCAGACGACAACTGTACTGATTAAACGAAAATCGTACGATCGGGCACCATGAGATCAAAATTTTCATGCTTGTCCGATCTAATATTATCTGATGAACTGTCATGATCGGCTCTCGTACGCTGTGTACTAACGATCCGATTATCGTACGATCGCATTGTATGCGGTATTTTTCATCCGATTTTCAGATCGTGTGTACGGGCCATAAGGCCAATTTAGACAGGAGCCAATTAACCTACCAGCATGAACATACAAACCCCAAGCAGGTTGTGCACTTGTTGAAGACATCACGAGGGGGTGGGGTTTTCTTAGTGATGTCACTGGTGACCCCGCCCCTTCGTTTATCTACTGCTGGGTGGGAAGCAAAGCTGACATTTTTTTGTTGCACCGCCGTTCATCGTGATTGATGTAATTTACTTTAGGGGACATTTATTTAGATATGTATTTATTATTTTTTTTAACCACTTGCTGACTGCCCGCCGCAGCGTGACGGCGGCAAAGTGGCTCGTTATCACGAACCGCCGTCACCTGTACCGCGTATTGTGAGCGCGCGCATTGTGTTCCGAGGGGGGGGCCAGGGAGCGGGTAGGGCGGACTCGATCTCCGCTGGCTACCCGCGATGGCTCCCTCGCAGTGAGAGAACGGAGGTCCGTGTATGTAAACATGGATCTCCGTTCTGACAGAGGGGAAAGAGCTGTGATCACAGGCTTCCTGTATATGGAAGCCGTGATCACTCCTCTCCCCTTGCCAGCCCAGCCCCCATACAGTTAGAACACACTGAGGGAACACAGTTAACCCTTAGAGCACCCCTCCAGGTTAACCCCTTCACTGCCAATGGCATTTACACAGTAATCAGTGCATTTTTATAGCACTGATCTCTGTATAAATACCAATGGTTCCAAAAAAAAGTGTCAAAATGGTCCAACATGTCCGCCGCAATATTGCAGTACCGCTAAAAATCACAGATCACCACCATTACTAGTAAAAAATAAAAATAAAAACCCCAGAAATTAATTCTCATCATTCGTAAGCGCGGCAAATTTTGTGCAAACCAATCAATAAACACTGATTGCGATTATTTTTTACCAAAAATACAAAGAAGAATATAAATCAGCCCAAACCGATGAAAAAAAAAATTTTTTATATATTTTTTTTGGATTTGTATTTTAGCAAAAAGTAAGAAAACTTGGTTCTTTTTTGCTAAATTTGCACTTTTTTTTATAGCGGTGATCATAAATGACGCAGAGGGGATCAAATGCCACCAAAAGAAAGCTCTATTTGTGGGGGGAAAAAAGGAAGCAAAATTGTCGCATTTTTTTGTTTATAGCGGCGATCAGAAATGACGCAGAGGTGACCAAATACCACCAAAAGAAAGCTCTATTTGTGGGAAAAAAAGGACGCAAATTTTGTTTGGGTACAACGTCGCATGACCGCACAATTGTCAGTTAAAGCGACGCAGCGTCGCAAAAAGTGCTCTGGTCCTAAAGTGTGAAATCCTTCCAGGGCTGAAGTGGTTAAATAAAGGACTTGTCAAACACTGGCTCCTGTTTTATTTTTACTATGCCCATTTTTTTGGGTGAATGAGTAAGGATAGTATGTACCCTATACTCATCCGGATGGGAGGAGCTGAGATCTGGGGCTCCCTTGTTAAGGCCCTGGTCATGCCAGTGCGACATGTCATGCAATTTGACAGTTTCAAATCGCATGACAAGTCACACCCTATTGTCCGCAATGGAACCGGTCAAATCGGTGCAACACAGACTTCATCGGAGTTGCACCGAATTTGAAAGAAGTAGTACTTTTTGAGAATTTAGATGTCTATTGAAGTTGCACTATTTCAAAGTTGGAACCAGCGTGACCAGGGGCTAAAAGGGGCTTCCAAATTCCAATAAGTCACCCCCGAAACCCCCAGAACCACCAGACCAGGGTTGTGGGGGAAGAAGCCCTTGTCCTCATCAACATGGGGACAAGGTGCTTTGGGGAGGCAGGATGGAGCTCCTACAAAGCACCCCCGCATGTGGCCTTGTATGGTTCAGTGGGGGGCAATAGCTCATCCCTTCCCTTTACTGGCCTGTATGCGCGCATAAAGGTTTGGTATGGATTTTGTGGTGGACCACACTACATTATTTTTACTTTTGGCACGAGGTTCCCCTCAAAATGAATATCAGGCATGAAGGGCCTGGTATGGATTATGTGGGGGGATTATGTGCTGTCCCTCAGAGTGCATGCACCGGTGACGTCACTGGCTGCGGCAACAGTGAATATCTCCTAGACGATGCAAGTTTAGGAGATATTCACTGTAACTAAAGGTAAACTTTATTATAGACTTACCTGTAGGTACAACTAAAAAAAGTGGAGTTTACTATCGCTGTAATCGCTTAAGGACTGCCCCACATACATATGCTGCGGCAGGGCTGCCCTTTAGCTCAAAATCACCTACCTGGTGAACCCGGTGTAAACTAGGCAGATCGCAGTTCTGCTAGTAAGAAAGACTAAGATCTTGTGTTTCTGTTAAGTAGAAACACTGATCTCTGTCTTTCTTCAGTTAAACAACCCCCCACACAGTTAGAAAGCACTCCCTAGGAGCACCTTTAACCCTTTGATCGCACCTGGTGTGAACCCCTTCCCTGCCAATGTCATTAGCACAGTGACAGTGCATTTTTTAGCACTGATGTCTCCAAAAAGTGCCACTTAGTGTCCGATTTGTCCGCCGCACTGTTGCATTCCCGCTGAAAATCGCTGATCGCTGTCATTACTAGTAAAATATATACAAAAAAATAAAAATTCCCTAAATCTATCCCGTAGTTTGTAGATGCTATACCTTTTGCTCAAACCAATCAATATACACTTATTGGGATTTTTTACCAAAAAATGTAGCAGAATACATATTGGCCTCAACTGATGAAGAAATTAGATTTTTTTTTTTTTTTATTATTGGAAATGTTTTATAGCAGAAAGAAAAAATGTTTTTTTTTTTTTTTTAATTGTGGCTCTTTTTTGTTTATAGAGCACAATTTATGTGTTTATAGTTTATAGAGGACATCAATTTTATTTGAGTACAGTGTCGCACGACCGCGCAATTGTCAGGTAAAGTATCGCAGTGCTGTATCCCAAAAAATGGCCTAGTCAGGAAGGGGGTAAAACCTTCTGGCGCTGAAGTGGTTTAACAGGTTCCCGACCGTCTCGCGTACATTCACTGCTGCACTGTGGCAGCATAGCGCGAATCATCGTCTATAAACGGCGTCAGGAGTGTGCCCGCGGCTCGGGCGGACCCGATGTTCGCTGGTGAGCCGCAATGACCTGGCATAGAGAAAGAACAGGGTACTGCTGATGTAAACACGGTGGTTCCCCACTCTGTCAGTGGGCATTTAAAAGATCTACTGATCCCTGTCACTGGGATCAGTTAGATCTCTTATGCCCATGGTAGCCTAGCCCCCTATCAGTTAGAACACGTCTAGGGAACACAGTTAACCCCTAGATCGCCCCCTGCAGATTAACCCCTTCACTGCCAATGGCATTTACACAGAAATCAGTGGATATTTAAATTTCTGATCGCTGTATAAATGTCATTGGTCCCAAAAAAGTGTCAAAAATGTCCGACATGTCCGCCCCAATATCAAAGTCCCAATAAAAAAATTGCAGATCGCCGCCATTACCAGTTAAAATTTTTTTTTAAAAACGCCAGGAATGAATTCTCATGGTTTGTAAACGCGGCAACTTTTGCACAATAAACGCTGATTGCGATTTTTTTTTTACTAAAAATATGAGGAAGAATATAAATTGGCCAAAACCGATGAATACATTTGTTTTTTTATATATTTTTTTGGGATTTGTATTTTAACAGAAAGTAAGAAATATTGTTTTTTTCACTTTTTTTTGTTTATAGCGTTGATCAAAAATGACCCAGAGACACTGACGCAAATACCACCAAAAGAAAGCTCTATTTGTGGGAAAAAAAGGACGCAAATTTTGTTTGGGTACAACGTCGCACGACCGTGCAATTGTCAGTTAAAGCGACGCAGTGCCGAAACGAAAAAAGTGCTCAGGTCCTAACGTGGGAAATCCTTCCGGGGCTGAAGTGGTTAAACAACCAGCAACTCTGAGCTGAACTGTCAAATTTAGCAGTAATAAAAATACCAATGCTATTTTTTTCAGTTCCTGCTGCAGTGTGTCTGCGGTAGAATAATGTGCATAAATACACGCTAAATATCACAAAAAAAAAAAAATTACTCATGCAGTATTTAACGTGCATTTTATTTGTGAATTGCTTGTTCATAACTGACCCCATTGTCTCCACTTTTAAAACTTTTACATGGAGTGCAGGTTTACGTTACACCGGATATACAGGATTTCCAGCTTTAGGACCGGAGCACTTTTTGCGATTCGGCGCTGCGTCGCTTTAACTGACAATTGCGCGGTCGTGCAACATTGTACCCAAACGAAATTTGTGTCCTTTTTTTCCCACAAATAGAGCTTTCTTTTGGTGGTATTTGATCACCGCTGCGTCATTTCTGATCGCCGCTATAAACAAAAGAAGAACAACAATTTTGCAAAAAAAACCCAAATTTCTTACTTTTTGCTAAAATACAATTCCAAAAAAAAAAATATAAAAAAACATTTTTTTTCATCGTTTTTGGCCAATTTATATTCTTCCTCATATTTGTGATAAAAAAAAATCGCAATCGGCGTTTATTGATTGGTTTGCGCAAAAGTGGTTGAGTTTACGGATGATGAGAATTCATTTAGGGGGTTTTTATTTTTTTTTAATTTTTTACTAGTAATGGCGGCGATCTGTGATTTTTAGCGGTACTGCGATATTTCAGCGGACATGTCGGAACATTTTGACACTTTTTTGGGACCATTGGCATTTATACAGCGATCAGTGCTATAAAAATGCACTGATTACTGTGTAAATGCCATTGGCAGTGAAGAGGTTAACCTGCAGGGGGCGCTCTAAGGGTTAACAGTGTTCCCTGGGCGTGTTCTTACTGTGGGGGGACTGCCCTAACAGGAGAAGGGAAGTGATCACACCTTCCATGTAGAGGAAGGCTGTGATCACAGCCCTTCTCCCTCTCACAGAATGGAGGTCCGTGTTTACTTACACGGACCTCCGTTCTTTCACTCCGGGGGGGGCATCGCGGGTGGCCGGCGGAGATCGACTCCGCCGCACCGGCTCCCTGGCCCTCCCCGGACACAGTGAGCGCGCGGGTGCACCTCCGGTGGCGCGCGCGTGCTCACTGGACTCGATCTCGCGGCCGCCGTCGTATGACGGCGTTTTGCGTTATTGAGCCACACTGTCGCCGTCAATTGCCGACCAGCGGTCGGCAAGCGGTTAAAATATAAACGTGACAAACTGGCAACAATCTCACCATTTAAAGAGTGTTGGATTCTGCATTAAGGGGTTAGAATGCCTGTCAGATTTTTATTGCTGTATGCGTCATCAGTGGCATAGGTGTGCGCAGCCTATTGCATTAGGGTGTGCACCTAAAGCTCAAAACACACATGACTTTCTCTGCAGCCTCAGCTGCACTGCACAGTGAATGAATGGGAAGTGCTCTGTGCTGATCAGCTTCCTGTTCATTCACAAACTGAAGCATATTAAACACAGTTTACCATGTTTCAGTAATGAATGAACACAGTGAGTGAGTGTGTTCATTTAGTAAAGGAAGTGGTCGGTAAATGACATATAGACTACTAGCCCTTGCCCTCGCCCTCCATCCTGAAAAATTCCCCGCAGCAGCCGAGGGGAGAGGAGGGAAGCCAGCAGCAATGGGGGGGGGGGGGTTTGGGCAATAGAGGGGAATCGGCAGAGCACAGAGTGATAAGGTGTGCCCAGGCACACCCCCTGTGTACGCCTATAACAGTGGGGAGATCCACCCTCTACTTCTCCTGGTGACTATTGTCACTGGTACAGGAAGTGACTGCAAATCTAACATTTTACAGATGTCACGTAAATAGGAGGTGAGGGAGAATCTTTCAATGGGGACACCTGTTCTGGTGACAGCTCTCTAAAAGAATTCCACTCACTTTGGGGAGATCGCCTCTCAGTTCCTGTGATGTCCCTGAGACAGGAAAGTGAATGGAAATCTCTCATATGAGACACAGTGAGTAAAAATTAACTTGATAGTGGATTTAACCCTTTCCTATCCTATAAAAATAAAAGGTTTGGCTACACATACACTTAAATGTATGAAGAGATGTGACGCTGGTCATTGTTTTGCATTAGGTGTGCACACTGCGCATAAGCCAGCGGCTCCATCGCCGATGCAGATGGAGACGAGCAACATTAATATTCATAGCATGGCCGTCTTTGGGAATTATTTCAATATATACATCAGCTCAGCTCTGGTGGCGTCTCCTGTTAATTGAACGACCCCATAAATACAGTGTACCGCGTGGCCTTATCGTGATCTATTATGCAATATGGCCCCGAGTGCTGCCGGATGGACCCGGTCCAAACACAAATAGCTGGGTCAGCGGCCCTGACAGCGACAATTAACCCAAAGAACGGCTGCCATACTTCTGCTCATCTCCCCCTCGCCTGCCACTTCCTGTAATGAAACAAACTTCTATATCAGAGCATAAAACTCCTCTAACTATAGTCACGGCTTAAAGCGGACCGGTCATTACAACTCACACTTTCCACAAACCATTGAAGCAGGGCCATAACTTTGTGTGATAGGACCCCATAACAAAACCCTTAACCACTTGCCTAACGTATCGCGTACATATACGGCGGCAAAGTGGCTCCGCTGGGCAAATCAGCGTTAATAAACGGCGATTCACGCAGCCGCAGTTGGGGGCGGGCGATCGCAGCCGGCGCACTCTCTCATGCCCGATACACACTGCATGAGTGTGGCCGTGGGTCGGGCGGACTAGATGTCCTAATACAGAGGAAGAACGGGGAACCGCCGATGTAAATACAGCGGTTCCCCATTCTGTCAGGCGGCATGACAGTGATCTACTGATCCCCGTAATCGGGATAAGTTAGATCTGTCATGTCCCTGCCAGCCCCGCCCACACAGTGAGGGAACACACTTAACCACTTGATTGCCCCCTAGAATTTAACCCCTTCCCTGTCAGTGACATTTATACAGTAATCAGTGGCTATTTTTAGGTCTGAATAATAAAAACGACATAAATCAATTCTCATAGTTTGTAGACGCAATAACTTTTGTGCAAAACAATCAATAAATGCTTTTTGCGATTTTATTTACCAAAAATCTGCAGAAGAATACATTTTGGTCTAAACTGATGAATACATTTGTTTTTTTATATATTTTTTTTTGGATATGTATTATAGCAAAAAGTAAAAAAAAATGTTTGTTTTTTTTTCAAAATTGTCGCTCTTTGTTTGTTCATAGCGCAAAATATAAAAAACGCAGAGGTAATCAAATACCACCAAAAGAAAGCTCTATTTGTGGGAAAAAAAGGACATTTTGTTAGGGTACAACGTTGTACGACCGCGCAATTGTCAGTTACAGCGACGCAGTGCCGAATCACAAAAAGTGTTCTGGTCAGGAAGGGGGTAAATCCTTCCGGGGCTGAAGTGGTAAAGTAGAACTAAAGGCAAAACATTTTGTTTTGTTTCCATTTTGGATAGAGCAAGGGAGGGTTATAACCCTTGTCAGGTTTACTTTTACCATCTGTGTCCCATTGGCAAGATTTCCCATAGCCATAACAGGAAGTGAGTGGAAATTCCTGGTTGTCACCAGAACTAATGTCCCCATTGGAAGATATCCCCATGAGTTGTGTTCTGGGGACAACCCAAAATTTGGGATTTTCTTTTACTTTCACGCTCAGGGATAATGGTAAAGAGGACAAATGGAGAAGGTGAATCTCCCTAACGGGGGCACAGTTGGCAATAAAGACTGACAGGTGTTATTATCCACCTCCACTCTATCCGAAGGTAAAGAAATTTTTTTTCTTATTAGTTGGCTTTAAGGCCAACCCCAACCCCACTGCCCCCAAGTGGAGTTCCGCCAACATTTTTCACTCCTCACCACGCAGCACTAATGTGCATCCTTAAAATGAATTGCCAATTTATTATTTTTTATTTCTGTTCACTTACCTGATTTATGCCTACATCTAATTTCACTTCCTCCTTTAGGGGCCGAGGTGCCGTACGTTATTTCTGGTTTTGCATTGGCTCCTGGGGAAACTTGGTCAGCTTGGCATGGTATTGCTCCCGTTACATTTAACATTGGCATCTATGGAAAATCTTGGTCAGCTTGGTATGGCTGTGCCTTGTCAAGCTGATCAAGATTGCACCGCACTGCACATGAGCGAGATCGGCAGGTGCATGCTGGATAGCATGCACGGAATCCAGGAAGAAGGACACTGCGGCTTCCGATGCCCACACTGGAGATGGCTGCGCTGTGCAGGAACTTCACAAAGTAAGAAAACGATGCTGCACAAATAGAAAACTGGGCAGAGTTTACAGCATACCTTTGTTACATTGCACGAGGCATGAGTATTCTAGGGGTATTTTTATCTTAAAAATCATATTTTGACCGCAACTCTGCTTTAAGGCCAATTTTTGTAAAAATACAGAAAACTAATTACATACAAAGGAATGTTATTAGGGTTCACAATTATAAATACATTAATTGTATCCAGATCTATTTACCAATTACTCACCATGACAGTTGTGAGCCCCATTGCCGTTTTGTACTCTGCCATGCCTATAGTTACAGCTCTCTTTTTTGCCATGAAAACAAAACCTGTTGTTTCCAGCCTGATCTCCTGATCTCTGATTACCAATCACTATGGTAGAAGGTGTGCTGGGTCCAATCAGCAGGCAGGTAAGATGACCAGGAAGGGACACCCACGTACAGTGCTTTGAAAAATTATTCATACTCCTTGAAATTTTCCACATTTTGTCATGTTACAACTAAAAACGTAAATGTATTTTATTGGGATTTTATGTGATGACCAACAGAAAGTGGCACATAATTGTGAAGTGGAATGAAAATGATAAATGGTTTTCAAAAACTTTTACAAATAAATATGTGAAAAGTGTGGTGTGCATTTGTTTTCAGCCCCCTTTACTCTGATACCCCTAACTAAAATCTAGTGGAACCAATTGCCTTCAGAAGTCACCTAACTAGTAAATAGAGTCCACCTGGGTGTAATTTAATCTCAGTATAAGTACAGCTGTTCTCTGAATCCCTCAGAGGTTTGTTAACCACTTCACCCCCGGAAGGATTTCCCAGGTTAGGACCAGAGCACTTTTTGCGATTCGGCACTGCGTCGCTTTAACTGACAATTGCTTGGTCGTGCGACGTTGTACCCAAACGAAATTTGAGCCCTTTTTTTCCCACAAATAGAGATTTCTTTTGGTGGTATTTGATCACCGCTGCATCATTTCTGATCACCGCTATTAACAAGGAAAGAGCAACAATTTTGCAAAAAAAAAAAATACTATATTTCTTACTTTTTGCTAAAATTCAAATCCAAATAAAAAATATAAAAAAAAACATTTTTTTTCATCAGTTTTGGCCGATTTATATTCTTATATTTTTGGTAAAAAAAAAAAATCGTAATCAATTTTTAATGATTGATTTGCGCAAAAGTTGCCGCGTTTACGGATGATGAGAATTAATTTCTGTGGTTTTTATTTTATTTTTTACCAGTAATGGCAGCGATCTGCGATTTTTAGCGGTACTGCGATATTGCAGCGGACATGTCAGACATTTTTTACACTTTTTTGGGACCAATGACATTTATTCAGCGATCAGAAATTTAAATGTCCACTGATTACTGTATAAATATCATTGGCAGTGAAGGGGTTAACCTGCAGGGGGAGATCAAGGGGTTAACTGTGTTCCCTGGGCGTGTTCTAACTGTGGGGGGGGGGGGGGCTGGGCTACCATGGGCATAAGAGATCTAACTGGTCCCAGTGATAGAGCGGGGAACCGCCGTATTTACATCGGCGGTTCCCCGTTCTTTCACTCTGCCCGCTCATCGCGGCTCCTCCGGAGTGTGTCGGGCATGAGAGCGCGGCGCGCGCTCGCCCCCTAGCTGTGCCTATTTACAGCGATTCGCAGGACGCGTCCACACTGCTGCCGTAAATACAGCGCACAGTGTGGAACCAGTTAAAGAACCTTAGTAGATAAACATCATCATGGAGGCCAAGGAAAACACTAGACAGGTCAGGGATAAAGTTGTGAAGAAGTTTAAAGCAAGGTTAGGTTATAAAAAAAAACACCCCAAGCTTTTAACATCTCACAGAGCTCTGTTCAATCCATCATCCAAAAATGGAAAGAGTATGGCACAACTGCAAACCTACCAAGACATGGCTGTCCACCTAAACTAACAGGCTGGGCAAGGAGGGCATTCATCAGAGAAGCAGCCAAGAGGCCCATGGTAACTCTGGAGGAGCTGCTGAGATCCACAGCTCAGGTGGGAGAATCTGTCCACAGGACAACTATTAGTCGTGCACTCCACAAATCTGGCCTTTATGGAAAAGTGGCAAGAAGAAAGCCATTGCTGAAAGAAAGCCATGAGAAATCCTGTTTTCATGAGAAGCCATGTGGGGGACACAGCAAACATGTGGAAGAAGGTGCTCTGGTCAGATGAGACTAAAATTTAACTTTTTGGCCTAAAAGCAAAAACGCTATGTGTGGCGGAAAACTAACACTGCACGTCACCCTGAACACACCATCCCCACTGTGAAACATGGTGGTGGCAGCATCATGTTGTGGGGATGCTTTTCTTCAGCAAGGACATGAAAGCTGATCAGAGTTGATGGGAAGATGGATGGAGCCAAATACAGGGCAATCTTATAAGAAAACCTGTTAGAGTCTGTAAAAGACTTGAGACTGGGGTGGAGGTTCACCTTCCAGCAGGACAACCACCCTAAACATGCAGCCAGAGCCGCAATAGAATGGTTTAGATCAAAGCATATTCATGTGTTAGAATGGCCCAGTTAAAGTCCTGACCTAAATCCAATTGAGAATCTGTGGCAAGAATTGAAAATTGCTGTTCACAGACGCTCTCCATCCAATCTGACAGAGCTTGAGGTATTTTGGGCAAAAATGTCCTCTCTAGATGTGCAAAGCTGGTAGAGACTTCCCCAAAAAGACTTGCAGCTGTAATTGCAGTGAAAGGCGGTTCTACAAAGTATTGACTCGGGGGGTGAATACTAACGTATGCCACACTTTTCACATATTTATTTGTAAAACATTTTGAGCAGCATAAATATTTATCTAGCCCTAGCCAATCCTAGAGGGGGGCCCTGAAGGCTGCTGGCACGACCCGAGGGCTTGCTTTGCTGAAGTTATAGAGAGCTGACTGAGGGGCTGTCATCTGAAGATCTTGATATCAAAGGAGAAAGGGGTCACATGGATGTTGGATGGAGTACAGACTGCAGTGAGAGATTGTAAGACTTTTGGGCTGCTGCCACCCCTCTGGTGCTAGAAAGTCAGCTGTATGTTTGTATACAGGGGACATTGGCTAGTGTCCTGAAGAGTCCTGTACATCTAATTCTTTGTGAATGGACTCTGTTCTAATTGTTCTAAAGAAGGAGCTTCTGTGTTTTTAAAGTGTTACCAAACCCACAACAGTAAAATCAGTCTGCATATGCAGTAAAGCATGCTTGTTATACTCACAGTGGAACCCAAGGGGTTAATTCTCTGAATTGTGTAAAAAGACTGTTTGATCCTATATTCTCTGATCCTTCCTTTCTTTTACTGTCCCCAATCCATCTGCTGATAGAACAGAACCTTGGGGGCATTCTGCACAAGTTCAGTTTGGTGTGTATTGCTAGAGAGTTTTTTTGGGGGGTGGGTGCATCTGATCAGCACTGTCCAGACAGAAGGTCAGGGGTCATACGGCCTCATAGGGCAGTCAGAGGAGTACATATGTTTTGTGTACCGTGGGAGACCAGATATAGTGAATGCCGGGTCCGGGGTTTAGTAACACTAACTGCTTTTACTACACAACTAACTCCACAGTTTGCTTTTGCAAGGACTTTTGCTTCAGGTCTGCAGAAGGAAGTTTGCTGTCCTCATCTTGCTACATAGTTCTATTATGGAGTATCCCATAAAATTTCCCCAACCCTGCCCAAGTTGCCCCAAAAATTAAAACACCAAAAAGAACACCCCTGGACTTGTTATTGAGCCAAAGAGTGACTGTAAACGTGTGCCTGGCTGCGAAGCAATCATTGGGAAAAAGAATCTGGGCGATTTCAAGTGGCAGCTATGGGGGGTAGTGCTACATATAATTACTTGAAACAAGAAATATATATGATAAAGAAAACAAGAAAGGGGCACTAGATGTCACTTTAAATGGTAACAATGCTATCTTGTCTAAATGCTGCAGATGGGGTTCACACAGTTTTTTTTTTTTTAGGAATAAACTTCAGAGTAGGCAGGTGGTGCCAGCATGGGACCTGTACATCCTGAAGTCTCTATGAATTTTAATCACTCTTTGACACTGGAGATCTATGACAGAACAGGTCCAGAGCCAGAATGGGCATCAAAGGATGCAATCAGCAATAAGCAAACTATCATCATCCCTCTTACACTCCACTATTAAAGATTCTGCTAAAGCAAACACTGCAGCATCCAAGATTGGCGACATCGATCAGCCGGCCCCTCCCGGAAGATTCTGGGAATGATTGAGAGATTTGGGCCTGGGGAAAGGAGTTTGCAATGGTCCTTAAGTGCCCATTCACACAGGGGCGACTTGCGATCTGACTTGAGTTGCCTCAAGTCGCCCCAAGTCGCTTGACATCTGAAATCCTATTGAAATGAATGGGAGCCGTCTTAATATACACGACTGAAGTCGCTCCGACTTCAAGGCGACTTCTGAAAAGGTTCCTGTACTACTTCTAGGCGACTTCTATCCGACTTGTGCCCATAGGATTCAATAGAAGTCGCCTCCAAGTCGGATCCCCCATCTACATGGAAGCGACTTTACAGTTGAAAGAATAGAATTTATTTTTAGGCAGCCCCCTCCCTCCCTTCTCTGATTGGTCAAGGCAAAGTCGCCTGGCAAAAGTCGTGTTGTAAAGTCGCCTGAGGTCGCGCTGGAAGTCGCGCTGAAGTCGCCTAGCAAAGTCACGCAGAAGTCGCGTCGCCCCTATGTGAATGCAGGCTAAAAGTGCATTCTGGTCAAAAATAAAGTCTAGAGGTGTATACAGAGAACAGACAGGCTGCTCTGGGATACAGTGGTATACCAAGACACTGAAATAGTATGTCAGTCCAGCCCATTGCCCTCTAGCTGTAATCTGGGAACTGCCCTTGAGATACAGGAGAGGAATTCCCAGACACACCCCCCTTGCAATATCCTCACTCTCATATCTGATGTATTGGGCCCCTTTCACACAAACGGATAGAAACAGCTGATCTGCCGTTGCTATCCGTTAGTCAGATAAAGCACAACGATTACTTGCATTTGTTACATTCCGATTAGCTACGGATACATGCTGCTGTGGTGGAAACATTGTTGACATTCCTGAAGTGCTTCCTATTGATTTCTATGCTTATTGCCAGTGCTATCCGTAGCTGACACAGTTTAGCTGCAGATTCCTGCAGATAGGTGCGGTTAGCTGCATAACATCGTTCCTGGACGCATTCCAATCCATTTTTTCTAATCGCACGAAATCGTCTGTAACGAAACCGTTGATAAATGCAGAGTGTGAATGGGGCTATAGGAAAGCATTGTCACAGTATAGCTGTGGTAGATAACTTCATCTAGCCACAGCTAAAAGCTGGAATCTATCCGTCCGTGTGAAAGGGGCCTAAAAGTGTATCAGCACTAGGACAATATCTCACAGAATAACCTGGGAAGGGGGGGTGAGTTACACAGCAGAGGCTTCAGGAGCAAACCCACCCACCACACCTGTGAGAAGCTCTCTGGAAACTTGCTGCAATTTACTAATTACTCAAGGTGAACTTAATGCGTAACTCCACTTTTGTTGAGAAAAAAACATTCCCCCCTGGGTGATCTATGTACATTGCAGGCATTATAACAACCTTTTGTTGCAGATTCCTACCTTTTGTTATTCTGAAGAAATCCCTCTGTTTGCCTGTGTCTCTGTGCTGAGTGAGTCTAATGGGAGTGGTTTCATAATCATCTGTCAGCTGTAGCGGCTGCAGTGCACTAATGAGGAAAGCTGCTGGGCTGCATCCCTTTAGAAGAGTTCCTATTGAAAGTACAGTCAGGTCCATAAATATTGGGACATTGACACAATTCTAATCTTTTTGGCTCTATACACCACCACAATAGATTTGAAATAAAACGAACAAGATGTGCTTTAACTGCAGACTTTCAGCTTTAATTTGAGGGTATTTACATCCAAATCAGGTGAACTGTGTAGGAATTACAACAGTTTTTATATGTGCCTCCCACTTTTTAAGAGACCAAAAGTAATGGGACAATTGGATGCTCAGCTGTTCCATGGCCAGGTGTGTGTTATTCCCTCATTATCCCATTTACAAGGAGCAGATAAAAGGTCCAGAGTTAATTTCAAGTCTGCTATTTGCATTTGGAATCTGTTGCGATCAACTCTCAATATGAGATCCAAAGAACTGTTACTATCAGTGAAGCAAGCCATCATTAGGCTGAAAAAAACATTAGGCGTGGCCAAATCAACTGTTTGGAACATCCTTAAAAAAAAAAAAAAACGCACCGGTGAGCTCAGCAAAACCAAAAAACCTGGAAGACCGTGGAAAACAACTGTGGTGGATGACCGAAGAATTCTTTCCCTGGTGAAGAAAACACCCTTCACAACAGTTGGCCAGATCAAGAACACTCTCCAGGGGGTAGGTATATGTGTGTCAAAGTCAACAATCAAGAGAAGACTTCCCTGGAGTGAATAAAGAGGGTTTCACCACAAGATGTAAACCATTGGTGAGCCTCAAAAACAGGAAGGCCAGATTAGAGTTTGCTAAACTAAACTAAAAAAGCCTTCATAGTTATGGAACAACATCCTATGGACAGATGAGACCAAGATCAACTTGTACCAGAGTGATGGGAAGAGAAGAGTATGGAGAAGGAAAGGAACTGCTCATGATCCAAAGCATACCACCTCATCAGTGAAGCGTGGTGGTAGTGTCATGGCGGGGCATGTATGGCTGCCAATGGAACTGGTTCTCTTGTATTTATTGATGATGTGACTGCTGACAAAAGCAGCAGGATGAATTCTGAAGTGTTTCGGGCAATATTGTCTGCTCATATTCAGCCAAATGCTTCAGAACTCATTGGACGGCGCTTCACAGTTCAGATGGACAATGACCCGAAGCATACTGCGAAAGCAGCCAAAGAGTTTTTTAAGGGAAAGAAGTGGAATGTTATGCAATGGCCAAGTCAATCACCTGACCTGAATCCTATTGAGCATGCATTTCACTTGCTGAAGACAAAACTGAAGGGAAAATTTCCCCAAGAACAAGCAGGAACTGAAGACAGTTGCAGTAGAGACCTGGCAGAGCATCACCAGGGATGAAACCCAGCGTCTGATGATGTCTATGTGTTCCAGACTTCAGGCTGTAATTGACTGCAAAGGATTTGCAACCAAGTATTAAAAAGTGAAAGTTTGATTTATGATTGTTAATCTGTCCCATTACTTTTGGTCCCTTAAAAAGTGGGAGGCACATATACAAACTGTTGTAATTCCTACACTGTTCACCTGATTTGGATGTAAATACCCTCAAATTAAAGCTGAAAGTCTGCAGTTAAAGCACATCTTGCTCGTTTCATTTCAAATCCGTTGTGGTGGTCTATAGAGCCAAAAAGATTAGAATTGTGTTGATGTCCCAATATTTATGGACCTGACTGTATCTCTCCAAAAGTGACATTTTTGTTGCAGCGGATGCCTGAAATCTGACTTGTATCTTAGGCTGACTTCTGGGAAAATTGGTGAGCCAATCACACAAGTAGGAAATGATGTTTCTGGGGAGTGGTCAGTACATACTCTGTACAGAACACATCCGGGTAGCCATACTGCAATGCATTCTCAGGAAATTGCAGAGCTGCAGATTGAAAAGGAAAGGTAATTTTTAATAACATTCAATTACAATATTAGTGTCAAGAATATATGTGCTATATTTTTTCTTAATTTTCTATTTTTTTTCCCCCACGAAAGTGCAGTTACCCTTGATCTTCCTGACTTAACCCCTTCCTTACCCGGCACTTAAACCCCCATTGTTAAACCCCAGCACACCATTGTTTTTCTTGTGAAATTCTCAATAAGTTTGATGTGTCACATGACCCTCTTCCTATTGAAAAAACAAAAGTTGGATTCAAAATGGCCGACTTCAAAATGGCCACCATGGTCACCACCCATCTTGAAAAGTTTCCCCCCTCACATATACTAATGTGCCACAAACAGGAAGTTAATATCACCAACCATTCCCATTTTATTAAGGTGTATCCATATAAATGGCCCACCCTGTAAATTCATCCTTAAGTTTCCAAACTAGCCTATCTGGCATTACCCAGATAGGTTTATTGCTGCAGCCTAATGTGTTTGTATACGTTGGCATTTGGGATTTTCATTTAAGAAAGTTTCATAGTGCTTTTGGTCTGCAGTTATTCTCATTTGGTCCTGCAGTTGATGTTCTTCTGTTCTGCAGTTGAGTTCCTTGTGACCCGCAGATAATCTCCTTCTGACCTGCAGCTACTCACCTTCTGATCTGCAGTTGATGTTCTTCTGATCTGCAGCGGAGTTCCTTCTGACCTTCGGTTATTGTCCTGCTGACCTGCAATTGATCACCTTCTGACCTGTACTTTATGTTTTCCTGATCTGCAGTTCATGTTCTTCTGATTTGCAGTTGATCTTCTTCTGATCTGCAGTTGATCTTCTTCTGATAAGCAGGTGATTACCTTCTGACTTGTACTTGATTTTTTCCTGCTTTTCAGTTCTTCTGATCTGCAGTTGATCACCTTCTGATCTGCAGTTGATCACCTTCTGATCTGCAGTTGAGTTCCTTGTGACAGTACTTGAATTCCTTCTGACCTGCAGTTAATCTTCTACTGACCTGCAGTTGATCATCTTCTGATCTGTAGTTAATCTTCTAACATGAAGTTGACCTTCTGACCTGTACTAGATCTTTTGACCTGCAGTTGATCTTCTTCTGACCTGCAGTTATTCACCTTCTGACATGCACTTGATGTCCTTCTGATCTGAAGCTAAGTTCCTTCTGACCTGTACTTGATGTCCTTCTGATCTGCAGTTAACCTCCTTCTGACATGCAGTTGACCTCCTGACCTGTACTTGCTTTTCTTCTGGCCTGCATTTGACCTGCTTTAAGCATGTTTTGCATTCCCATAGACTTGAAATAGACACTAGAAATGCAAAACCCATCTAAAGCAAACAAAAGCCTATCGACACAGCCCCTAATGCTGACTCGCCAATCCTTTCTCGAAAATCTCATTCCGCATGCCCTGGCTGTGTATCATTTTACCAGCAATCACATTACATTCAGAACATCCCCGGCACAGGCCGATGCACAGAGGCGCCATTCCAGAATCATCGCGAACCTCAAATGACAAACTGCTCAGGCGGACGCGACGGCCCAGGTCTTCGAGAGAGAAAATTCTTTTCTTTTACAATTAAAACTCACTGATTAGGAAAAGAAAGCCACGCGCTGACTTTTTATGTCCCCTCCCATTTGTATTAGTCTGCTTATTTAACAAGCCAATCTCACGGGCAATTGAGCAATGCGCAGAGAGGTGTACGGATGTCCGACCCGATCTGTTCCACCCTATTAGTTTTCTCTTTGTTTAGAAATGCGGCGGCCTCCTTTGTGGCCGTCCTGTATGTTTCTGTGTTGAGAAACGCAGTGATCGTACGGAAGAGAGCGACTGTGTTCATCCTGGGGCTACAAAGAGATTGCGTTTTAATACACAGAACAAGAGGTGACACAGATTTCTGCTGCTCCAAGGTAATAGGGATGCTTTACTCACATTTCCTTGTAATAACAACTTTATATGCTGACTGTGTTCACAAATGTCTGGCACAGATCAGCCCCTGCTGCAACATTTCACCTTGCTATTTGCTACATCGCAGTCTGATCACTGGGGAAGGGAAGACTCAGGAAATACTTCTTAAGCCTGGGCTTATACTTATCCTTAGCCACAATCGATCGATGCAGCTGGCTTTCCTCCTCTCCACTCCCCCCCCCCTTCCCGACTGCTGTGGGGATATTTCAGGATGGAGAGTGGGGGAAGGGGCTATTAAACATGTAATTTACCGGTCCCTTCCTTTTCTAAATGAACACAGTTAACACACTCGCTCACTGTGTCCATTCATTACCGAAGAATAGTAAACTGTTTATTGTGCTTCAGTTTGTAAATGAATAGGAAGGCACTCAGCACTTCCTATTCATTCACGGCTCATACAAATAAGGCTGTAGAGAAAGGCATGTGTGTTTGAGCTTTGGGGTGCACACCCTAATGTAATGGGCTGCACACACCTATGCTAACAAAAATATATTATATTCTTCTGTGCTACCCATCTAAATGTAACCTAATAGTATCAGCACCTGTATTTACACAGCCCAATCTGATTTGCGTCTCGCCGCCATCTAGCGTCCCTGTCGCCCATGACAGCTACCACATGATATATTACACATTTAAAAACAAAACGGATATACAAGAGCCAGGCCTCGTGGGGGAGGAAGCTTTGAAAAGTGATTACACCAACGCAGCGCGCACCGCATACCTGCGGGCCCTCTCTGCGCGCCTGCCTTTGTTTTAATGACTCCGCGGGCCTCTGTTAGCGGGAGAGCGGAGACGGCGTGGCACACATGAACAGACAAGACGCACATCAAGGGCTGCCGAGAAGCCGATTTGAAAGAGAATAAAATGTTTCACATTTGCTTATTGTTGCGAAAAGTACAATAACTGCGGGCGAAGAGACGATTACAAGAGACTGAAACGCGAGTGACTGCGTGAAATATCACAAGTTACTGGAGCAGAAATCAGCTGGAGCATGAAGCCTGCCACGGGGGGGAGAAAAAGCAGAGTGGGAGCAAGATACAAACACTAGAACAGTTAGGGAGGACTGGAATCATTTCCAGGGACAGCATTGTTCTGCCCTCGATGATTTAGTCCCCAGGACACCTTGGCGGATGCAGCACAGTACAGGACCATTAGGGCGATTAGTGATTGCTTATTTTAAAAGAGAAATTTCAGGCAGTAAGACAAAATCAATCAGTGACCTGATAATGCGATATAACAAACTCTGCAGGTGTGCAATTTAGAAAGTTTGCCGGATTTATCATCAACACTGCAGCCATTTTCCTGAGTGCTTCTCCAGAGCCTCTCCCATCCTCTGGAACTTCCTGTTCTTGTATGTCTGATCAGCCACTAGCCTGTCCACCTTTAGGAGATCCCTGAAAACTCATTTATTCAGGGAAGCCCTATCCCTCACCCACCTAAGAACTGTACCCCGAGCCGAGCCACCCCCATCAACTCATCCCCCGCAGCTAGTACCTTTTGTACCACCACCCCCTCCCTTTAGAATAAAAGCTCTACGATCAGGGCCCTCCTGTCCTATCTGTATTGAACTGTATTGTAATTGTGCTGTCCCCCCTGTACATTGTAAAGTGATGCGTAAACTGTTGGCGCTATATAAATTGTGCATAATAATTATAATAGAGTAGACCAAAGGCATGGGATACACAAGACTACAGTAACGTCTGGACAAACAGTGAAGTCCTGAGCAGGTGGAAGCCCAAATCTGCAGTGAGTTCAGGCCACGATTGAAACTCCAGGCTCACTGATGAGCGCTGCTCCTTCAAGCAGACGCACCTACCCTTAGGGAATACAGCATAATGGCAGACAGGAATTAAAGTACAGTGGAGCACAGGACAAATGGAAAAATGGTAAATCTCCCCAGAGGGGACAGTAACAGAAACCTTCCAGAGGGTCTAAGCCCTAAAGACCTTTGCTACTATATTGTCAAAAGTATTAGGACACCTGCCTTTACGCAAACATGAACATCCCAGTCTTAGGCTGGGTTCACACTATTGTGAATTGGACATGGGCTTCCCCGCATCCAATTTGCATGCCAGGAGATTGTGACCGGCTCTCTATGGAATCAGTTCACATATCTCTGGAGCAGCTCCGGTACGAATTGCACAGGAGTCTTGTGCCTCTTCTGGTCAGTTTCAGGTCCAAAATCGGCTCAAAATTAGGACTGAAATTGGACCTGAAACGGTGAACAGGGATGCACCAGACCCCCGCTGTGAGCCACTTCGAGCGGCATTGTGAACCCAGCCTTAGTCATTGAGATGGCCCACCCTTTGCAACTATAACTCTTCTGGGAAGGCTGTCCTCAAGGTTTAGGAGTGTGTCTATGGGAATGTTCGACCACTCTTCCAGAAGCGCATTTGTGAGATCAGGCACTGATGTTGGATGAGAAGGCCTGGCTTGCATTCTTCACTCTAATTCATCCCAAGGGTGTTTTATCAGGTTGAGGCCAGTCAAGTTCCTCCACACCAAACTCGCTCACCCATGCCTTTATGGGCCTTGCTTTGTGCACTGGTGCATGTCATGCAATGTTAGGGCTCATTTACACTTGCTTCAACTTTAATACACATTAAAAGTACATATAGCTTCAACGTGCTTTCTGATGTGTTGGCGATGTTTCTGTGATGCTTTTATGAAGCTTTAATAAAGCCTGACAAATGCCCTGAGTGTGCTAATTTGTGATTTATTTTAAAGGGGCCCAGTATAACCCGAGCTCAGTAGTACCCCCATTAAGCAGATCCCCAGTTCATTAGTACCCCTGTTTACTAGTACCCCGTTCAGAAGATTCCCAGCTCATTAGTACCCCTGTTCAGCAGATTCTCAGCTCATTAGTACCCCTGTTCAGCAGATTCCCAGCTCATTAGTACCCTTGTTCAGCAGATTCAAAGCTCATTAGTACCCCTGTTGAGCTGATCCCCAGTTCATAAGTACCCTCGTCCTTCAGATCACCAGCTTATTAGTATCCTCATTCAGCAGACCCCCTGCTGAGTAGTAACCCCAGGCTCTGCTGATCCTCCTTTCTCTCTGTTCCCTGCCTGTGTGACATTGCTAGTTGCTCCGTTCTAGTCCAGACCCCGCTCACCTTCCTGCTGCTCCACACTGCAAACCAGATGTGATGTCTGCACAAAACACTTCCAGAATATATACACATGAACTGGAAGTGCCTGCTGATGACATCTTTCTGGTTCGCATGTTGGTTTCCCAGTGCATCCTGGGATATCTCATATCTGCATTACCTTCAAAACAGAGTGAAGCTAAAACTGAATGAAAGCCTCTCAAAAGCTGTTAACAAGTGTTGTCAGAAACTTTTGAGATGCTTTGAAGCACCAAGAAAGGGACATGAGGTATACATTTTGAAGCAATGCAAACGCTGTGTATGCGGGACTGTAAGCTTCTCGTTTTATTTAGTGACAGATGCTTTGATTGGCATTCAGAATCCTTTAAAAAGACATGTCTAATGTTACATTATGAAGCAAGCGTAAACTAGCCCACAGGGGCCGCTGATGAGACCCCCCCTCCCCCCATACCTGGTAAGGTGACCACCATTGGTCTAAACCATGGGTCTCCAACCTTTCTAAGCAATGGGCCAGTTTACTGCCCTTCAGACATTAGAAGGGTTGGACTGTGGCCAGTGGGAGTAGAAAATGCCTCAGACTTGGTAGTCAGTGGGGGTAAAATAATTATAATGTCTGTGGGAAGTAGGAGATATTGGTATTAGTGGGAAGAATAATATCCATCTTTGGTGTCAGTGGGAGGAATAATGCTCCATCATTGGTATCAGTGGAAAAAATAGTGCCCTGTCATTGGTATCAGTAGGACAAACAGTGCCCATCACTGGTGTCAGTAGGAGGAATAGTGCCTCATCATAGGTGTCAGTGAGAGGAATTGTGCGCCATCATTGGTGTCCTTAGGAGGAATAGTGCCGCATCATTGGTGTCAGTGGAAATAACAATCCCCATCATTGGTGTCAGTTGGAGTATAGTGCTCCATCTATGGTGTCAGTGGGATGAATAGTTCTACATTTTTGCTGTCAGTGGGTGGAATAATGCCCTCAGGGCCAGATAAATGGGGGCCACATCTGGTATAACCCATCCACACATCCAAAATTGCAAAACAATGTGCATTGAAACATTCCAAGCCTTTAGTATTGCAATTTGCTCTCTATCTAGAAATGAGACATCTTTCTATTTGCATTGCATTCCTTATTTTAGAATCAGTGACATCATTACTGGGCCTCAGTGTTTTTCTATGAAATATAGGCTGAACATTGCTGGTGGGAGGGGTCAGCAGTGGGATGTACATAGCACCCTGAAAACATTACAGCACCCTGCCTCTGTGTTCCCCTTAAGACGCCCCCCCCCCCCCTCCCTGGCCCTGATGCTAGCAGTGATTTGGGCCCTTGGGAGGAGTAATGCAAAAATACTTCCTCTTCATGGGAGGAGTTATACAAGTTAACAAATGCCTTTAAGAGGTTGTAAACCTGCCTGTAACATTTGTACCTATAGGTAAGCCTAGAATAAGGCACACATGTGCGGGAGAGACGTCATGTGGCTCTGGCCAGTCACACAGTCGGAGTCTGCGGCCCGGAAAGGAAGACGGACGAAGATGCATGCGGCCTGCAGCGGGGATGGCGTGGGCTTCATTTGCAGGTGTCCCATAATGTGCTAGTATGCGATGTATAACCGCTCACCGCACCGCCCCAAAAGATGCTGCTTGCAGGACTTTTTGTAACATCCTGCAAGCGTACCACCCCAGTGTGAAAGCACTCGGGCATTCACACAGGAGTGGATGGGGGGGTGTTTTTCAGGCGCTATAAGGGTGCTATTTTTAGCGCAAAAGCCCTTGAAAAACGCCCCGGTGTGAAAGGGGCCTAACTAAACATATCCAGTTTTCCTAACTCAGAAGTGAAGGGCTTTTCCCAGTCACTCACAGAACAAAAATAATGCAACCCTTTTGTTTCAGTCACAAAGCAAAGTTCAGTTTAGCAGCTCTCTCAGGCTTTGGCTTCCTGAGTCCAGGCCAAGAGCAATCTTCTGATCCAGACCTGCTTCCTTTATACCACCTGTTGGAAACAAGTGCACCACAAAATCTGGTCCGGGACCAACCCTGCTAGGGTTGCTGGTAAAACCCGGACCGGACTCCACCCTAGTTTTCTGAAAATGAAGCCATGCAAGGTGAAACATAAGGGTTGATTTACTAAAGCTGGAGTGCAACAACCGGTGCAGCTGTGCATGCTAGCCAATCAGCTTGTAACCTCAGCTTATTCAATCAAGCTTTGACAATAAAACCTTGAAGCTGATTGGTTTCTGTATGGAGCTGCACCAAATTTTGCCCTTTCAAGCTTTAGTAAATCAACCCCATAATGTCCATCGATCACCTCTTTTTTCATAATGCCACATATCCCCCCCTCTACTCAAGCCCCTGCGGCTGAGTAACTGTCCCAACCAGACAATGGACACGGGAAAGGGCATCTGCATTATTTTGGAATTTCCCAGCTCTATGTTCTACTGTGAACTTAAATGCTTGAAGAAGGAACAATCTTGTCACACAACTGTTTTTCTACTTGTTACAGCACATCCATTTAAGAGGGGCATGATCAGTGACTAGTTTGAATGGTCTACCCAACAGGTAATATTTCAGGGACTCTAAGGCCCATTTGATAGCTAAACATTCCTTCTCAACAATGGCATAGTTTTTCTTATGTCTGTTGAGCTTTCTGCTGAGGTAAACCACTGGATACACCTCCCAGTCTCTGACTTGGGACAATACAACACCCAGTCCCACATCAGAGGTGTTTGTCTGCACCACAAACTCCTTTGTGAAATCTGGGGTCACGAGCACAGGTTGTGTACAAAGGGCTTGCTTCAACATTTGAAATGCCTTCTCTACCTCAGGATTCCACTTAATCATGACCGACCCTCTACCCTTCGTCAGATCTGTCAGTGGGGCTGCAATGGTGGCAAAATTGGGTATAAAACACCTGTAGTACCCTGTGATCCCAAGAAATGCACAAACTTGCTTATTTATAGGTTGGGGCCACTTTTGAACTGCCTCAATCTTATCGATCTGAGGCTTGATCAGCCCCCGACCAATAATGTAGCCAGGATATTTGGCCTCTTCCAAGCCTATGGCACACTTTCTGGGGTTGGCAGCGAGTCCTGGTTTCCTAAGGGAATCTACTACTGATGGCACCCGGGGCAAATGAGATTCCCAATCTGGGCTGTGGATGACTACATTGTCCAAATAGGCGGCTGCGTATTGGCGGTGCGGTCTTTTCTATCATTCTCTGGAATGAGGCAGGAGCACCATGCAAGCCAAAAGGCATCCACTTATACTGGAAGGACCCCTCTGGGGTAGAAAACACAGTTTTCTCTTTTCCATACTCTGTTAGGGATATCTGCCAATAACCTTTGTTCAGATCTAAAGTAGTTATGTACCGGGTACTTCCCAATCTGTCAACAAGCTCGTCAACCCGAGGCATTGGATACGCTTCAAATTTGGACACGCTGTTCAACTTACTGAAATCATTGCAAAATCTTATCATTACATCTGGCTTTGGGACCAACACTATGGGACCTGACCAGTCACTGTGAGACTCCTTTATCATGTCCAGCCCTAACATGTTCTTTATTTCATTTGCAACTGCTTCCCCCCTAGCCTCGGGTATTCTATAGTGCTTTACATTTACACGGACAACCTGGTTCCGTAATTATGTCATGCTGTATAATTGTGGTCAGTCCGGGCAGGTGAGAGAAAAGTCTTTATTCTCACTCACAAACTCTTTAACGTCCTTCTGTTGGACCACTGACAAGGTCTCAGTTATGGGTACTTCAGGAGTCACAGGGGATATGTCCTTTTGGGGGTTTGGCCTTGCCAGTAAAGTCTCTCTGTCCTTCCAAGGTTTTTAAGAGATTAACGTGATATATTTGCTCTGGCTTCCTTTTCCCTGGCTGGTAAACTTTGTAGTTTACCTCCCCTACTCTTTCCATAATTTCAAAGGGACCTTGCCACTTTGCTAGGAATTTACTCTCAACTGTGGGGATTAGTACCTGCACTCTATCACCAGGGCTGAAGACCCAGGTCTTGGGCACCCAGATTATAAACCCTCATCTGGGTTTCCAGGGCTTGCACCATATCTTCCCGTACAAGCGGCATGACAGCAGCGATTCTATCTTGCATCAGTGAGAAATGCTCGATGATGCTTCTATAAGGCATGGTCTCTCCCTCACACGTTTCTTTAGCAACATCTAGTAATCCCCTGGGATGTCTACCATACAGTAGTTCAAAAGGGGAGTAACCTGTAGACGCCTGAGGTACCTCTTGTATGGCAAACATGAGGTATGGCAAAAAATCCCAATTTCTCCCATCTTTGTTTACCACCTTTAACATGCTTTTGAGAGTTTAATAGTTACACCTCTCCACAAGACCATCAATTTGCAGGTGGGAGACAGAGGTCCGGAGATGGGAGATTTTGAACAACTTACACAATTCTTTAGTGACACGGGACATAAATGGGATTCCTTGATCCGTTAATACCCCTTTTGGAATACCCACACGACTAAATACCTGGACTAGCTCTTTGGCAATTGCCTTAACTGAGGTATTACGCAAGGGAATGGCTTCAGGATATCGTGTGGCATAGTCCAGTATTACCAGTATTGGTTGATGGCCCCGGGCAGACTTTCCTACTGGTCCCACCAGATCCATGCCAATTCTTTCAAAAGGCACTTCAATTATTGGTAAGGGTACCAGCGGACTGCGAAAATGGGGCGATGGCACTGAATACTGATACTCTGGGCATGACTCACAATATTCTTTGACATCTGCATATAACCCGGGTCAAAGGAATCTCTGGGTCATTCTCTCCTTGGTCTTCTCTATACCCAGATGTCCACCCATCATATGACCATGGGCTAAATCTAATACCATCCAGCGATAGGGTTTAGGAACCACTAGCTGCTCTACCTCCTCCTCCCCTTGCTTTACCACCTGATACAGTAAGTTATTTTTAAGAGCCATGTAGGGAAAAGAAACCCCTATATTAGGTTCAACGGGTTCCCCATCTATCATTTTAATGTTTTCTCTGGCTCCATTGGGTATGGTGTCTCTTAGTTGTCCCGTAAACAAAAAATCATCTTTCCTGACCTCTAAGTCAGGCACCACATTCTGTCCACTCTCACTATTAGAGTCAGAGATAATTTCTTGTTCATTAACCTCCAGCGGGGGGCTGGAATCCAGCTCCTCCTAATTTTCCAGCCATTACAGAAAAAGGAAAAGGATCTGCTCCTTCATCGGACACGCCAACAGTTTCCCTTTCAATTTTGCAATCACAAGGGTCTGGTGTCAGTTCCAGTGTTTCCTCAGCAGGGGGAGCACTGTCCCCCTGACTCCTGTTTTCCATAAACTCCAAAAGTGGGCTTCATGAAGCAGTAGGGGTACCACCCCCACTGAATGTGTCACCACGCCCCAAGGGGTATCAATCTCAACCACAGCAGTCTGGTAGTCACGTGTGTCACCATGTATGCAAATAACCCCAATAGTGCTAGGGTGTAACTTTGCAGGATTTACATAATCACCTTTGACTAATAATGTCACAACACTACCAGAATTTAGGAAAGCATCAAATGAAAATACACACATTTGTTTTTCCATGCATTCCTGACATGATGCAGTACATGCCACCTGTGCAAAAAGAGACATGCGTTTTTTCAAGTAAGCATTATCACATTGCATTGGTTCATCATTCAGGGAACAGTTAGCAGCAATACGACCTACCGCTTGGCAGCAATAACATTTTATGTGTTCTGTACCCAGTCCTCTAAAGGCCTCAGAGACCTCCCTAACCAATTTGGCCAGTCTCCAGGTCCTGAGCCCATAGCCCCCTTATCTGTGGCAACAGTCTTGTAATTTTTCCCCATGCCCTTGAACCCTGGAACAGTCTTACCGGATCCTCTGGGCATTTTTTTCACCCTTAGAGACATTGGAGTTGGGCACGGATGGGTTCAACAAGACCTCAGCAGCAGTATATCTCTCAACCAGGTCCACCAGCTGGTTTGCAGTCTTAGGGTCCCCATGGCTTACCCACTTCCTCAAAGTGGCAGGGAGCGCACGTAATTAATGGTGCATGACCACAAGCTCCACAATCTTAGGGCCCGGCAAAGTCTCTGGCTGCAGCTACTTCTTGGTGAGGTGTATTAAGTCAAACATTTGGGAGCGGGGTGGCTTGTCAGTAACTGTATGAACACCAATGCACCTGTAGAGCCCAGACTGCAATGGTGATGCCCAGGCGTGCAAGCATCTCAGCTTACAGTGTCTCATAAAACTGGGCAGCATCTAGTTCCAGGTCATAATAACCCTTTTGGGGTTCTCCTGTCAGAAAAGGCGCTAACAGTCCTGCCCAATGCTCTTTTTGCCATCCTTCCCGAAAAGTGACTCTTTCAAAAGTTGTGAGGTAAGCTTCCACATCATCTGCAGGTGTTATCTTCTGCAGGTAATAGCTGGCACGTACCATTTTCTGTTCCACCGGCAAGGGACCTGCAGACCCCTTCTTTAGCTCCACCAGGGCCTCCGCAAATTGGCGATTCGTGTCCCGCTGGGCTGCAATGGCCTGTTGATTCGCCTCCTTTTGGGCTGCAATGGCCTGGCAATTCGGTTTCCTACTGCTCTGCAGTGGCCTGTGCGAACTGGCGATTGGTTTCCTGCTGGGCTGCAGTGGCCTGTAGCATGGCTTTTAACACCTCCTCCATCTTTCCACTTGTTTAGGAAGGTGCACACCTAAAATCCACCATATGTGTGTGTGTGTGTGGGGGGGGGGGGGGTAGCTCAATGGCGATTACCTTCCATGGAAAATGGTAGTCCAAGCAGCAGGTTTTATTAAAATCTGACTTGTAGCCAGGTTTATTTACAAGGTTGCATGTAAAATCAAATAAACAAAACAGAAAATAAATCCTTGCCATCCAGGCACTAACTAAACATGTCCAGTTTTCCTAACTCATAGGTGAAGGGTTTTCCCAGTCACCCACAAAACAAAGATAATGCAAACTTTTTGTTTCAGTCACAAAGCAAAGTTCAGTTCAGCAGCTATCTCAGGCTTTGGCTTCCTGAGTTCAGGTCAAGAGCAATCTTCTGATCCAGACCTGGATCCTTTATACCACCTGTTGGTGGACACAAGTGGACCGCAAAATCTGGTCCGGAACCAACCCTGCTAAGGTGGCTGGTAAAACCCGGACTGGACTCTTAGTTTCCTACAAATTAAAGCATGCGAGATGAAACATAACGTCCATCGATCCCCTCGCCTTTCATAATGCCACAATATATATATATTGTGACGGTATGCAAGGCGAAGTGGTAGACGGACGCTACCTGTCGCCTTGTATACGTTCATTTGGACTGGATTAAACAGAGTCCGTGCGGATTTTACCAGCCGCAGTGGCAGGGCTGGTTCCGATCCGAGTCCAACAGCAGGTGGCTTAAATAATCAGGAAGAGATCTCACTTTGACTCTGACCTGGAACTCAGAAGGGAATCTGAGCGAGCTCTGTGGGATATTTTGACTGTAAAGAAAAGGTTTGCTTTTTGCTTATGTTTTGTGGGTGTCGGGGGCCAGCCCCACACTGTATAGTGAGGAAACACTATTGTTTAGTTTAGCGCCAGACAGCACGGTTTTGTTTTCTGTTTTTGTTTGTTTGATACATGCAAACCTTTGACAATAAACCTGGCAAGCCTGTACGCTGACTCTTTTCCTCCAGAAAAGTGATCCCCATGAGGTAATCTCCCAATATATATATATATATATATATATATACACACACACAGTATCTCACAAAAGTGAGTATACCCCTCACATTTGTGTAAATATTTTATTATATATAAATAAAATATTTACAAACATGTGAGGGGTGTACTCGCTTTTGTGCGATACTGTATATATACAATATCTGACAAAAGTGAGTACACCCCTCACATTTTGCTGACACTTTGCTACAATGTAAAGTCGTGAGTGAACAGCTTGTATAACAGTGTAAATTTGCTGTCCCCTCAAAATAACTCAACACACAGCCATTAATGTCTAAACCGCTGGCAACAAAACTGAGTACACACCTAAGTGAAAATGTCCAAATTGAGCCCAATTAGCCATTTTTCCTCCCCGGCGTCTTGTGACTCATTAGTGTTAAAAGGTCTCAGCTGTGAATGGGGAGCAGGTGTGTTAAATTTGGTGTTATCACTCTCACTCTCTCATATTCATCACTGGAAGTTCAACATAGCACCTCATGACAAAGAAATCTCTGAGGATCTGAAAAAAAAAAAAAGAATTGTTGCTCTACATAAAGATGGCCGAGGCTATAAGAAGATTGCCAAGACCCTGAAACTGAGCTGTAGCACGGTGGCCAAGATCATACAGCGGTTTAACAGGACAAGTTCCAATCAGAACAGGCCTCACCATTGTCGACCAAAGAAGTTGAGTGCACATGCTCAGCATCATATCCAGAGGTTGCCTTTGGGAAATAGACGCATGAGTGCTGCCAACATTGCTGCAGAGGTTGAAGGGGTGGGGGGTCAGCCTGTCAGTGCTCCGACCATACACTGCACACTGCATCAAATTGGTCTGCATGGCTGTTGTCCGAGAAGGAAGCCTCTTCTAAAGATGATGTACATGAAAGCCCACAAACAGTTTGCTGAAGACTAAGGACATGGATTACTGGAACCGTGTCCTGTGGTCTGATGAGGCCAAGATAAATTAATTTGGTTCAGATGGAGTCAAGCGTGTGTGGCGGCAACCAGGTGAGGAGTACAAAGACAAGTGTGTCTTGCCTACAGTCAAGCATGGTGATGGGAGTGTCATGGTCTGGGGCTGCATGAGTGATGCCGGCACTGGGGAGCTACAGTTCATTGAGGGAACAATGAATGCCAACCTGTACTGTGACACAGTGAAGCAGAGCATGATCCCCTCCCTTCGGAGACTGGGCCGCAGGGCAGTATTACAACATGATAACAACCCCAAACACACCTCCAAGACGACTATTGCCTTGTTAAAGAAGCTGAGGTTAAAGGTGATGGCCCCAATGGCGAGAACCATGACTTTAAGGTGGGGCTCGGTGTGAGCCCTTATGGCGGTCCCTCCAATTGGGAGAACCCGTACCTCAAGTGGTCTCGAACTGTCCAACGGTGATCTTAGGAGAAGGTGCTGAAGTACTACTGTAGTACCTCGACCACCTACAATCTCTGGAACGCGACGAGGTGGAAGGTAAACTCCTACGGGGTGTCTACGAGTTATCCCAAATCCAGACCTCTGTACGAACCGGTCAGGTAGTGGAAATTGGAGTCGAAGAAATTGTTCCGTTATCAGCAGAACCTCCACACAAACCCCAACAATAGT
>BLSH010257403.1:1051339-1070564 GCA_018402905.1 Glandirana rugosa | reverse complement strand
ATGAAAACATTTCACACCCCCTTTGTCCCTAGTGGTTTGCCCAGAGCCCTGCATGCACTTTTATATAATAAATGTCATTCTTTCTGCCTGGAAACATGAGAATGTCCATAGCAACCAAAAAGTGTCCCTTTGCGTCAAAAGTGGTTTTTGATCAGCTAGAAAACAGCGATAGTAAATAAGAATGATTTGCAGAATTGAGTGATACTGATTTTTGGGGAAATTTATCATCAGCAACTGAAAGTGACGATAGCGACAATTCTGCAACTGAGCAAATTTCTGCGTTTTTGGTTTGATTACATTATTGCATACATTTTATTACTATTATATTATTATTTTTGATAATTATTTTTAGTTATTTATTATATTATAATTTATGATTTCATTTTTCAAACTTTTTCATACCCGGGATGTCTACTAGACTCTTGTTTGGACAGATTTAAGTGAGTTATTCCTAAAAATTACAGGCCTACAATATAAAACGCCAAATTTTCATGCAAAATAATTGTACCGCTTTTGGTACAAAATTCCAGACAGAATCATACCGCCAGGGAGGTTAAGGCAGTGCTGGAAAATAATGGCGGCCACACAAAATATTGACACTTTTGGTCCAATTTGGACATTTTCACTTAGGGGTGTACTCACTTTTGTTGCCAGCGGATTAGACATGATTGGCTGTGTGTTGCGTTATTTTGAGGGAACAGCAAATTTACACTGTTATACAAGATGTACACTCACTACTTTACATTGTAGCAAAGTGTCATTTCTTCAGTGTTGTCACATTAAAAGATATAATAAAATATTTACAAAAATTTGAATTTGAAGGGTGTACTCACTTTTGTAAGATACTGTATATATATATATATATACACTCCTGCGTGTCAGCAGACTAGTTCCAAGTTGGAGAAATGTAATTCAGCATCTCTTGGACGGAAGGAATTATTCTGATTAGCTTTGCATAATATCATCTTTAACAGGGAGTTATTTTCATTGCGGCGACCTCCATGTGAACGGATTAATGTGTGTGGTTGTCACCGCCACCAGCATTCTTCTGCCTGTCTGCTCTCATCAGATGCGCTCCTCGCACTCATCGCTCCACATGCTCTGCAAGTCTCTGCACACATTGGGTATCACGGCGCTCCACTGGACCTGACCGCACAGGAAGAAGATGCCTGGTGATGTTCTGGGGACGACAGGGGAAGGCTTCGGACACTGAATACCCGCTGCCTGGTGTTGGAAAAGTCCTATTTTATCACAATGATAAAAGATACATAGCAGCTACACAAGTCATTTTATAAAGTCTATGGTTTGTTGCCCTGTGAGTTCATGCTGAGATGCTGGCATTGAGTGTTGCATGCCTAGAGGGATGTTGGGGGTACACTGTTCCTTTGAACATTAAGGGCTCATTCTCACTTGCGGCAGCCCTTGGCAGCCCATGGCAGATCGCTTACTACAGGGAGTCTGCAGGCAGTTGGGAGGCACTGTGTCCCCTCTCCACTGTCTGTTTTAACCCTCAAAAAATGAAACCACCACACCGCATCCACATGCATTGCACGCACTTGCAGTGCAGCCCCATACACTTAAATGGATCACGTACGTTGACAATACCACCTGCCAAATGCAACATCCAGTTTAATTTTTTGCTGCACCTGCGAAGCAATGCACCAGGGCTGCAGCATGTGTACAGCCCTGAGCAGCTGCATGACCTTCTTTAGGTGGGCGGTCAGGGGATGGCAGTAAAATTGCCACTCAGCTCCCTGCTTGTACTGCCCACGGTCATTCATTCATGTAAATAAGCCTTAAGACCTCTTTCACATAAGCGGCAGACTTTACCATCCTCCAAAAAGCAATTTGCGGTGGATTGCTTTTTAGACCACACTTGACAGTCAGTTGGCAATAATACTGCCCAGTTGCGGCTGGTGGTCTGGTCAAGAACATCATAGAAGCCTCCCATTGGTCAATCAGTCAGGACCCCACACTTAGCCCATCCCGCGAGCTGCGCTCCAGGTCCCGGCGGCTTCTCTCCGGGCTGCGAGCGTCTTGGTTTCCCGTCTCCTACCTCCTCCTCATGGCGGCCAATCTGATCAGATCTACTTTCGGTCAATCGGGTGATGGATCTCATGACCCACTTCCGGATTGGCCGGGAGGAGAATCAGTGTTACAACAGCGAATATTCATTTGCTATTGTCACACAACTGGTTGGGTTCGGAACGCAGTGCTCTGCACCCCAAGCCCACTCTTTTTTTAAGCCAATTAGAGCCTCTGGCTCCAATCACATGCTTAACCCCCCCCCCCCCATTGGAATCCATGCATCCAGCACCCTGCATGTAGATCAGGGGGCCGGACACATGGGTGGGGGGGCGGCGCCTTAATGGACGGATCACCACTGGTGCTGCCTCTTGCACACCTGTTTTTCGACCCCTGGGAAATTTTTTTTGTTCTAACCCAAAAGGGATTTTACTTTCAACTACTGCACCACAACCAGGATAGCCAGTGTGGTCTCATTGACTTCAATGGTCGAGTCTGTGCAAAACCATCACACAGAGCAGGTAAGTATAACATGTTTGTTATTTTAATAAAAAAAATCTAGACTTTACAATGACTTTAAAATGGACACAGAGGGAAGCACCCTTTCCGGCAGCCATATAAATTCGGAGGTGAGCAGTACACAGATCAACTGCCTGCTTTTACTGTGAACTAAACCTAAGTATGTCGAGAATGAGAGCGCCACAGATATATGGTGGGCTCTCAATACACTGGCACTAACTATGTTATCTTAATAAAACTACCATTGATCTAGAAAACTGGAGGCTCTGTATCCCCAGGACCGAAACAGGCAAGAGTCTGCAATAACATTAGCTTAAATTCTTATAATGTACAGGGGTGACCTGGAGGGGTTCTTTTCTTATTTTCTCAAGAAGGAGTTGTTGTTTAAGATGGATTGTGGAAGCATTAGAACCCCTTTTATGTCTTTAACCACTTGACCACTAGAAGATTTATCCCCCTTCATGGCCAGGTCATACTGCGATACAGCACCGAGTTACTTTAAATGACAATCATGTGGTCATGCAGTGCTGTACCCAAATAAAATTTAAAAATATTTTTTTTTCCCCACAAATAGAGCTTTCTGCTATAAAACATAACCAATGAAAAATGTAAAAAATCGAATTTCTTAATATTTCAATAAGTATACTGCTACATATTTTCTGGTTAAAAAAATCCCAATAAACATATATTGATTGATTTGCGCAAAAGTTATAGTGTCTACAAACTGATATATATACTGTATTTTTTTTGTTATACAAGTAATGAAGGCAATCAGCGAAATATAGTGGGACTGCAATATTGTGGCGGACAATCGGACACTAACTGCCAATTTTGACACTTCGTGGGAACCAGTGACACTAATATAGTGATCAGTGCTTAAAGTATGCACTGTCACTGTCCTAATTATACTGGCTTGGAAAGGGTTAAACATCAGGGGCGATCAAAGGAATAAATGTGTGCCTAACCAGTGTTTATGTGTACACTGTGGTGCTTTTACTAAGGGATATGGTGGGTTTTCTTTATCTGCTGTGCAGGGAAAAAAAATCTGTCACTTCCCCCCTGTCAGAGCGGAGCTCTGCCTTGTTTACATGGGTAGAGCTCTGTCCTGTGTGTCTTCCTGAGGATCGGCGGGTACTGGTAGACATCCATTGGCCAGCACCTGCAGATCACAAATCACAGCAGAATCGGCATGCCCCCTACCCGGAAGTGCAGAATCAAGTACATATACATGATTACGCACAGCGCGGCCGCCCTGTAGAAGTAAATCTGCTATGTGGCGGTCGGCAAGTGGTTATTTCAGTCTGTGCCATTAGGTGAGAGTTACCCTCTATTTTCCTGGTGAGTATTATCAAACAGGACAGAATCAAAAAATGTTAAGTTGTCACGAGAAAATTAATAAAGGAGAAATCTTTAAATGCATTCACTAAAACAGAAATCACCTTTGTGGGTGGAGTGGCCCTTTAAAGAGCGACACTTAACACCGAACTCACTAGCATCAGAAAAGTCCATGGTAATCAGATCTGTGAAGCGTTAATGACGCGGACGGAAGGTGGACCCTGTACCGAGGAAAGAGATGTTGTACGGGAGATAAAATGTACCCAACGCCAGCAGATGGCCAGGTGGCGATATAATGGCTTGTTAACTTTGAGGCGAGGGCATAAATGTTTTCTCCTTGAATTACTTGATTGACTCGGCTCGGAGAGAGCCGGCGTTTTATGATTCACTGGATGGAAGTTTTTCCATCTCGCTGGAGATGCCGAGCGGCACTTTCCGCCTTCCCCGCAACACAGCTGTAAACTTTATGAAATATCCAGAAAGTGATTTCAGCTTTCATTTATAACTCGGAACAAGCGAGATGGCGAGAGAGAGAACTTTCTAGATTTCATTAAGTTCATCCATCTTCCCTCCAGTTCTGAAGGGCCGACCAATGTATTCACAGCTGATATGATGGCAAAGGAACATGGAAAAAGACAGATAGAGATAAAGACATTGATAGATAGACAGACAGATGATAGATAGATAGATCAGGTGGCTGAGGGGCCCAGGAGTGGGAGGGGGCCCCATTTGGGAGGTTTTGAGGCATCTTAAAGTGTAAGGTCACTTTTTCAGAAAAAACTAAAAGGTGAACACCCTGCAGCCTCTCCACACCCCAGTCCACGCTGTACTCACCTCCGTGGGTGATGACCCGTCAGTGCCCACGCAACTAGTGCAGCAGTCTAGGAGTTTTAAATCCCTGCTTTTCTCCCTCTTCTTTTTGCAGGGCTTCAGGACAGATCAGAGCGATGCTCTGTGACAGCACTGGCCAATCAGAATCGCTTTGACCACAGAAGCTCTGCAGAAAGAAGAGGTAGAACAGTGGGGATTTCAAGTCTGTGGACCGACAGTTCATTACTCACAAAGGTAAATACAGTGGGGTGTGGGGGGGGGGGGGGGTCAGCGGTTGGCAACCTGTGGCCCTCCAGCTGTTGCAGAACTACAAGTCCCATCATGCCTCTGGGAGTATATGAACCAAGGAGGTTGGATGTAGCCGCACTCAAACAATCCCAGTTCCAAGAAATGCTTTATTAAGCAAAAAGGGGTGATACAGACAACGAACAATGGTCCACTTGACGCGTTTCGCACCTTATAGTAGGCGCTTACTCATAGTATGGTATGAGTAAGCGCCTGCTATAAGGTGCAAAACGCGTCAGCTGGACCATTGTTCGTTGTCTGTATCACCCCTTTTTGCTTAATAAAGCATTTCTTGGAACTGGGATTGTTTGAGTGTGGCTACATCCAACCTCCTTGGCTCATATCGTCTAGATACTTCATTAGCCTGCACCTGCCCTGTGTATCAGCAGACCAGATCCACAATAAGGCTATCATTGCCCTAGAGCGGTGAGTTCATGCCTCTGGGAGTAATTGTAACTACCAGCCTTGCAATGCCTCATGGGAAATGTAGTTCCACAACAGCTTGATGGTCACAGGTTGCCTACCCCTGCTGTAGGGTGTTAATTCACCTTTTAATTTTTTATTAAAAAATGAAACTACGAGATCAGTGTGTCTGTAAGGATAACAGATCCAGTGCTATAAAATAAAAAAATGCTGTATTTAAAAATTTTTTAGTGACTCCTAATTCAATGTTTTGTACTTACAAGCTGGGAAATTGAAGGGCTCAGAATTTACACCAAAACACTAAGACCTTAAAGTGATACGAAAAAAAAAATAATAACAGACATGTTATACTTAACTTCTCTGTGTAATGGTACACTGCACCCGCGATGTGGGTAAATCACATCTCTTCGGTGTGAAAGCAGCCCTATACTATTATGCCCACCTGAAGATCTCTTTTTTCTGCAGCTGGCACCCCTCTGGAGACCACTAGCTGGGATCAGAGGTGGAGTGCAGTTGGTATCACTCTGCATGGGACAGGAGCGGCACTACAGAGGAGGAATCTGCTTCAGCGGCTCTTGCTCCCTACTGCAGCTCCAACTTTACAAGTAGTCCCTCTGCATTGAACTTTCTTTGATGTTCTGGGATGGTGGGTCAGCAAGCCCAGACTGCGATCTACCAGTCACCTGTCCACGATCTTCAGATTGCTGACCGTCGTGTTTGGTAAAATGTGATCGATGAATGGAGGGTGTGGACCTTTCAATCATCTGCCTATCCTCCATTCATAGAAGCTGTAGTATGGCTTCTATGAGTGGAGGAGCTGGGCAGAAAGGGCAGGCATAGTCGGGCTCTTTTGATGGGAGCCTGTGACAGCCCCTTAGTTCTACTCATTACCGCCACACCAGAAGATTATGGCATGGATGTAGCAAGATAGATAGATAGGTAGAGAAGAAAGAAAGAAAAAAAAAAAAAAAAGAAAGAAAATAAAAGAAAGAATAAAAATACGATATATAGATGATGGACAGCATAGGTGTGCGCAGGGAGTGAGCCAGGTGTGCCTGGGCACACCCTAATCACTCTGTGCATTGCTGATTCCCCCTACTGCCTGAGCTTCCCCCTGTGTTGCATCACCCCACTGCAGTGATTCCCTCCTTTCCTCTCCTCTCCTCTCCCCTTGGCAGCTGCAGGGGATGTTTTAGGATTGAGAGTGGGGTAAAGGGCTAATCAATATGTAATTTACCGGTCCCTTCCTTTTCTAAATGAATACAGTGAACACACTTGCCGGCTGTGTTCAATCATAACTAAAGCATAGTAAACTGTGTTTAAACGTGTTAAAAGTGAGTACACCCCTCACATTTGTGTAAATATTTTATTCTATCTTTTCATGTGACAACACTGAAGAAATGACACTTTGCTACAATGTAAAGTAGTGAGTGTACAGCTTGTATAACAGTGTACATTTGCTGTCCCCTCAAAATAACATAACATACAGCCATTAATGTCTAAACTGCTGGCAAGATGCAGCACGGTGGCCAAGACCATACAGTGGTTTAACAGGACAGGTTCCAATCATAACAGGCCTCGCCATGGTCGGCCAAAGTGGAGTGCTCGTGCTCAGAGTCATATCCAGAGGTTGTCTTTGGGAAATAGACATATGAGTGTTGCCAGCATTGCTGCAGAGGTTGAAGGGGTGGGGGGTCAGCCTGTCAGTGCTCAGACCATACGCCGCACACTGCATCAAATTGGTCTGCATGGCTGGCATCCCAGAAGGAAGCCTCTTCTAAAGATGATGCACAAGATAGCCTGCAAACAGTTTGCTGAAGACAAGCAGACTAAGGACATGGATTACTGGAACCATTTCCTGTGGTCTGATGAGACCAAGATAAACTTATTTGGTTCAGATGGTGTCAAGCATTTGTGGCGGTAACCAGGTGAGGAGTACAAAGACAAGTGTGTCTTGCCTACAGTCAAGCATGGTGGTGGGAGTGTCATGGTGCATGAGTGCTGCCGGCACTGAGGAGCTACAGTTCATTGAGGGAAGCATGAATGTCAACATGTACTGTGACATACTGAAGCAGAGCATGATCCCCTCCCTTCAGAGACTGGGCCGCAGGGCAGTATTCCAACATGATAACGACCCCAAACACACCTCCAAGATGACCACTGCCTTGCTAAAGAAGCTGAGGGTAAAGGTGATGGACTGGCCAAGCATGTCTCCAGACCTAAACCCTATTGAGCATCTGTGGGGCATCCTCAAAAGGGAAGGTGGAGGAGCGCAAGGTCTCTAACATCCACCAGCTCTGTGATGTCATCATGGAGGAGTGGAAGAGGTCTCCAGTGGCAACCTGTGAAGCTCTGGTGAACTCCATGCCCAAGAGGGTTAAGGCAGTGCTGGAAAATAATGGTGGCCACACAAAATATTGACACTTTTGGTCCAATTTGGATATTTTCACTTAGGGGTGTACTCACTTTTGTTGCCAGCGGTTTAGACATTAATGGCTGTGTGTTGAGTTATATTGAGGAGACAGCAAATTTACACTGTTATACAAGCTGTACGCTCTCTACTTTACATTGTAGCAAAGTGTCATTTCTTCAGTGTTGTCACATGAAAAGATATAATAAAATATTTACAATATGTGAGGGGTGTACTCACTTGTGTGGGATACTGTAGATCAGCCATTCTCAACCAGGGTTCCGTGGAACCCTGGGGTTCCTCCAGAGGTTGCTAGGGGTTCCTTGAGCTGTGGCTGTTGAACCACCTATTTGATGATGCCTACAGAGTTCCAGGCACCACTTAGCAAAGCTAGCACCATGACACCAGATATCTTTTTAGCTGTCTTTAAGGGTAGCATTCTGAGCACCATTTTATGGTGGACATTCTTCCAATTGACCACCGATATAAGGGGCATTGTTCCTATTGAGCCCTCATGAGTTGTTTTTTTAGTAAGGGTTCCTCGAGATATGAAAATTATTTTTGGGGTTCCTCAAGGGTTAAAAGGTTGAGAAAGCCTGCTGTAGATGGACAGTTATTACTATTCTCATTTTTCACTCTCGATCTCCGCCCCATTCACTTCCGTCACATCACCTGAACGTAGTGAAGAATAAATAGCCGCTGGCGGACAGTGTGCTGTGTGTTCTCAGTACTGTCAGGCTCAGCATTCAGCACTTTCCCCGACCGGAAAGGCAGCCACTGGAGTAATTATCTTATAAATGTTACGGGGAGAGATGTCATTACTCGGGTACAGCTCGTCCCGTTGGCGTCCCCACAAGGAGCGGAACAATATGTAGTCACTACAGAGGGGAGCGTGAGAAGCATTGCGGCCAAACACGCAGTGCGCGTCGCCCGCAGGTAATGTGATGTGGATGCAGGGCCTGCACTGCCATCAATCCATCTCGTTAAGTGGTGGCAAAGCAGCTGCCATGTAAGCGGAGGCGAGCAGAAGGCGGGAGGCGGTAATGGAAGGAGGACCGGGGGAGCCATACAGCAGATATTTATCATTATTTTCTGTGTTGCCGGACACGTCTGTGACCCCGCCGGGAGACGTGTATTGTTCTCTGTACGACATAAATATAATACTGCCCGGCTGCTGCTGAGAACGACACCAAGTTCCCCGTCCATTACGCAGCTCTGATGACATTGCAATACACACCGCAGATTTCTACCGAGTCAGGCCAAACATGATATAATCTGACTGCTTTTCTCTCCAAAAGGATGGCACCATCTTTGTTCAGATATCCTCACCATATATTATCTGGACTGAGATGTCAGAAACACAATCATGTAAATCTTGGTGCCTGTGGCATTCTTGGCTGTGTGCACAAACGGCTGACACAGATAAGCCCCTTGCTGCAGCCGCTCACCTTGTGACTTGTCACAAAGTTGCAGTCTGATCACTGGGGGGGAGACACCTCACCCCAGCTGCTTGCCAGAGACATATTTCATCATCTCAGCCTAGGAAAAGTCACTGACTGGAGCTGAAGGATGGATTTTTAATAATAAAGTAAATATATAATAAAAGTGGTTGTAAAGGCAGAAAGTATTCTATGCATTGGCTCCCACTGCTGTCTATCAAAGTCAGTAAGCCAATGAGGAGAGAAGGGGGGCTGAGCTGCGGCTTCATGTATGAATGGACACACAGAGCAGCGGCTCGGCTCAGGTGCCCCCCTAGCAAGCTGCTTGCTGTGAGGGCACCCGGCAGGAGGGAGGGGCAAGTAGCGTCCACAAGGGACCCGAGAAGAGTAGGATCCGGGCTGCTCTGTGCAAAACCACTGCACAGAGGAGGTAAGTATACCATGTTTGTAATAAACTGGGAAAAAAAAGTTCCACTAAAGAATAATGGCATAATGTGCTAGTGTGCATGAAAGACTTACCTTAGAATTAGAGTCACAGCCGCGGCACAACAAAGCATGCATCCATTAAGAGCATGTGCTGGTGGTGTGACTGGCTGCTACTAAAGTAAATACACTAACACACTATATTACCAAAAATATTGTGACACCTACCTTTACATGCACATGAACTTTAATGGCATCTCAGTCTTAGTCCATAGGGTTCAATATAGAGTTGGCCAACCCTCTGCAGCTATAACAGCTTCAACTCTTCTAGGAAGGCTGTCCACAAGGTTTAGGAGTGTCTATGGGAATGTTTGACCATTCTTACAGAAGTGCATTTGTGAGGTCAGGCACTGATGTTGGATGAGAAGGCCTGGCTCACAGCCTGCGCTCTAATTCATCCCAAAGGTGTTCTATTGGGTTAAGGCCAGGACTCTGAGCAGGTCAGTCAAGTTCCTCCACCCCAAACACACTCATCCATGTCTTTATGGACCTTGCTTTGTGCACTGGTCTAAGTCATTTGGTGGAGGGGGGATCATGGTGTGGGATTGTCTTTCAGGGGTTGGGCTTGGCCCCTTAGTTCCATTGAAGGGAACTCTTAAGGCGTCAGCATACCAAGACATTTTGGACAATTTCATGCTCCCAGCTTTGTGGGAACAGTTTGGGGATGGCCCCTTTCTGTTCCAACATGACTGCGCACCAGTGCACAAAGCAAGGTCCATAAAGACATGGATGAGCGAGTTTGGGGTGGAGAAATTTGATTGGCCTGACCTCAACCCGATAGAAAACATTTGGGATGAATTAGAGTGGAGACTGCGAGCCAGGCCTTCTGGTCCAACATCAGTGCCTGTCCTCACAAATGCCCTTCTGGAAGAATGGTCAAACATTTCCATAGACACTCCTAAACCTTGTGGACAGCCTTCCCAGAAGAGTTGAAGCTGTTATAGCTGCAAAGGGTGGGCCAACTCAATATTGAACCCTACAGATTAAGACTGGGATGCTATTAAAGTTCATGTGCGTGTAAAGGCAGGTGTCCCAATACTTTTGGTAATATAGTGTATCTCCTAAACAATGCAAGTTTAGGAGATATGTACTGTACTGACAGGTAAGCCTTATTATAGGCTCACCTGTAGGTACAAGTAAACAAGGGGGAGTTTACTGCCACTTTAAGTTGTGTGTCTGTATCACCTGAGATCAATGAGTGTTGTCCAGAGGTCAGAAGGTGTGTCTGGAGGTCAGAGAGTGTACCCCAAGATTAATGAGAATGTCAGGAGGTCAGAAGGCTTATCTCAAAATCAATGAATGTGTCCGGTGGTCAGAGAATGTGTCCCGAGATGAGTGAGTGTGTCTGGAAGTCAGAGTATGGCCGGAGTTCATAAAGTATGGCCAGAAGTCAAAGTCCTCTTCTTTAGGTCAGAGATAATGACTAAAGAGTAGGTACAAATGCTGATATACTGTAGCTAGGCTGAGTAAGTTCACATTAAAGGCTAGGCTTACATTACCGCTTGTTAATGACACATGCAAAATCACGCACTTTCCTGGTAGGCACAGAAACGAGTTGCCATTTAGCAGACGTGCAGCAAAGCCATTAAAGTATAACTAAAGGCATTTTTTTTTCGTTTTGGATAGAGTGGATAGGGACTAGAACCCCTGTATTTTTATTTTTTTTTCTATTGCTGTCTGTGTCCCCGTTAAGGATATTCACCCTATTTGTCCTGTTTACCATTATCATTGAAAGTGAAAGTAAAAGAAAATCCCAATTTTGGGTTGTCACCAGAAAAATAATAGAGGGGAAATCTTCCAATGGTGACACTAGTCCTGCTGACCTGGAGGTCCCCAAGGGATTCCCTTATTTGCAGGGATTTCCTTTCACTTCCTGTTTAGCTATGGGAAAGACAATTAAGGGAAATCTCTGAAATGGGAAACAGATGGGCAGAAAAAAAATCTGCCAGGGGTTTTAAAAGTTTTGCCTATAGTTCTACTTTAAATGTTAATAGCAACCCCACACATCTACAAATGTGCACGCCACACTACATGTTGCCGCAGCATCATGCAGTTTGGTGAAGCATTTTTGGAAAAGAACTAGGAATTCTTTTCTGCATTTCTTGCGCGTAAAGCAGTCCAATGAAATGATTGGGCTGCCCTGCACGGAAATGTGCTTGCACTTGGTGACACCTGTAGGTGTGAACCAAATCTAAGGCTGGTTTCACATGGGGGCGGGGGGTCTCTGTAATGCGCATCCGCCTGCTCAACAGGCGATCTCAACGCTGATCCCTAAGCAGGCAGGTGACAGGTCTGTTCTGCATAGCGCTATGCAGAACGGACACAGCCCTGCTATTCTCTAAGGGGCTGTCTCATGGAAACAGAACGCCTGTCCATTTCCACCCGACTTTCATCTGATCCGATCTACCAAATGGATGGGTAATGTTTTTGGCTGACAGGATCGGATGTCAGCGGGTATCATCTGCCACCCCCATAGAGAGCAATGGCTGGTCCGATTAGGTCCACCTGAAAAACTGATAAGCGGACCTGATGGGACCGCCCATGTGAAACCAGCCTAAGAGGGAGAAGCTGGAATCGCTACAATCTGACCACAGGTTGACCATTCCCTGTAAGCTAGCCAAACTTGTAACAATCTAATTGTCCATTTTTCTTTGGCTCTACTACTAGCTATGAGGCATAAGGTCCTGCCCGATTGTACAGAAATGTAATTAATTGTTTAGGCAGACTGTCATATTATGGAGATCTGGACATCTTAAATGAGATGGTATGCAGAAAGTTTAGAGTATAAGTGATACCCTAGACTGGCAAACTAGAATATTTATGTTTCATTGCTCCTCCTTGACACTCTGTGTATCAATATGTGTGTTTGGAATCATTTTCGGAATTGTATAAGGCCAATCAAGTGCCGGTGTCACCACTTTGAAATCGCTCCAACGCTTCACATCTGATGGCCGGGACAGCTGCAGTGTTACAATCAAGCAGCGGCGTCTGTTCTGAGTTCCCCTGAACAGCTAAGTTATTAAGTTTCCGTTGATTAGCGAAAGGTTTTTAAATATACATAAAGCATCCGGCAGACACAAGTCAATTGTGTTTGTGGCAGTTTCATTTTGGTTAATTACATGTTTAAATTGATTGGTGGAAGAGTCGAGGCTAATTTGCCGGGGTTATAATTTAGTTTTCTCGTCTGTCAAAGTAAATGCATTAAAATAACACACCCGGCCCCAAATCTCACCATTTTCCCCGGCCCGACGTACATATTAATTAAACACAGCTGATTAAAATAATGGCGCGTTCAAATATTCATCATCTTCCCAATAGAGGCTCCTCGCCGTCGGTCCCCGAAAATATCGCGGCATGAATTTTAATTTCGTTTTGCATTTCAAAGCTTCTCCTTTTTTTCTTACACGAGACTTTTTAATTCACACCGACTTCTATCAATACTTCAAGATAAAAGACGAGCCAAAGGTTTTATGTAAATTATTAATTAAGCAGAGAAAGGCGAAATGAAAGCGAGTGCGGGCGTTGGGGGCTCTCGGTTTTGTCAAACAGCCAGGTGACGCGGACGGGCAGGCGTCGTGGGGTGTTAAGCACTTTTAAAGATAAATTGTTTCAAATGCAGATTTTTGAACTAATCTCAGTTGGCTTGTTGAGGCTTCCCAGATTTTGGCTGTTTCTTCTATTACATCATTATGGGAATGTGGAAATAAGATTGCTGGAAATCAGAGAGTGTATCCGGACGTCAGAGAGTGTGTTCATAGATCAATGATTGTATCTGGAGGTCAGAGGGTATGGCCAGAGATCAAAGACCTCTTCTTGATGTCAGAGAGTATATCCGGAGCTTATTTAGAGGCCAGAGAGTACGTCCAAAGATCAGAAAGTATTGCCAGAAGTAAAAGACCTCTTCTTGAGGTCAGGGAGTGTTTCCATAGACCAAGGAGTGTGTCCGGAGGTCAGTGAGTGTGTCTGAAGATCAAAGAGGGTAGCTACAGTTCAGGAAATATAGTCAAAGGCCAAAGACCTCTTCTTGAAGTCAGAGAGTGAGTACAGAGCTTAACGAGTGTATCTAGAGGTCAGAGAAAATGGCCAGAGTTCATAAAGTATGGCAAGAAGGCAAAGACCTCTTCTTGAGGTCAGAGAGCGTGTCCAAAGATCAAGGAGTGTGTCTGGATGTCAGAGAGTGTGTCTGAAGATCAAAGAGGTTAGCTAGAGTTGAGGGAATAATGCATAGTCAAAGACCTCTTCTTGAGGTCAGAGATTTTGTCCGAAGATCAAGGAGTGTGTCTGGAGGTCATGGCCAGAATTGAGAAAGTAAGGCCAGAAGTCGAAAAACTCTTCTTGAGGTCAGAAAATGTGTCCAAGGATCAAGGAGTGTGTCTGGAGGTCAGAAAGTGTGTCAGAAGATAAAAGAATGTGGCTAGAGTTCAGGAAGTTTGGCCAGAGGTCAAAGAGTGTGTCCTGAGCCTAATAGTGTATCTAGAGTTCAGAGAGGATGGCCAGAAGTCAAAGACCTTTTCTTGAGGTCAGAGGTGGTGTCCAGGGATCAAGGAGCATGGAGGTCAGAATGTGTGTCTGAAGATCAAAGAGTATAGCTAGAGTTAGGGAAGTACGCGGCAGAGGTGAAAGACCTCTTCTTGAGGTCAGAGATTGTATCCAGAACTTAACAGTGTGTGCAGAGGTCAGAGACTATGGTCAGAGTTCAGAAAGTATGGCCAGAGGTCAAAGACCTTTTCTTGAGGTCAGAAAGAGTATCTGGAGCTCAATGAGTGTGTGCAGAGGTTAGAGAATTTGGCCACAGTTCAGGAAGTATGGATAGAGCTTGAAGACCTCTAGTTGAGATCAGAGAGCATGTCCCAAGATCAGTAAAGCCTCGTACACGAGGTGCGATGGTCGTACAACGGTCGTACAACAGCTTGTTGTACGATCATCCGACCATTAGTACGCGCGATTAGAACAGCCGACGTGCGACGGTCGTACAACAGAAGTTGGATTAGCAGACTAGAAAACTTTTGTTATACAACAAGGCATGTACCGTGTGTACAGAGAAGTTGGGCCAACAAAGCTGTATGTGTAAAACACGCATGCTCAGAAGTCAGGAACCCCCGGAAGAGTCAGTTCGTGTAAACCTACGTTCCTAATTCACAAATCAAAATCACATGCACCTGAACTTCCTCTTTATACGCTCATAGCACGTCACCACGTTAGGCTTGGTCGTACGATCGCTTAGTGCACGTCAGTATGCAAGACACAACAGCCAACATACGATTTTGGATGTCCGGTCAGGTCCGGAGGTCATAAAAAGGTGTTAGAAGATCAAAGAGTGTGACTAAAGTTCAGGGAGTTTGGTCAAATGTCAAAAACATTTGATATCAGAGAGTGTACCTGGAGCTAAATAGTGTATCTAGAGATCAGAAAGTATGGTCAGAGGTCAAACACAGAGAGTGTGTCTACAGATCAAGGAGTGTGTCTGGAGATCAGAACCTGTTTGATGTTCAACGAGTGCAGTTAGAGTTCAGGAAGCATGGTCAAAATTCAAAGACCTCTTCTTGAGATTAAGAAGTGTGTCCACAGATCTAGGACTATGTCTCGAGTCTGGAGTCTGAAGTCAAGGAATGTGTCTGAAACTTAATAAGTATATTATCTAGAGGTCAGAGAGTATGGCCAGAATTCAAGAAAGATTGGTCAGAAGTCAAATACCTCTTCTTGAGGTCAGAGAGTGTCTGGAGCTCAATGAGTGTGTCTGGAGGTCAGAGAATCTGGCCACAGTTCAGGATGTATGGCTAGAGGTTGAAGACCTCTTCTTGAGGTCAAAGAGTGTGTCTGGAGCTTAATGAGTGTGTTTGGGGGTCAGAGAATTTGGCCACAGTTCAGGAAGCATGGCTAGAGGTTGAAGACCTCTTTTTGAGACCAGAGAGTATATCTGGAGCTCAATGAGTGTTTCTGGAGGTCAGAGAATGTGGCCACCGTTCAGGAAGTATGGCTAGAGGTTGAATACCTCTTCATGAGTTCAGAGAGTGTGTCCAGAGGTCAGAGTGTATGGCCATAGGTAAAATACCACTTCTTGAAATTGAAGAGTGTACCCAGAGGTCAAAGATGATGATTGAAGTGCGTGTACTGACCATGATACACCGTAGCTGAGTAGGGTCACATCTCAGAGGAAGTAGCCAGCACGTGAACAATTTTCTTTGAATCTACCAATAACTATGCAGCACAAGGCCATGATTGTACAGACAATAAATGAGGTGTTTAGGTAGACTGTCATATTACACAGATGTGATCATTTTAAATGAGTTTGTATAAAGCTTGTACTATCAGATTATAAAATGTATGGCCAAACATATGCTGAGTACAATCTAATTGTACAATCTCCTTAGTATTACCAACATCCATGCAGTGTGAGGTCCTACTTCTATGATTCATATAATTTATCAGTTTACAAAATGTGGTCAACAGTCATCCATCTGGATGTGGAACCCAAAGACACAAGACCCCATCTATATCCCTCTTTTTTCTGCAGATAACTTGTGTTATAAGGAGGAAGTGAAGGCAATATTGTGTAATTCCATCTAAAGTGTATACAGTATTTACAGGACAGTGAAGACCTAGAAGCCAATGTTTAACATCAAAGAGCAGAGGAGAGGTTCTTAGTGAGATTCCATATCATTCATGGCTGTTCTCTGCCCTCTACCCTTTTCAAGCACAAAGCTCTTCTACTGCCAGCCTGATCTGAAATTACAGCTGGTGGAAAATAAAAAGATATTATCATAGAAACTTATAAAAAACGTCAGGGTTTTCATGCTTTTTTTTACTATTCAGCACTGCTCTCCTTTAACTGGTAATTGTATGGTCATGCAACACTTTAACCAAATTACATTTATATCATTGTATAGCTTTCTTTTGCTGGTATATGATCATGACTGTTTTTTATTTTTTTTATTTTGCTATATAAACCAAAAAAGACAGAAAATTCAGAACCCCCGACATTTTCTACTTTCTGTTATAAAATATATCCAATAAAATCATTTTTTTTCCATGAATTTAGGCCAAAGTATATTCCGCTGCATGTCTTTGGTAAAAAAGAAAACCCAATAAGTGTACAGTTGTGCTCATAAGTTTACATACCCTGGCAGAATTTATGATTTCTTGGCCATTTTTCAGAGAATATGAATGATAACACAAAAACATTTCTTTCACTCATGGTTAGTGTTTGGTTGAAGCCATTTATTATCAATCAACTGTGTTTTCTCTTTTTAAATCATAATAACAACAGAAACTACCTAAATTACCCTGATCAAAAGTTTACATACCCTGGTGATTTTGGCCTTAACATGCACACAAGTTGACACAAAGGGTTTTGAATGCCTATTAAAGGTAACCATCCTCCCCTGTGATCTGTTTGCTTGTAATTAGTGTGTGTATAAAAGGTCAATACGTTTCTGGACTCCTGACAGACCCTTGCATCTTCCATCCAGTGCTGCACTGACGTCTCTGGATCCTGAGTCATGAGGAAAGCAAAAGAATTGTCAAAGGATCTGCGGGAAAAGGTAGTTGAACTGTATAAAACAGGAAAGGGATATAAAAAGATATCCAAGGAACTGAGAATTCCAATCAGCAGTGTTCAAACTCTAATCAAGAAGTGGAAAATGAGGGGTTCTGTTGAAACCAAACCACGGTCAGGTAGACCAACTAGAATTTCAGCCACAACTGCCAGGAAAATTGTTCAGGATGCAATGAAAAACCCACAAATAACTTCAAGTGAAATACAGGACTTTCTGAAAACATGTGGTGTGGCTGTTTCAAGATGCACAATAAGGAGGCACTTGAAGAAAGATGGGCTTCATGGTCGAGTTGCCAGAAGAAAGGTATTACTACGCAAATGTTACAAAGTATTCCACTTACAATATGCCAAACAGCACAGAGACGAGCCTCAAACCTTCTGGCACAAAGTCATTTGGAGTGATGAGACCAAAATTGAGCATTTTGGCCACAACCATAAACGTTACATTTGGAGAGGAGTCAACAAGGCCTGTGAAACACAGAGGTGGATCGCTGATGATTTAAAAAGAGTAAACACAGTTGATAATAAATGGCTTCAGCCAAACACTAACTATGAGTGAAAGAAAAGTTTTTTGTGTCATCATTCATATTCTCTGAAAAATGGCCAAGAAATCATAAATTCTGCCAGGGTATGTAAACTTATGAACACAATTGTATATTAATTGGGTTGTAGGAACGTCATAGCTTGTACAAACTATGGTATATATATATATATATATATATATATATATATATATGAAAATTGATCAATCCTGATGTACAGATGGTCTCATTTCTTGAGGCCCTTTAAATGCCAGGACGGTACAAATTTCCACCAAATTACCCCTTTTTAGAAAGTAGACAGTCCAAGGTATTTCGTAAGAGGCATGGGGAGTTTTTTGAAGTTGCAGTAAGTTGGAAAGAAAAAAAAAAATATTCAATTTATTTGCACAAAGCAGCCCGGATCCTCCTCTTCTTGGGTGCCTCTTCTGTGATCCTGGCTCCTCCCTTCTGCTCAGTGCCCCCACAGCAAGCAGCTTGCCAAGTCATAGCTCCGTGTGTACATTCAGACAAGGAGCCCCGGCCCTACCCCCTCTCTCTCCTGATTGGCTAGCAGACTTTGATTGACAGCAGCGGCAGCCAATGGCGCTGCAGCTGTGTCTCAGCTAATCAGGGAGGGAGAATCTCGAGTGGCTGAGACACTCGTGGACATCGCTGGACAGAGAGGGAACTCAGGTGTTAGGGAGGCTGCTACTCACAGAAGGCTTTTTATCTTAATGCATAGAAAGCATTAAGATAAAAAAAACCTTCTGCCTTTACAACCCCATTATCCCTGGTATACACTAAGTTTATTTCTGTTCATCCCAGCGGGTTGAACGAAAAAAAACTGTCAGATCCGGTCAGAGACGCAGTACTCACTATGCAAAATAAGTACAGTGATCTCCCCCACTGAACTGTTGTGTTCTGAAACAGGGTGGCCCCCCCGCCAGAATGCTCCAATCAGTGCTCTCTGCTATTGGCTGAAAGCGCTGATCGGGAGTCGGTCGACTGCTGGTTGGCTTCTGTCGGCCAAATTGACATACACACGGGTCAAATGTCGGCCATTTCTTTGAATCGGCAAATGTCTCCCGACATTCGGCCCGTGTGTACCCAGCTTTACATTCATAACAGCTGTGATTACTAGTGATCTGTAATTGGCTACAGCTAATCACATGGTACAGGGTGCTTGTAACTGGGCCAGGTACCATGTGATAGCTGTGGGCCAATCACAGCATCACTCAATAGGAAACACTGCTGTTATGAATGAAGGTGGAAGGCAGCCGGGCACCAGGATTCGCAATCCACTGGGCACAGCAGCTGCGGGATTGGGAGGATGCGCGCCCCTAACTCAGAACTGGCTGGATGACGTACATGATCCAGCCTGCTCCTGCCGCCCCCCCCC
>BLSH010257403.1:988001-1024358 GCA_018402905.1 Glandirana rugosa | reverse complement strand
AAAAGCAGATAGTGTGTTTCATGACAACCTCCGCAAAAAACTGGTGTGTGTGACACTGATTCTCTAATACAGCAAGTGTTCCCAAACTATGGGTCACTATAACATTTGATCAGGCCCACAGCAACCCCGGCTGGCTGGGAGTGGATGTGTCTGTATATTGTAATACAGATACCAGTACCTCAACTGACAGTCAACCAGCCATTATCCCAGTTCACAGCACAAATCCCAACCCCCCCTCCCCACCCCCCAGTGGTTGGTTGATGGAAACGCCAGTGTTCTAGAAAGCAGTGACACGATTGGCTCATCCCTAGCGTTTACAGGCAGACCGAATCTCCTCCTTCCAGATTTACTGACTTCAACCCTGCTGTTCTGCCATCTGAGGGGTAATAGGGGACTTTGTTTGGCACTTCTGGATGTATGGAGGGGACTCTGCTAGGCAATTCTGGATGTAAAGGGGGGGGGGGGCTGCAAGGTACTCCTAATGGGGGCCCTCATTCATTCATTTAAATTGAATGCATTTATTTAGGATTTTTTTCAGCCCTTGAATATTTTTAAATTATACAATGCGGCCTTCCTAGTGAAAAGTTTGAAAGACAATGGAAGATCGGGAATTTTCCTGATCCTCTTCTTGTCTCTGCCACTTACTACACCAGCATGGGTCTATAGAGGTTAAGGATGATGCTCTAACCCTTCTTGTCTCTCCTCCTTACTACACCAGCATTTAGCATGGACTATGAAGTTTCAACTCTCATATTTTGGTCACACTGTCAAAAGAGAGAGTCCACTGGACAAGGAAATAATGTTTGGGAAGATGAAAGGAACCAGGCGAAGAGGTAGACCTTCTGCTAGGTGGTGGGATACATTGACTACAGCTGTGGTAATAACACTGGAAGCTCTTGCCAGACTAGCACAAAGTCGACTTCTGTTCTTTTTAGAGCTCTTATTCATCAAGTTGCTAGGCATTAGACTCGAGTTGTTGGCACTTAATAATAATGCTGGTGTAGTAAGAAGGAGGGACATGGGGGATATCAGGAGTCATCCTTATCCCCATGGGTCTGCAATACATGCTGATGTTGTAAGAAGGAGAGACGAGAAGGGATAACAGATGTCATCCTAATCTTCTATAGCAGAGGTCTCCAAACTTTCTAAACAATGGGCCAGTTTTCTGTCCTCCAGACTTTGCGGGGGCTGAACTGTGACCATTGGGAGAAGGAATTATCCTGGTGTCAGTGAGATTAAACAATGGATCTGTTGTATTGGGGGGGGGGGGATAGTGCCCTATTGCTGGTGTCAGTAGGAGAAAGAGTGCCCCATCATTGGTGTCAGTGGGAGGAATAGTGCCCCATTGTTGGTGTCAATTTAAGGAATAGTGCCCATATATTGGCATCAGTGGGAGGAATAGTGTCCCATCACTGGCGTAAGTTTGAGGAATAGTTCCCCATCATCTGTGTCAGTGGGAGAAAGTGTGCCCCATAGTTGGTGTCAGCGGGAGGAATAGTATCCCATCCTTACTGCCAGTGGGAGGAATAGTGCCCCATTGTTGGTGTCAGTGGGAGAATTAGTGCCCTATTGTTGGTGTCAGTGGGAATAATAGTGCCCCATTGTTGGTGTCAGTTTGAGGAATAGTGCCTCAGGTTGAAGGCAATGGGAGAAATAGTGCCCCATTGTTGATGTCAGTGGAAGGAATAGTGTCTTGTATCAGTAGAAGGAAAAGTGCCCCAAGGGCCGCATCCGGCCCGCGGCCGCAGTTTGGAGACCCCCTGCTCTATAGGACAGAGAATCTGTGTCACACACCAGTTTTCTGAACAATGGTTGTCATGAAATGTGCAACTGATATTATCAAAAAAAGACTGTTTGTCAATGAGACTGATCAAGACACTTTTCCCTTACTGTCTACCATACTAGTACCCTCCCATGGGCACCTCTGCGACAACACTTCTGGGCTTTTCCTGAAGAATACATGGCCACGATATCGAATATCTGTTAAAAGTTTTATTATGCTTTATCGTGTTTGATGAAAATTGTTCTATACATACAGAGTGATCTGCTTATGGGCTTTCTACGCTTATCCATTTGGCAGCTGATCATCACCTTTCTAAAAGGAGTAATGGGCCGTTAAGTGAACAAATCCAAACTCTTCCCATGCTTCATGGCCATTCTCCCGGTAGAAGTATTATCTTCCACTCTGAGATATTAACGGTCATACACCGAGCACTGAGCTTTGGTATCACCCTGCTGTAAAATTATTTTTCCGCTGATACACCCAGAGATGTGAATGGCTGCCAGAGTGAAGCAGCTTCATCCTATATGCAGAATAATTCAATGGCGTTCTTTATCGTTAGCCCATTCTGCTGCTTGGCCTGCCATATTATCTACTTGATTGTTGCAAATTCCAAATTGCTGGATGGTAAGCGAAGGAAGGCAGGAAAAAGTCTGCACTGACTTAATGGCGCTGGACGTTATCTAGTCATTTATGCACTCAAAGGATTTTAAATAGTCCTGTGCAAAACACATCTCACAATTCTCCTTCCCGCCGGGGATGAAGAAGATCCCTCTCACAGCACAATGGTTATTACTGATATTTAGGGAGGGGAAAACGGGCACAATTTACTCACTGAACTGAATTCATGACCCCAGCTCTAAATGTTTTCTGTCTAATATTCCTTTTCTTATGGCTGCCATTACTGTACACCAGACTGACAGTGACCTAACTTGAATGTGATAACTCAGTATGATGGCTAAACCCGTCCCAGAAACAGTGTTTGACCCCCCCCCCCAATGAAGTGGGAACTACGTCAGCTGCATAAACTGCAGATTCAAACCTTTTTTGCACCCATTCCTGATAATACTTAGGGCGGTCGTCTCTTGTCAACCCCTCTACCTGGCTCTGCAAAGCCCACACCCTCAAAAATAAAAAATAAATTTTACAATGCAACATTCCACAACATGGGTAAGTGATACTGCTAGATCACTTCAGGCTGGCCCCTTTTGCTGGTATAGCTATGTAGAACTTTAAAAATAAGTGCCTATACTGCTTAAAATCCAACAATACACTGTCTCACCTGCTCTGCACATGCTCAGTTGCTATCCATTTTTAAGCACTGCTGTTTGTAGAGGGCGATCTGCTGACAGCCTTAAAGCAGAATTAAACCTCCCATCCTTTACAGCCAAGGAAGCTGCTTTTGTATGATCTGCCACGATGCTGCACACATGTGATCAGTTATAACTCCCGCCATTTGATGGTTTGAGAGTTTGGTTGAGGACACAAGCAAATGTGACAGTTAGTAATATCAGCATTTCAGGAATGTAGCTGTTTTTTTAACCACTTCAGCCCCGGAAGGATTTCCAGCTTTAGGACCGGAGCCCTTTTTGCGATTCGGCGCTGCGTCGCTGTAACTGACAATTGCGCGGTCCTGCGACGTTGTACCCAAACGAAATTTGCGTCCTTTTTTTCCCACAAATAGAGCTTTCTTTTGGTGGTATTTGATCACCTCTGCGTCATTTCTGATCGCCGCTATAAACAAAAGAAGAGCGACAATTTTGCAAAAAAACCCAAATTTCTTACTTTTTGCTAAAATACAAATCCAAAAAAAAAATATAAAAAAACATTTTTTTTCACCGTTTTTGGCCGATTTATATTCTTCCTCATATTTGCGATAAAAAAAATCGCAATCGGCGTTTATTGATTGGTTTGCGCAAAAGTGGTCGCGTTTACGGATGATGAGAATTCATTTTTGGGGTTTTTATTTTTTTTATTTTTTACTAGTAATGGCGGCGATCTGCGATTTTTAGCGGTACTGCGATATTTCAGCGGACATGTCGGAACGCTTTGACACTTTTTTGGGACCATTGGCATTTATACAGCGATCAGTGCTATAAAAATGCACTGATTACTGTGTAAATGCCATTGGCAGTGAAGGGGTTAACCTGCAGGGGGCGCGCTAAGGGTTAACTATGTTCCCTGGGCGTGTTCTCACTGTATGGGGGCTTGCCTAGCTGGGGAAGGGAAGTGGTCACAGCCTTCACGTACAGGAAGGCTGTGATCACAGCCCTTCCCCCTCACACAGAGCGGAGGTCCGTGTTTACATGCACGGACCTCCGCTCCTTCACTCCGGGGGGGGCATCGCGGGTGGCCGGCGGCAATCGAAGCTGCCGCACCCGCTCCCTGGCCCCCCCCGAACACAGTGAGCGCGCGCGCGCCTCCGGTGGCGCGCGCGCGCTCACAGTGGCTCTGTATCGCGGCCGCCGTCGTATGACGGCGTTTCGCGTTACAGAGCCACTCTGTCGCCGTCAATTGCCGATAAGCCGTCGGCAAGCGGTTAAACTGTTAAATCGATGGGGTTTGGTTCATTTACCGCTGTTTAAGGGGCTCTGGGCTTCGGCAAAATCGCAGCCTCCAGCAAGAAGAAACAGGAGCAATGCTGGAGGCAATTTACAGCACACACTCATTTTGGTGGCATAATTATTTTTTTATTAAGTTCCACTTATATTTCAAAATTTCTAATCTTTCATTGTGAGATCTCACATCTCTTTCTCAATTAGCTGTTCCCCTATTACACAGTCATTCTAAGCTTTCATGTTTTTTTGAAAGCCCGTCTGTTACACATGGCCTCATCATAGTTACATACTTAGGTTGAAAAAAGACACAAGTCCATCTAGTTCAACCAAACAAACAAAAAAACAGAAAAATTATATATAACCAAACAATCCCATATACAGAATCCTTCACCCACAGTTGATCCAGAGGAAGGCAAAAAACTCCAGCAAAGCATGATCCAATTTGCTATAGCAGTAAAAAATTCCTTCCTGATCCCTCAAGAGGCAATCGGATTCACCCTGGATCAACTTTACCTAAAAATGTTAGTACACAGTTATATTATTTACATTAAGGAAAGAATCCAGGCCTTTTTTAAAGCAATCTACCGTGCTGGCCAAAATCCCCTCTGGAGGGAGTCTATTCCACATTTTCACAGCTCTTACTGTGAAGAAACCTTTCCGTATTTGGAGATGAAATCTTTTTTCCTCTAGATGTAAAGAGTGCCCCCTTGTCCTTTGTGATGACCTTAACCACTTGCTGACCACCCGCCGCAGCGTGACGGCGGCAAGGTGGCTCGTTGTCGCGAAACGCCATCGCGCTCACTGTGTTGGGGGGGCTGGGAGCGGGTAGGGCGGACTCGATCGCCGCCGGCTACCCGCGATGGCCCCCCCGCAGTGAGAGAGCGGATGTCCGTGTAAGTAAACACGGATCTCCGTTCTCATGGTGGGGGAAGGGCGGTGATCACAGGCTTCCTGTATATGGAAGCCGTGATCATCCCCTTTCCCCAGATAGGGCAGCCCACACACAGTGAGAACACGCCCAGGGAACACAGTTAACCCTTAGAGCGCCCCCTGCAGGTTAACACCTTCACTGCCAATGGCATTTACACAGTAATTAGTGCATTTTTATAGCACTGATCGCTGTATGGTATGCCAATGGTCCCAAAAAAGTGTCAAAATGGTCCGACATGTCCGCTGCAATATCGCAGTACCGCTAAAAATCGAAGATCACTGCCATTACTAGTAAAAAAAAAACTAAAAACCCCAGAAATTAATTCTCATCATCTGTAAACGCGGCAACTTTTGCGCAAACCAATCAATAGACGCCGATTGCAATTTTTTTTTACCAACAATATGAGGAAGGATATAAATCGGCCGAAACCCATGAAAAAAAATGTTTTTTTATAATTTTTTTTTGGATTTGTATTTTAGCAAAAAGTAAGAAATTTGTTTTTTTTTTGCAAAATTGTCGCTCTTCTTTTGTTTATAGCGGCAATCAGAAATGACGCAGAGGTGATCAAATACCATAAAAAGAGAGCTCTATTTGTGGGGAAAATATGATGCAAATTTAGTTTGGGTACAACGTCGCACGGCCGCGCAATTGTCAGTTAAAGCGACGCAGTGCCGAATCGGTGCTCTAAAGCGACGCAGTGCCGAAAAGTGCTCTGGTCCTAAAGTGGGAAATCCTCCAGGGGCTGAAGTGGTTAAAGTAAATAACTCAACACCAAGTTCACTATATGCAGGGCCGTCTTTAAGGCAGGGCAAAAGGGGCATCTGCCCTGGGCCCTGTCATTGTTGTGGGGCCCAAAGCAGCTGCCTTATACTTACCAACTATCCCAGTTTAAATTCCCTTGTCCCTTGAAGTTTCAGTCTTGTGCTGTGTCCCGATATCTCAGTGTAAAGTGCTGCTACTAATGCTGCCCATCTCTGCCCTATTGTTGTGTACAGATGACTCACCTGCAGACCCTGTGTTTACATGTAAATAACCAACATTCATATGTAAATAGTGGCAGCATTCATATGTAAATAGTAGTAGCCAGCTGCATTCATATGTAAACAAAGGCAGAATTCATATGCATATCGTACCCCCCTGAGGTCATATCCACCATCACCTATACTGAATGTTGCCCACAGTGAAGGTAAAGGGGTAAAGTCCTGCCTGCAACTGTGATTGTTAAGCTTAACATCAGCCTGTTCTGCAAAGGTAAGCACATTGGTGGGGGAGGGTAGTGTGGGGTGTGCAGAGGTAGGTAGAGAAGAAATTACAGTTTGGGGTGCACAGGTTAGCAAGGGATGGATAAATAGAGGTAAGGAAGGTGGGTGCATAGATGAGCAGAGAAGGCATTTAGAGTTAAAAGGGGGGGGGGTGTTGGAGTGGAGAGGGTGGGGAGGTTTGGGGTGCAGAGGTTAGTAGGGATTTAGGATGCAAAGGTGTACTGACATGGTGGATAAAGATGTAGTTTACATGTAGGGCGGTCCATTCATTTCGATGGGCTGCTCTATGTGCTAGATATGCGGAAGAAATTCCCTAACCCTTTTTCACAATTACACAACGCCGCAACACATGTCAGCAGGTGTGTGAGGGTGCCATTAACAATTAATGGCACTGCAAATGTGGACGTAGGCTAAATGTCTCAGTTACATTGGTGGTCAGTGTAAATCTTCTCATTACATTGGGGCTTGATGTAGAATCCTGTCATTCACACTAGTGGCCACTGTGAATGTCCCCCTTACATTAGTGGTCAGTGCAAATCCCTCCTTACATTGGAGATTACTGTGAATGCTTCTATTACATTAGTGGGCAGTGTAAACCTCTATTACATTGGTGGCCAGTGTTGAAACTCCTCTTTATATTGGTAGTCGGTAAAAAAAAAATCAGCATTTCCATTGATCACACTCTCCCCTCCCCCAACACTGCCACTGATCCCAGGAGTTTTAGGATCCCTACAAGCTTTCTGTCTATTGATAAATCCCCTCACCTCCCCAGTACATGGTGTGCAGGCAGTGAGGAGATGATGTGCTGTAACCTCTACAAACCAATCAGTAAACAGTAATGATGTGCAGTAACCTCAAGCAACCAATCAGTGAGCAGTATTGATGTACAGTAATCTCTGGCAACCAATCAACAAGCAGAAATCATGTGCTGTAACCTCTAGCAACCAGTCAGTAAGCGGTAATGATATGCTGTAACCTCTGTCAACCAATCGCAATCACTGTCTGATCTGATTTAGTAAACTGATTTTGAGTCTACCTGCTATTTATTGTATGTCTCAGAGCAGGTGGAGAGCGAAATTGTATGGGGGCCCAAGAAAATGTATGCCCAGGGTCCAATCAATATTAAAGACGGCCCTGACTATATGGACCACTTATGTATTTGTACATGTTGATCATATCCCCCCTTATCTCCTCTTCTCAAGAGAGAATAAATTCAGCTCCTCTAATCTTTCCTCATAGCTGAGCTCCTCCATGCCTCTTATTAGTTTGGTTGCCCTTCTCTGCACTTTCTCCAGTTCCCCGATATCCTTTTTGAGAACTGCTGCCCAAAACTGAACTGCATATTCCAGATGAGGTCTTACTAATAATTTTACAGGGGTAAATGATGTCTCTATCTCTGGAGTCCATACCTTTCATCACTGAAACTCTACTGAAAGCGCTTGTAAACTCTGATGCCATCTCTATGGACATATAAGTTGGGCATACATACCACAACTAATCCATCCATTGAACACATAAAAAATAGCAATAATACCTTTTCCTAATGGGATTAGTGCAGGTCACGTCATTGCTATCCCTCTCCTTCACTGTGCATGGCCCAGGTTGGTGGTCACGGTTTGATTTCAGCATGTCCTGGTGACATCTGTTGTCTATTTTCATTCTCTAACCCCAGCCGTGGAAAGCAGTGTGAATATAATGCAATCACATGACTTGTATAAACAATATAAAGAAAGTTTATTCTGCCCATCTTAATTGTGCATTTTATTTAGAGATGGAGATTTTTGAGCACCTTATCATGAATAACTGGTACAACAGGTATAACATGCAAAACAGCAGGGTTCCCTGGAGGACCTACTGTCAATCATAGAATCACCCTGGCAGGTGTTGCTTCTCGTAACATGGGATTGATGGATAATTGAATGCAACAGAACACACATGGTACCACAAGAGCATGGACAATGTGGTGACAATGCAGGAACCAGATCAGCCTGTAGATTGTTTCTACCAGGGATACAGGCAGAAAAGTAACTAAGAGGGTTAAACTCTTAGAAACATAATAGGAGACATGGGCCAATACTTAAAGCTAACACCCCATCCCTTGTAAATATGAAAATACAAAAAAGGGTCGGATAAACCCCTGGGAAAGAAATGGGACTTTAATGGTGTCGGTCAAAACCCCAACTCTGGAAAAATAAGTCTAGACAAAAGTGTTCATCTAAAACCACATTTTATTAATGCATGTTAAAATATGCCCACATGGGCTAATAGTAGCAAAACATGATATGATCAACATGTATAACCCCAAATAGCCATAATAAGTAAACACCCAAACATGATGTTGGATCTCCCTCCTAGGGGAAACAAATAATACATTTGCTACCCGATGGAACATTATACATTCTATGAGATTGTTTTCTGTTTTTATAGGGATCACATACCCTAAACGTTGCTTCTGTTTCCCCTGAGGAAGCCTTACAAGGCTAAACTCATTGGGATAGGACCCAGCACCAGTTGCATCCTGTGCTCCCACCCTTTTTTCTTTATTTGGTTCCATCGGGTAGCAAACTTATTTTTCAAGAGTTGGGGTTTTGACCGACACCATTAAAGTCCCATTTTTTCCCAGGGGTTTATCTGACCCTTTTTTGTATTTTGTTTGTCAACTCTTGACAACCACTTTAAACTACAGGTAAGCCTGTAATCAGGCTTACCTGTAGCTTCCCTGTATATCTCCTAAACGTGTAAGGTTTAGGAGATATACACTATACTGGCATGTGCCGACGTCATTCGGCACAAGCGCAGTAAAGAAACGGCCTCCGTGCCGTTTCTTCACCCACAGCATGCCGTGATTGACGGTTCCCGTGTGCATGTGCGGGAGGTGATGGCACGTGACTTGGCCAGTCACAGCGCCGGAGTTCGCGGCCACGGAAGGTATGCGTCTACATTGCAGGTGATTAAGAGGACGTAAACCCATCAGGGTTTACGTCCTCTTTAACATGTATTTTATTCATACTGAAAGGCTTTCTAAATAAAGGGCACACATGCTTAGACTCATTTACAGAGAGGCTATTATGACAGATCGTTTAGATTTTTTTTTTTTTTTAGCAGTACCAAGTATTTAAGGCAGAGTATTTCAGGAAAGGAGAGTAAAGCTGGCCACAGACAGTTGTTTTTTCCCCGCCCCAACCACCGCAACATGGTATTCTGTTATTCAGGCCATACACGGTTCGATAACTCCCCGCCGGGAGAAGACAATGGCCTAACCGGGGGGAGGGGGGGGGGGGATTCCCACATTAACACTGTCCGTGTTGATGGAGGAATCAAGAACTTTGCTCCGTCCTAAGACTGGCCATAGATTAGTCAATTTCCTTTTCTTCAGCCATGGGCTGAAGCAAAGAAAATTGCTTGATTTCCCCCATCAACCCATTCAGTGGTAATGGGGAATCCCTCCCATTGCCCATTGTATTCTGACAGCAGGAGGTTTTCTCATCATTAGAATGCAATATCCGCCAACGGTGATCATATTTAAAAAAACCCAGACAGGCTGGTTGTTCTGAAGTCGAATCAATAGAGTAGAACCAGCCTGCCCATAGATGGGACTGAAATTCATCTGGTTCTTGCTGAACTTGGCCAAATTTCAATCCGTCTATGGCCGGCTTTAGGTTTTTACAGCAGAGACTGGCAGGCACATTACAGGGCATATCAGATCTTACCTGAAGAAGGTGACAAAGAACTGGACCAGGTCCATGATGGTGTTGTGTTGGGAGAAGGCAATCTGAAAAATATAGAGAAATGGGTCAGCAGGTTCTCAGGTGTGTATATAGAGTATGAAGTATACATTTCTGGTTAACATAAGGAAAACTGTTGGCTGTCAAATCTGCAGTTCAACTAAAAACTCTTGGTCAGAATACCAGCTGATAATGGGAGTATTTAGCTGCTAGAAGAGGTAAGTAAATATGTCACATGCCTGGACAATGTAAACTGAGATTATGCTCTAAAAAATCCTTACGTAAAGGTTGTAAAGTTGGCCACAGATGATCCCATCCGATCATAAAAATACTGAATGGACACACGGCGAACCAGCAGGGGGGAATTATCCTTGCTGCGCTATTGTTTTCTGACAGCGGGGATTCGGAGGAATCCCCGCTGTCAGAATACACTGATCACCACTGCAGCTGATTGGCTGCATGTGCTGACTGAACAAAAATGTACCAAAACTGCCGTCATTAGATTGACTCCTCTCAAATGGGAAAGGTCATAGATGGATCACGATTTGACCGGCCGCTGCTGAACCAGCCAAATTTCAATCCATCTATGGCCAGCTTTAGAGAGGACTATGTACATATCAAATCAATCTGTAGATCCAGGAATATGGTCATCTGAACTTAGGCTGGCCATACACTGTGTGAATCTGTGCTGGGTCCCAATGAACCAACCAAAATTTGCTTTGTGGGTACCCCTGTTGACCCCCTTCTGCCTGACATCCTTTGACTGAAGAACCAAACAAGCTGGGCAGAAAATCAGATATTCTGATGTCTGCCTCCGGCGGCTGGCAGAATACAGTATCCCAGCAAGGGATCGGTCTGTCCACACTGTATGACCCACAGGTTAAACTAAAATTATCTTGATTTTTCTTGTAAAACTCAAGCTTGGCCCCACCACTCACCCCTTTTGAGTAACCTATTGTTTGTGATAGGCAGCCTCACTCATAAATAAGGAAGCTTCGGAAGAGATAGAGCAAAGGTAAATTATACAGAAATAGTTAAAGCAGAAGTTTAATCTGTATATATTTTGTCTTCCTCACTACACCTCATCAACATGCTAATAACATTTCAAAATAAAACAATAATTTTTTTCATGGAATTCCTTTTTTTTAGACCCAGTGATGTCATCACTGAGACTAAGTGCTTCTCTTTGCAGAGCAGGTAGAATATGAATGGTGCAAGGGACCAACAGGGTGCTACATAAAGTGTGGAACTGAAAATGCTCAATGGAATTGACACATATATTGATCGCTTCAGGTGCATCTAAACCCAAGGACAAAATGTAATAGATTACAGTTTTCCAGTTCTTAGATATGGACAGCTGCACTAGTTTTCTTTTTTCAGTACCTGATTTCTCCTATGGTACATTTCATCCTCAATCAGGGGGCCAAGGCTGAACACTTCACATTTGAGGGAAGTAACAATAAAATAAAAGCCATATATTGGTATAAGACAAAGTACTTAAATGCTGAAACATGTTTGGTTTGATTTACTGAAGGCAAATACACTGTGCACTCTGCAAATGCAATTGCCCCAGAGCTTAGCAAATGAGGGAGAGCTCTGCTGATTTCCACCATCCAATCATGTGCAAGCAAAAATGCTGTTTTTTTATTTTATTTTCCTTGCACGTGATTGGCTTTTCTTTGCAAAGTGAAGCTTTACCTCATTTACTAAGATCTGGAGCAAGTGCACTTAGCAAAGTGTACAGTGTATTTGCCTTTAGTAAATCAATCTGTGTATTTGCCTGTAGTAAATCAACCCTAATATCCTCTCCAATGTATGTTTTATTTCATCTCATCTTGTTCACAAAACAGTAGCGGTAACTTGCGCATTTCGGCCTCACTTGACTTCAGATATAACCAAGCCCAAATAAGGCTGAAAAAAAGTTACATCAGAGAATATACTGTGTGTTGGCATTCATGTACTTGGCCTTGTACGTCCTGTAAAGGAGGATAAGGACCATGCACCATAAATAAGGAGCACAGGGGTAAAATTGGAGCTAGAGTGGTGTATCCTTGAATTTATTCATATTGCAGTGTCAATAAAGTTTACCAAAACTCAAAAAAAAAAAAAAAAATAGCAGTGTGCGATATGGTTTTTTGTTTGCTTGTAAAAAAATCTTTTTAGATGTCCTTGGTTCGTCTTTCCACTCCTCGGCGGGGGGTTTTGTACGGCTCACCCGCTTGGAGCTGACCATATGTTCTGGAATACAGCCGAAGCTCCTCCACCTGACAGCGAGGTCATCAGCTGCAGATCCACCCCACCAGCACAACCTTCCCAGCAAATCACCTCCAAGCATGCAGCCAAACACAAGTCCCTCTCCAAAGCTTAAAAGCCGTAGAATATATGAGACTGTAGTGCACACAATGAGCCAAGCCAACTCCATGACGGTTGAGAGCCAAGACTCAAATGATGGCATCCCAGCGCTAAATGGGAGAAATGACATTCAGCTCAGGATACATTCTATGTGTGGGATTAAACTGTCATTAGGATGGAGCTCAGGAAAATGTACATTGAGCGCAGGAGAAGCCTATAATATTAGATTAGTCCGCTCAATGAGCGCCAAGCCATAATGATAGTGTGGAGTGGTCAACTTCTATCTGCAAGAACTTTGCCCCAAACGAAAACTTTTCTCTAGTATGTCTACAAAAGGCTTAATGCTTTTTAAGACTCCTTTAAGCTATGTTTTAGCTAAGCTTAAAATTTAGTTGTCTCGTTATTGAAAGGAAATAAGATCACTTTGTCGGGTTTTGCTGCGCTGGGAATATCCGTACTGGAAAAACGCAGCCAATTTAGTGAGTTCTAGAAACAATCTGTTTTCCTTGTAGCAGACCTTTCTGAGCTGCCCACTCAGGTCGGCGGAGACCCCGGTGTATTGGGGCTTGTTCTCCGCACGCCGCCCAGCCGGGTGACATTTCAAACACAAATTCATTTCTCAAATGCATGTCATCGGTTTGTTTTATTTGTTTGTTTGCGGCGCTGACAGAAAGGCCACCTTATGAAATGTTAATGTCTGGCTGAGGGGGGAATTATCTGCAGTGTAATGATACAATAACACTCCGACACCAGCAGCTCCTGCCGTGCCCAACCCTCCGTAATGTGATTATTCTCTATCGCCAGGGACAGGGCTCCGCCACAAACTTGGTACAGTGTTACAAATTGGACGCGGTTATTATCAAAGGCTGAAACTGGGGTGTGTTTAGCAGAGGAGAGAAACAGCAAGAAAAATAAACACCGAACCTAAAATACTGTTCAAATAGTCTTATATAAAACGGGACAATAAATAAAATCTGCTTATAAGTTACAGAAGAGCAAGTTTGTGAAACTAAAAGTTACAAATAAATGCAGGGACTGAAGTCTTTAATGCTGTGAAACGCCCTCAATGCTTTACTAGCCAGAGACCATGTGACCTAGGTCTGAGGAACTTACACTCTAAAGCAGCCTTTCTCAACCTTTTCAACATGAAGGAACCCTTAAAAAACCTTTCCAGTCTCTGGGAACCCCTGCTAAAACGTACTATATCTACAACTCAGGATACATTAGTGGGATGGTCAGTGGGAAGAATGCCCTTTACATTTGTGATAATTGTGAAGAATTACCCCCTTACAGATAGCTAAAAAGACCAATGGTGTCAGTGGGAACTTATCCGAGAAGCAGAAACTGCTTACTGCTCAAGGGACCCCCAGCAACCCCCAGAGGAACCCTGGTGGAGAAACTCTGCTCTAAAGTCTCTACCATAGTTGCACACTGTTAGGCTCCATGCACACTGGTCGCTATCTGGGCTCTCTCTGCGCCGGGCAGGAGACGCTGCTTACAAAACATTCTTTTGCAGCGTTTTGTAAGCAACGTTTACCAGCGTCGGCGGTTTTGGGTGTTTTTTTTCTTCATTAGCTTTCATTGACTGCAAAAAATGCCGGACACCAATAAACAGCCGTTTACCGGCGTTTATGAGCGTTTAGCGGCGTCCGGCGTTATTTGTGGTCAAAAGAACGACTTTTGAACGCCAATTCAGAGCGTTCAGATACCAGCCCAAAAACGCCACTGCTGATAAACGACAATTAACGTCCATGTGTGCATGGACACATAGGGTAACATAAAGTGGCATTTTTGGGCTGTTAAAAAAAACACCAAAACGACCAAAAACGGTCGTTTATCAGATACAGTGTGCATGGAGCCTAATTATTGTACTGTATGTTTATATAGCTCTGACCTATTCCACATAGTTGTACAGAGTACATCAGTCTCTAGAAGACAAGCACGCACAGGGCTTCTGATTGGCAGTCACTGTGCAGCCTGCCCATGTGTTTTTTTCTCCTCTGAATGGAGAGAAAGATACATTGTATCTTTCTCTCCTTTCCAGGGGAGAAAGATGTAAACAAACAAATGTGTGTAAACAATAAAAACAATTATAATAAAAATGAAACAAAAAAAGAAAAAATAGCCAGATCAAGGCTTGATCTAGGTCAGTGTTCAGTTAGACAAAAATCCTTGAATCAGACCTGGGCACGTACGCTCTAATGTCCCACCACAGTCACATATTATTATTACAGTGGGGATCGAAAGTTTGGGCACCCCAGGTAAAAATTTGTATCAATGTGCATAAAGAATCCAAGGAATAATGGAAAAATCTCCAAAAGGCATCAAATTGCAGATTAGACATTCTTATAATATGTCAACAAAAGTTAGATTTTATTTCCATCATTTACACTTTCAAAATAACAGAAAACAAAAAATGGTGTTTGCAAAAGTTTGGGCACCCTGCAGAGTTAATATCTTGTACTGCTCCCTTTGGTAAGTATCACAGCTTGTAAACACTTTTTGTAGACTGCCAAGAGTCTTTCAATTCTTATTTGAGGTATCTTTTCCCATTCTTCCTTACAAAAGTCTTCCAGTTCTTTGAGATTTCTGGGCTGTCTGTCACGCACTGCTCTTTTAAGGTCTATCCATAGATTTTCAATTATGTTGAGGTCAGGAGATTGTGAAGGCCATGGCAAAACCTTCAGTTTACGCCTCTTGATGTAATCCCCCATGGATTTGGAGGTGTGTTTAGGATCATTATCCATTTGTAGAAGCCATCCTCTCTTTAACTTCAGCTTTTTCACAGATGGCATCAAGTTACCATCCAACATTTGCTGAAATTTTATTGAATCCATTTTTCCTTCTACTCGTGAGATGTTCCCTGTGCCACTGGCTGCAATACAACCCCAAATCATGATTGATCCACCCCCATGCTTAATAGTTGGATAGAGGTTCTTTTCATTAAATTCTGTGCCCCTTCTTCTCAAAACGTACCTTTGCTCATTCCGGCCATTTTAACCTCATCGGTCCACAGAACTTGTTTCCAAAATGCATCAGGCTTGTCTATATGTTCATTTGCAAAGTTCAAACGCTGATTTTTGTGGTGAGGACGTAGAAGAGGTTTTCTTCTGATGACTCTTCCATGAGGACCATATTTGTACAAGTACCTCTTTATAGTGGAATAGTGTACCACAACTCCAGGGTCTGCCAGATCTTTCTGGAGAGATTGTGCAGTCAAACGTGGGTTTTGAATTGTTTTTCTCACAATCCTGCGAGCTGTTCTGTCTGATATTTTTCTTGGTCTTCCAGATCTTGCTTTAACTTCCACTGTTCCTGATAACTGCCTTTTCTTAATTACATTCCGAACAGAGGATATTGACATCTGAAAATGCTTTGCTATCTTCTTATAGCCTTCTCCAGCTTTGTGAGCGTCAACTATTTTCAGTTTCAGGTTTCTAGACAACTGCTTAGAAGATCCCATGGTGCTGATTGTTGGGGCAAGGTCAGATGAGTCTGGGCATTTAAAACCTTTGAGATTGACATCACCTGGTCTTCCCAGACGATGATTGAGAACAATCCATGACACTGGCAGGTCTCAGCCTTGCAAAGGGGGCAGTGCATGCTATAAATTCTGCAGGGTGCCCAAACTTTTGAAGACGCCATTTTTTGTTTTCTGTAATTTTGAAAGTGTCAATGATGGAAATAAAATCTAACTTTTGTTGACATGTTATAAGAATGTCTAATCTGTAATTTGATGCCTTGTGGAGATTTTTCCATCTTTCCTTGGCTTCTTTATGCACATTAATACAATTTTTTACCTGGGGTGCCCAAACTTTCGACCCCCACTGTATATAGTTATTTAGCTCTAACATACAGGGCCGGTGATAGATGATTTTGCACCCTAGGCAAGACCAGCTATGTGCATCCGCCCCAAATTAAAAATAAAGGCTGCAAGTGCAACCTGTACAGGGATGCTCTCTCACCTCCTTGCCAATGTTAGCTTTGTGTGGAGACTGACTGGGGAGCAGGGAGTAAATCGTGTTGCATGCAGCACGGCTTGCTTGGCACCTCATCGGCTGGATACCTCTTCTTCATGGATTGGCTGAAGTTTGCAGGAGACAGCTTCGTCTCCAGCTAACATCATCCAATCCTGCAGTGGTATGTGGAAAATTGGCGCAGTGTGGGGAACAGGGCAGCCACCAGAAAAATCCCCAGGATGTCCCCTTACACCAGGGTCTCCAGAGTCCCCCCTCCGTAAATCAGGAACCCAGAGTTCTCCCTTACATCAGAGTCCCCCTTTCATTAGGATCCCCAAAGACTTTGGGCCAAAGTCAACCCCCCAGAGCCCATCAGGGTCCCCAGAGCCCCTCTTACATCAGGGTCACTAAAGCCCCCTTACATCAGGGTTCCTAAAGTGGCCTTACAACAGTATCCCCAAAACCACCTTACATCATGGTACCTAGAGCCCTTTCCTTTTCAATAGGGTCCCCAAAGCTAGAAGGGAAGAGCAGAGTGGGGTAAGGAGAGTGGAGAGGTTTAAGAGGATAGTTGGGGCAGTGGCAGGGGAGGAGGGAGCATTGTGATCCCAGCTTACATCAGGATATGTTCCTTCTCATTGCAGCAGTCGGCTACAGAACAGGTGGAGGCTGGAAGGCTGGGCACTGGGACAGGATAGGTTTGGTAGAGGAACTTCCTCCTCTGAATGCCAGGACATGGGGGAGGGGCAAGCACATGTTCGGTTGTTAGGACATGGGCGGTCCTAGCAAGCGAACCCTAGCACTGAGAACAGCAGGCAGCAGTGGATGCGATCAGCTGCCCTACATTTAAGGACAGCTCTGACTACTGCAAAGCCTGCACTGTTGCTAAGCGGGGCAGCTGTGGCAGCAGATATTCTGACTGTGTATTTGGGCAGGATACTTTAGGTGAGTTTGGACCCAGCAACAACTGCCTGTGGCTGCACCCTAGGCGGCTGCCTAGTTTGCCTAGTGATAGCACCGGCCCTGCTAACATATTCTGCTGTGCTGTACAAAGAACATAGAGCCAGTCACATCAGTCTCTAGACCAGAGGAGCTTACACTCTAATGTCCCACCACAGTCACACATTATTAATTTACATTTACAGTGGGTATAGAAAAGAAGCACCCTCCTCCCCTCTTTTAAAATAATCACAATTGGTTGCTTTACAGCCTGAAATAAAGACAGACACAGTTTTTGTTTTATCCAGCTGTGTTTACAAGTGCAACTTATAATAACCAAGTGAATAACCAAGTGAAGGATAAAACACCGACATGTCAGAAAAAATAAAATCAAAAACAGAATCACGGAGTTGGAAAAAGGATCACCCCCTTGTGTCAGTATGTTGTTGAACCACCTTTTGCTTTAATTACAGCCTTTAGGCCTCATGCACACTGGAGTTTTTTGGATGTTTTTACAGCAGCTATTTTTTGCTTCAGATGTTTTTTCCTACAGTCAAACCCTCCATCATGTTATCCTATGTGTCCATCCACACATAGGCTGTTATCAACTGTTTTTGGCTAAGGCGTTTTTTGGCTGTAAAAAAAATAAAAAATCTAGAGGGTTCTGAGAGGAGTTTTCAGCTGTAAAAACGCTGTAATGTCAAAAAACGCAGATAAACGCTCTAAAACACAACTCGCCAGTGTTTAACCTTTTTGATCCCATTGATTAAAAAAAAACCAAAAAAAAAAACACTACAAACGTTGAAAAACTCACTGCAAAGCTACTGGCATATTTATAACATTATTATAACGTCCAGTGTGCATGAGGCCTTAGTCTGCTGGGATGTCTCTACTAACTTTGCCCATCTAGACTTTGCAATATTTGCCCAATCTTCTTTGCAGAACTGCTCAGGTTCAGTTACATTTGATGGTGACTGTTTGTGGACTGCAGTCTTCATGTCATTCCACAAATTTTCAATGGGGTTTAGGTCTGGGCTCAGACTAAGCCATGCAAGGACTATCGCCTATTTCTCCTTCAACCACCATGTGGTCATTCTTGCTGTGTGTTTTGAGTCATTGTCATGTTGGGAGGCAAACCTTCTTCCCCCATTGACAACTTTCCGGCAGAAGGCAGATTTTCCTCAAGAATTTTACGGTATTTTGTCCCATCCATTTTCCTTCTATCCTGACAAGTGCTCCAGTCCCTGCTGCAGATAAACACCCCCATAACAGGATATTACCACCTCCATGCTTTACTGTAGGAATGGTGTTATTTGGATGGTGAGCTGTATTGGATTTCCACCAGACATATTGTTTGGTGTTGGGCCAAATCATTCAATTTTAACCTCATCTGACCATAACACCTTTCTCCATGTGGCCTCAGAATTTTCAAGGTTCCTTTTGGCAAAGCTCAGTGGTGACTGCATGTGGCCTTTCTTGAGTGGCTTTTTTCTTGCAACCCTCCCATACAAGCCACAGTTGTGGAGAATAATGGATATTGTTGTCACATGCACACAATGACCGCTCTTTATCATAAATTCCTGCAATGGCTTCAGAGTTGCTGTAGGCCTCTTGGTAGCATCTCTGACCAGTTTCCTCCTGGCTCTGTCATCCAGTTTGGAGCGACATCCTGATTCAGGGAGAGTCTGTGTTGTACCAAATACCTTCCACTTCTTAACCACTTCCAGGCCACCGATCGTGTATATACGACGGTCCTTTGAAGTGGAATACCGTTGTTATGGTAGCAAATAGCTAGCTACCATAACCCCGATATTGTTTTTTTTCAGCGGGCAGCCCACTTCCTGATAAAAGTGGTTTCTGTGGCAGATTCACAGCGAGATCACTTTTATCAGGGGCGGGAGAGGTGTCCCCCCCTGCCGCTTTTCCGTCGTCTCTGCCACTTACCGGACAGGCCAGTAGTGACGGAGACGATCGGGTCTGCTCCCCCCCCCCCCCCCCGCGTACTGGATGCCAAGTGAGCGGAAGATGCGGCCCACTCGGCTCAATAGCATTGACTGGAGGAAGCGATGTCAAACGTCACTTCCGCCCAATGCTCTTAAAGGGGACATTTTTTTTTCAAGTGTCATTTTTTTTATTGCATATAAGTGTAAATATGACATCTGAAGTCTTTTTGACCCCAGATCTCATATTTAAGAGGTCCTGTCATGCTTTTATCTATTACAAGGAATGATTACATTTCTTGTAATAGGAATAAATGTGATCAAAACATTTTTTTTCAAAAACACAGTGTAAAAAAATAAAATAAAAAAATAAATAAAAAAAAAAAGAATTTAAAGCACCCCATCCCGTCGAGCTCGCGTGCAGAAGCGAAAGCATACATAAGTCCCGCCCGCATATGAAAACGGTGTTCAAACACCACATGTGAGGTATCACCGCGATCGTTAGAGCGAGAGCAATACATTTAGCTCTAGACCTCCTCTGTAACTCCAAACTGGTAACCTGTAGGAATTTTTAAACGTCGCCGATGGAAATTTTTAAGTGCCAGTTTGTCGCAATTCCACAATTTTAAAGCATATGTTGGGTATCAGTTCACTCGGGGTAACATTATCTTTCACAATATGGAAAACAATTGGGCAGACTTTACTGATGTCTTATTTTTTAACTCAAAATTTATTTTTTTCCAAAAAAAATCGTGCTTGTAAGACCGCTGCGCAAATACATGTCTCCTGACTTGAGCCTGTCCACAACTTTATGCCATCCATAGGTGATTGTTTGCTTCAGTTGCACTATCAGGCACTGAAATGTTCCAGGATAGCTATTTTCATGCTTTAATCAAAATGACCACAGTTGAGCACAGTTAAAAGTCAAATGGCTTTGTGTGCCATTGAGAAGGTGATTAGTCATTTTTTTAGAGGGGGTGATCCTTTTTGATTCTGTTTTTAATTTTTTTTCTGGCATGTTGGTGTTATATCTTTCATTTGGATGTTATAAGCTGGATAAAACCAAACGCGTGTATGTCTTCATTTTAGGCTGCAAAGCAACAAAATGTGATTATTTTAAAAGGGAGTCATTATTTTACCAACTGTGTATAGCTCTGTATTGTGCTGTGCTGTACAGAGAACACAGAGGCAGTCACATTGTTCTCTGTACCAAAGGAACTTACACTCTAATGCCCCATTGTAGTCAAACACTATTATTATTATACTTTTTTATAGCTCTGACATATTAAACAGCATGCCTCCTTAAAGGAGAATTGTACAAAAGAAATTGATTGGTTAAACCCACAAGTGCTTTTTTACCACTACTATTCCTATTATATTGGCTTTTGGAATTTACAAATGCAGAAATTTATAAATTGGATGAAAAGTTTAACACTGAAACACTTTTTGAAAGATAAAAAGTGCATTTTATATACAACTATATAGATCAGACCAAAATGAGGGACAAATGAAGAGCTATGAGAGACAGAAGGACTTCGTTCCAAATCAGGGACAGTCCCTCGAAATCAGGGACAGTAGGGAGCTATGTTAAACAGTGCTGTACTGAGAACACTGAACTAGTCATACCAGTCTCTGCACCAGAGGAGCTTACACTCTACTGCCCTGCCGCAGTCACACGCTCTTATTATACGCATATATAGCTCTGACATATTACGTTGTGCTGTACAGAGAGCCCTGAACCGTTTCCATGTTGGGAGTTGTACCTCAGATCCCAGCTCTGTATGGGAACAAAACATAAATTTTAACCTATTTATAGTAATTTAGCACAGCACAGAAGGCCACATTCATTCCCTGGCTGGTAGTGGAGTCTGCTGAAGCTCTCCATTGAACAGCACCATTCACTTAGTATAGTCATTAGATGAGCCCACAGTACATGTGAAGTTTTGGCTTTATGCATTTTCTTTTCAACCAAATACAGCGCATAAACCCAAGAGTAAAATGGAGGCAAGATTGATGGAAATTATCATTCATTATTGTATGCTTTTCTCAAGGATGTTGGGATCACACAGGAGTGCACTTTGCGAAAAACCTGTAAGAGCTTCCAATCCCAACCTAGGCACTCCAGAGCTTTCACTGCTGGTCTAATGTACAGTGCAGAAATAGAGAAGGAACTGTTTGCTGCTACACCGATCATTCCTCAGAAGTGCAGGGATGAGCACAACTCTCAATACTTCATATCTGCCAACAAGTCTTAAGTGGTTGGTGGTGAGAGGTAGAGTGTTTGCAAAAGTATAAACAACCCTAAACAGACAGGAGGAAGGTTATTAAAACTGGGGCAGCAAGAATCTGGAGCAGTTGTGCATTGCAGTCAATCAGCTTCTAGCTTCACCTTGGTCAGTTAAGCTTCGAAAATGAGAGGTAGAAGCTGATTGGTTGTCATGCATATCTGCTCCAGATTCTGGATGCTCCACTTTTGATAAATTCCCCTCACTGTCTATTGGCTGAAAAGGGGGGGGGGGGTGATAGAGGAGTGAGATGGGGGAGAAGAGAAGCAAAAGTGAGAGCAATGGGGAGAGCTGGAGATAACTCGCCAGGCTTTATGAGGTTTTTACTGTTCCTCTCAGTCAGCAAAGCATTCAGAAAATGGATGGGAAGTTCCCATTATTTGAAGTGCTACATGACAAGGATGTCTTTTTATCCTCTGCTATATGTTGATGAGAACCAGAAGGCCAAAACAGTGCCATGGACCTCTGATGAAGATGGGCCATACCCCGATAGTGTAACATTCACCTAAAGGCCTGCCATGGCATCTGGGTAGACCCTTCTTTATGTTCCTTCAATGGTTCTGAGCTGCTCCACTTGCAGTTGATAACACAGAACTGGCAAAACCAACAATTGAAGAACAAACACTTGTGGTAACTTGCAATGGTAGATGACCCTCAGTATTTGTTACCCAATATCACATTTTATAAAATGAAGCAGAAAAATTCTTCAGGACGCACTCCACCCAATACAATGGCATAAGGTTTATAAAGGAGAACCTGACTACTAGGTATGATCAGTAAGGAGCTCCTACGATGACAGTCAGATCAGAGTTTTGAACAAGTGCCCTGGGACTGATATCTCTACTTCAGGATGCTCCTTTTAAAGGACAGGAGGCCCCAAACTTGCCTAAACCACACAAAAGTTTCCACAAGCAAATTGGTACATCTCATTACCAGGACACACTGGATGCTCTTTCATCTGATTCTCTGGCCTGGGACAGTCACTGTAGTTCTCATTATCCGAACATGGTGGAAGGTCTATTGTCTGGTTCTCTGGCCTGAGCCAATCAAAGTGAGCCTAATTATCAAGGCTCTGCGGATGCACGATCATCTGGTTCTCTGGCCTGGTACAATCATGGTATGTCTTATTACAGGACACTACTAATGCTCTATCATCTGGTTCTCTGACCTGGGCCAATCGTGGTAAGCCTATATATCATGGCCATGTAGATGCTCTATCATCTGATTCTCTGGCCTGTTCCAATCATGGTATGTCTTATTACCAGGACATAGTTGATGCTCTATCATCTTGTTCTCTGACCTGGGCCAATCCATGCCTCATAACCAGGACAAAGTGGATGCTCTGTTGGCTAGTTCTCTGTTCTAGGCAAACCACTACCAAGTGCTAAGCAACTAGGATTGGAAGCTAACATTCGGAGAGGTAACTCTTAGACCCCATACACACCATTCGATTTTCTGCAGATTTTTGTCTTCAGATTTACCAAAACCATGTAGTGCAAGGGCCTGCCTGATTGCATACAAATTGAAACTCTTGCTTTGGCTTCAATGCATATTAAAGCCCCTACTGCTTCAACAAGCTTTTATGATGTGTTTTTGAGGCTTTGGTGGTGCTTCAATGAGGCTTCAGTGGTGCTTCAATGAGGCTTCTGTGGTGCTTCAATGAGGCTCTTTTGAAGCTTTGTTGGAGCTTGGCCGATGCCCTGTGTGTTTGTTGATATCTCACACCTGCAATTTCTAAAAAAAAAAAAAAAAGCTAAGCTAAAGCTGAATTACAGCCTCTGAAAAGCCGCAGGTGCTTCAAGTGAGCTTCAAACAAGCTTTGTCAAACTTCTATGGAGGCGTTAAAGAGGCTCTGAAGCATGGCTAAAGCTACATGGGGTATAATTTTTGACGCAAAGCTGAAGCGAAGCAAAGCAAACACAAGGTGTAAACAGGACTGTAAGCTAACCATTTTATTTAGTGACAGGAGCTTTGACTGGCGTTAAGAGAACTATAACCACTTCACCCCCGGAAGGATTTCCCAGGTTAGGACCAGAGCACTTTTTGCGATTCGGCACTGTGTCGCTTTAACTGACAATTGCGCGGTCGTGCGACGTTGTACCCAAACTAAATTTGCATCCTTTTTTTCCCACAAATAGAGCTTTCTTTTCATGGTATTTGATCGCCTCTGTGCCATTTCTGATCACCGCTATAAACAAAAAAAGAGCGACAATTTTGCAAAAAAAAAAAAACAGTTTTTCTTACTTTTTGCTAAAATACGAATAAAAAAAAAAATATATAAAAACATTTTTTTCCATCGGTTTTGGCTGATTTATATTCTTCCTCATATTTTTGGTACAAAAAATTGCAATCAGCGTTTATTGATTGGTTTGCGCAAAAGTGGCCGCGTTTACAGATGATGAGAATTCATTTCTGGGGTTTTTATTTTTTTTATTTTTTACTAGTAATGGCGGTGATCTGCAAGTTTTAGCGGTACTGCGATATTGGGGCGGACATGTCGGACCATCTTGACACTTTTTTGGGACCATTGGCATTTATACAGCGATCAGTGCTATAAAAATGCCATTGGCAGTGAAGGGGTTAACCTGCAGGGGGCACTCTAAGGGTTAAATGTGTTCCCTCACTGTGTTCTAACTGTATTGGTGCTGGGCTGGCAGGGGGAGGGGACTGATCACAGCTTCCATATACAGGAAGCCTGTCATCACCTCCCTTCCCCCTCTGTCAGAACGGAGATCCGTGTTTACTTACACGGACCTCCGTTCTTTCACTGCGGGGGGCCATCGCGAGTTGCCGGCGGCGATCGATTCCACCCTACCTACTCCCTGGCCCCCCCCCCCCGGACACGGTGAGAGCGCCTCCGGCAGCGTGCGCATGCTCACAATGCTAGTTATCGCGGCCGCCGTCAGGTGACTGCGTTTCGCAATAATGAGCCATCTTGCCGCCATCACGCTGCGGTGGGTGGTAGGCAAGTGGTTAAGCTGTGGAATCTGGTGAGAGATTTATATGGACAATGGTTTGTAATTTGCAGATGACTGCCAAATTTTGAGGTGAATTGTGTCTTAGCCAGTGTAAGACCCCATAAACACTATTAGATTTTCTGCAAATTTTTTGTCTTCAGATTTACCAAAACCATATAGTATGAGGTCAAACCTTTAGGGCTCTTTTATACTTGCTTCAAAGCAGGACTGCAGACAGACGTTGTTAACCACTTCCACAACGCGCAGTAAATTTACTGCGGCAGTGTGGGTGCATCCCGCGAATCGCCGTAAATAAACGTAAAGGAGCGTAAATAAAAATCCCAGAAATTAATTCTCAGCATCCGAAAATGCGGCAACTTTTGCGCAAACCAATCAATAAACGCCGATTGCAATTTTTTTTAACCAAAAATATGAGGAAGAATATAAATCGGCCAAAACCAATGGAAATTTTGTTTATTTTTTTTGGATTTGTATTTTAGCAAAATGTAAGAAAAACTTTTTTTTGCACCATTGTCACTATTTTTTTGTTTATAGCGGTGATCAGAAATGACGCAGAGGGGATCAAATACCACCAAAAGAAAGCTCTATTTGTGGGAAAAAAAGGACGCAAATTTTGTTTAGGTACAACATCGCACGACCGCGCAATTGTCAGTTAAATCGGCACAGTGCCGAATCGCAAAAATTGCTCTGGTCCTAAAGTGTGAAATCCTTCCGGGGCTGAAGTGGTTAAAGTGAATCTAAAGCCAAAACTTCCCCTCTTAAGCTAAACATAGCCGGTTCGAATCTCGAACCATGTATGGGCAGAACCCAAGTTGATTAATTTTTCATGTGATTATTGCCAGTGACTGTAATAACTAGCAAGAATCACTGTGTGGTCTTTTGGTCGGTTCGGCTCCCCACGCCCCCTTCCAATGCTGAGAGAACACAATAGCTCCGCGGGAGGGAGTCAACACATCAACACAGTCAGCGTTGATGGGGGACTCAATCGATTTTCTTTCCTGCAACAGCTTTAGTTGCTACCCCATGAAAAGATTTATCCTTACCTGCAGTCATGCTACAGCTGTAGAAATTCTGTATTTCTCATCACGCTCTGTCATAACGACAATGGTCACCAAGACAGAAATAAAATCTGACAGGGCTTCCAATCCTTCCACCATCCAAAACAAAAAAATAAAAGTTCTGGTTAGAGATGCACTTTAATGCTTCCCAGTTTCTGAGGACCATTCAGCAGGCTGAGCCTTGTCGATCAGTAGCTGGACAACAGTAAGTTGCAGACATGTCAACTGGGAATTCCAAGGGTCACCTTTGATTTACACCTCCTGAGCCTGTCTTCATCTGAAAGGAAGTGTCCAGGACCGGACATTTATTGGGTAGTAGACAGTATACACTCCTATTTTGGCATTGCCACATTCATCAAAACCATGCATGTTTATCCATACCCACAGTGTGCTACTTTCCTACCAACACAAAAACTTTAGTCTCAGATTGAGAGCCCAACTTACTAAATTGTATTAAAGTGTGCTAAGAGCAACAGGTACAACCCTGCCTCACCTGCATTTCCCATCACCGGATGGTCTTTTGGGACTGAACAGTTTGGCATTGCTTGCAAAATTGCTGAATTGCTGTATGGTAAGAAATTCCATGCCTCCACACGCCCTCCACCCCTTGACTGAAGCTTAAATCAAACACAGAAGACAAAATGGCTTCTACATGTTTGTGCGGAACATAACAAGTGCGATAAATTGCCCTTTATGGTCATATCTGATTATCCGACTGTACAAGATTGACTCATCTCTCCCGATAGCAGCTTAAACATTCTGGAAAACTTAGCAAATGATAAGGCTTGACTTTCTACATAGATGACAGAGGCAATCCATTGCGGCACGCTGCAGTGTCGTTTACCTTTGTTAACCTCATGTTATCTTACTTCTCAACACCATAATGGTTAAGTGAGAGCTGCTGTGCTTACAGCGGCAAATTACAGTCATTTTCAAATCTAAGGGCGATCAGAAAACAGAGGTGTCATTTCATGGGGACATGCAGTGGCATAACAATAGCCAGAGCTGCCCACACAGCTCCTGTTGGGTCTGGGGGTGGAAAGGGCCCCATTAGGGGGCTATTGAGTCAGTATAAATATAATAAATCGGTGTACATGTGAAAACAGCACATTTTCGGTACTGTATTATTAGGACATGCAAAGGTTGCTGTTAACACTGACCGTGTACGCCCTGTGACATTTCCGGTCAAAATTGGCTAACATCAGATGAACAGGTGACTTCAGAATCATTATTGCTAGTCAGATATCCCCATATGCAGGCTGTGCAGTAAGGAAATTCTCATTAGATGCCTTAGTAGTGTCAGTTTATTGCCCTTAGAGCAGTGGTTCTCAACTCCTGTTCTCGGGACCCACTAACAGGCCAGGTTTGCAGGATAACTGAAATACATCACAGGTGATATCATTTGCTGCTCAGTGATGCAGTATTCTAGTCTGCATCTCCCCAAGGTAATACTCAAAATCTGGCCTGTTGGTGCATCCTGAGGACCGGAGTCGAGAACTACTGCCTTAGAGCCATTGGTCATCCTGGCCAGCACTGAAATTATGTCTAACACAGTACACAATACTAACTTGCATGTCTAACACATCAGGCTATAAAGATCCCACAGTTTTTACTCCATAAAAACCGAAAGCTATTTGTAGTTTTGCAAATCCCCCCACCCCCATTCATTTTCCCTGCACCGATATCCCCTCTTTCCTGGCCATTCTGCCCACAGTTCTGCTTCCTAGTAATGTACTGACTATGCTGACAGTTTTGCAGCTACATGTCCTTGATTTAGACAAACCTTTGTTAAGATCAATGAAAGCAGGGACGTCATCAGGGGAGGCTTTATCAAAATTTTGTTATGGGGCCCCATTACCTGTGGTCGTGCCCAGGGCCGGATTAAGAGCATCATGGGCCTAGTGCTAAGGATTTTGGTGGGCCTTTTTATGGAAATGAAAACACAACCATTTCTTTGTTAAAGCAAATTAAATATTTTAAACAAACTGCTCATTCACACTGTATGCACAATAGAACCAGCTGCACTGCAGATGAATGAACAAGGGACAGAGGCTCCAGTCCATTCATAAACCGAAGCATAGTAAACAGTTTACTATACTTAAGTTATGAATGAACAGAGTCAGTGATCGGATCACTGACCCTGTTCATTCTGACACATCCCAAGCAGCAGCCAGTGAGAGGAGGGAAGCTGGCAGTGCTGTGGGGAGACGAGGTGGTCGGGGGGAGCGCATTTGATGGACAGTCAGGGGGTGATTGATGCAATGGGTTGGGGGGGTGAAATTACAGATCTCCCTCTATGGATCTCCATGAAGCAACTGAAAGCTGTGGGAGGGAGAGAAGGAAAAGCAGCTTTCAGTTGTTTCATGAAGAGCTATACAAGGGGATTAGTGCTTGTAATTGCACCCCCCTGCCACACCAATCACCTCCAACTGCCAGATTCCCCCTGCTGCAGCAGGTACCAGAAGCCTCTCATGGGGTCCCCTACTGGCCTCATCCCCTTGGGCTTTGCACAAGTGCCCGAATGGCCAGTCCACCCCTGCTGGGCCTATATTAAGGTAGGGGTCTGGAGCTGCAGCTCCAATAGCCCCTACGTTAATGTGGCCTTGGTCGTGCCTCTGGCAATGTGTAGGAAACGGAAATGGGAGAAGTGCAGGATTATCTCCATACAGGGCCCTCAGGAGATGCTGAGATGGAGATGGAATGAACCGTGGAGGCGGAGTAAAACATGGGGGTGGAGTTCACTAAACACATGCATGACTAAACTTATGGAGAGGTCTATATATTTAGAGCGCCTCTGATTTGTGGATTATTAACATCATACCTTCTTCCTCTTTGCCTTTCCTCAGAGATGCAGACTCCAGGTTAATTATAACTGTAACACATTACAGTGGTAGTAAACTCTGTTACACCACTTGTACCTACAGGTAAGCCTAGAATAAGGCTTAACTATAGGTACTGTGAATATCTCCTAAAAACTTGCAGCTTAGGAGATATTGAGAGTGCAAGCATCATCGGCGCATGCGCTCTGAAGGTCAGGCTTACAATGCCAGACCTTCAGAGCCCCTGCCGGAAAGGGTGGCTCCCACGCACATGCGCGGGAGTGATGTCATCGAGGCTCCGGCCACTCACAACGCCAGAGTTCGCGAACCCGGAAGAAACACCGGGGGGGGGGACGTCAGCCGTCTCAGCAGTGAGCGGGCGCCGCTGGAAGGGTTTCGTTTTAAGGTGCACATTTCATATCATCATCATAAAGACCATAAATATGTATGATGGGGCTATTAGTACAGCTATTAAGGGCCCTTCTGTCTTTCTCTCCTCTTTTTTACTATTTTTTTCATAGCAATTGAATAAATTGTATACACAGTTGTGCTCATAAGTTTACGTACCCTGGCAGAATTTATGATTTCTTGGCCATTTTTCAGAGAATATGAATGATAACACAAAAACTTTTCTTTCACTCATGGTTAGTGTTTGGCTGAAACCATTTATTATCAATCAACTGTGTTTACTCTTTTTATATCATAATGACAACAGAAACTACCCAAATGACCCTGATCAAAAGTTTACATACCCAAGTTCTTAATACCGTGTATTGCCCCCTTTAACATCAATGATAGCTTGAAGTCTTTTGCGGTATTTGTGGATGAAGCTCTTTATCTTCTCAGATGGTAAAGCTGCCCATTCCCTCTTGGCAAAAAAGCCTCCAGTTCCTGGAAATTCTTGGGCTGTCTTGCATGAACTGCATGTTTGAGATCTCCCCAGAGTGACTCAATGATATTGAGGTCAGGAGACTGAGATGGCCACTCCAGAACCTTCACTTTATTCTGCTGTAGCCAATGACAGGTCGACTTGGCCTTGTGTTTTGGATCATTGTCATGTTGGAATGCCCAAGTACATCCCATGCGCAGCTTCCTGGCTGATGAATGCAAATGTTCCTCCAGTATTTTTTCATAACATACTGCATTCATCTTGCCATCAATTTTGACCAAATGTCCTGTGTCTTTGTAGCTCACACATCCCCAAAACATCAGCGATCCACCTCCGTCTTTCACAGTAGGAATGGTGTACCTTTCATCATAGGCCTTGTTGACTCCTCCAAATGTAGCCTTTATGGTTGTAGCCTAAAAGCTCAATTTTAGTTTCATCACTCCAAGTGTCAGAAGGTTTGAGGCTTGTCTCTGTGCTGTTTGGCGTATTGTAAGTGGGAACTTTGTGGCATTTTCGTAGTAATGACTTTCTTCTAGCGACTCGACCATGCAGCCCATCATTCTTCAAGTGCCTTCTTATTGTATATCTTGAAACAGCCACACCACATGTTTTCAGAGAGTCCTGTATTTCACCTGAAGTTATTTGTGGGTTTTTCTTTGCATCCCGAACAATTTTCCTGGCAGTTGTGGCTGAAATTTCTAGTTGGTCTCCCTGACCATGGTTTGGTTTCAACAGAACTCTTCATTTTCCACTTCTTGATTAGAGTTTGAACACTGCTGATTGGCATTTTCAATTCCTTAGATATCATTTTATATCCATGTCCTGTTTTATACAGTTCAACTACCTATTCCCGCAGATCCTTTGACAATTCTTTTGCTTTCCCCATGACTCAGAATCCAGAAACGTCAGTGCAGCACTGGATGAAAGACGAAAGGGTCTGTCAGGAGTCCTGAAACTCACTGACCTTTTATACACACACACACTAATTACAAGCAAACAGATCACAGGTGAGGATGGTTACCTTTAATAGCCATTCAAACCCCTTTATGTCAACTTGTGCGCATGTTATCAGGCCAAAATCACCAGGGTATGTAAACCTTTATTCAGGCTCATTTGGGTAGTTTCTGTAGTCATTATGATTTAAAAAGAGTAAACACAGTTGACTGATAAAATGGCTTCAGCCAAACACTAACCATAAGTGAAAGAAATGTTTTTGTGTTGTCATTCATATTCTATGAAAAATGGCCAATAAATCATAAATTCTGCCAGGGTATGTAAATGTATGAGCACAACTGTATACACATTTATTTATTGCAAATGGATTTCCCAAATGTTCTTGTTACCTGGATACATAACAGTGCAGTTGGACACCTTGGGACGCCATAGAAGTCATATGGTTTGCTGTGGCAAACAGTAATGCCCTTGATATTAGGTGACAGGTCAGCGAACGCAGCAACAAAGTAAGGGATCGCCTCGCTGCATTGTGATCTGATAAAACCATCCAATATTATTTTAGGTACTTATATAGCTCTGTCAATTTTACGCAGTGTTTTACATATATATTGTACATTCACATCAGTCACTGTCCTAAAGGAACTTACAATCTAAGGTCCCTATCTCAAATTCATACACATAATAGGGCCAATTAAGACAGGAGCCAAATTAACCTACCAGCATGTCTTTGGAGTGTGGGAGAAAACCAGAGTAAACAGAGGAAACCCACGCACACACAGGGCTGAACAGGGAAATTTTGTGCAGGTAGTGCCATGCTTGGGATTTGAACCCTAGTGCTGAAAGCGGAAGTGCCAGCCACCTAGCCACTGACCTGCCCATATACTACTTTTCTTTTGCTGCATCAGAAATGGAGACAAAGACACTAATTTATTCAAGATGTTGAGAATATCCATTCAAATAAGAGTGAAGCTTCCCTTCAATTATTCAATCTTGTTAAAAGAAAATACTTCTTTATTTATTCTGTACATTGTTGGATAACCAGATTGAGTCTTCACTGTTTCTGAGTTACCATACTCAACTCCCTTAGTAAATCAGTATCAATCAAGCCATTTGTCTGTCCCAGCCTCCTACAACACAGCTTAAAGCAAAAATAAAAAATAAAAATACCAGACCAGTAAAAAAAAAACACAGCTTTTACTGCTATACTCTGGCACAGCGGCGGCCCATCCATAAGGGGCGCATAGGCGCCGCATCCTCCCTATCCATTTTTTTTGCAGCACGTGATTAGAGCTAGAGGCTCTAATAAGCTTCAAAATAGGGTGGGCTTGGGGTGCAGAGCACTGTGCCCGAAGCCCACCAAGTTGTGCGACACTAGGAAATGAATGTTTGACCACACAATAGCATCACTCTGTCTACACAGCTATGTCAATTTCCTTGCTGGCAAACCTCACCCAGGTGCTCTGACTTGTGGGAGCCTTCCTCTATCCAAGGCAGTCACAATATTCAGAAAAAGATGAAGTTGGCACTCTGGAAGATGCTGATGATTTCTTTATTATGTATCGACCATATAAAATATGAAAAGTTGACGCGTTCCGAACGGGGGGGGGGTTGTCTGGCTGTGCACTGTCCAATTCGATCAACCGATCTGTATCTTACATCAATAGTGTCAAATTGCTGCGCTCCTTCATCTCCTTACTGTCTATTAGCACAGCACTGACACTCATACAGTCAAGCGTGGTATCTGAGTTGCCGTATTGCCAGCCCTTAGACGCGTTTCGTCACTTCCGACTTGTTCACAAAGGGCTTGTGAACAAGTCGGAAGTGACTAAACCAGGTTTATGTGTATTCACTCATTGCGCTGCTGTGAATTTATTGGAACTCACCAGTTATAGGTTTTCACCATTTGTATATAAATTATTTAACCACTTCAATACCAAGGATGTCATATGACATCCTTGACTTTGAGTGGCAATATCTGAATGGTGCCTTCAGCTACAGGCACCATTCAGATACCGTTTTTTAAGTGGTCTTAGCGGCGGATTTGCTGCAAGATCACTTTTATTGGTGGCAGGAGAGGCGCCCCCCTCCTGCCACTTTCCCGTCATCTCCACCACTTACCGGCGGAGATGTTCGGGTCCGTTCCCCCCCTGTACAGGAAGCCGAGTGAGCGGAAGATGCCGCCCACTTGGCTCCATAACAGTGCAGGGTGAAAGCGATGTCACAAGTCACTTCTGCCCAAAGTTCTTAAAGGGGACATTTTTTTTTTGACCTGTCTTTTTTCATTTTTTTTTTTTTTTGCATTTAACTGTAAATATGAGATCTGAATCTCATATTTAAGTGTTCCTGGCATGCTTTTTTCTATTACAAGGAATGTTTACATTTCTTGTAATAGGAATAAAAGTGAACAACATTTTTTTTAAAAAAAAAAGAACAGTGAAAAAAATCAAAAATAAAAAGTAAAACAAATAAGGGGAAAAAAAAATTGAAAAGCGCCCCATCCACGCAAGCTCACGCGCAGAAGCAAACACATACATAAGTCCCGCCCGCATATGAAAACGGTGTTCAAACCACACATGTGAGGTATTGTTGCAATCATTACAGCGAGAGTAATAATTTTAGCACTAGATCTCCTCTGTAACTCAAAACTGGTAACCTGTAGAAATTGTTAAACGTCGTCAATGGAGATTTTTGGGTTGCAAAGTTTGTCACCATTCTGCAAGCAGGTGCAATTTCAAAGCATGACATGTTGGGTATCAATTTACTCGGCGTAACATTAGCTTTCACAATATGGAAAAAAATTGGGCTAACTTTACTGTTGTCTTATTTTTTCACTCAAAAAAATGATTTTTTTCAAAAATAATCGCGCTTGTATGACCGCTGCGCAAGTACGGTGTGACATAAATTTTTGCAACGACCGCCATTTTATTTTCTAGGGTGTTAGAAAAAATATATAATGTTTGAGGGTTTAAGTAATTTTATAGCAAAAAAAAACTGGTTTTAACTTGTAAACACCAAGTCCAAAAAATAGGCCCGGTATTGAGGTGGTTAATATGATAAAGAATAGATATATTTATATAGTCTTGAGGCTTGTTTACACTTGCTTCAAAACATGGCTTCGAAAGCGCTTTTTTCAAGTTCTCTGAATGCCAGTCAAAGCCCCTGTCGCTAAATAAAATGGTTAGCTTACAGTCCTGTTTACACCTTGTGTTTGCTTTGCTTCGGCTTCACTTCAAAAATGATATCCCATGTCACTTTAGTGGTGCTTCAAAGCATCTTCAAAGCCTCTGTAGAAGTCTATGACAAAGCTTGCTTGAAGCACCTGCAACTCTTGAGAGGCTTTAATTCAGCCCTAGCTTCATTTTGTTTGGAGGTATTGCAGGTATGAGATGTCAACATTCACACAGGGCATCTGCCAAGCTTCAGCTTCAAAAAAGCATCACCAAAGCAACAAAAACACATAAAAAAAGCGCTCTAATGTGTATTGAAGTCGAAGTAAATGAGCCTTAAGTAAAACAGAGATAACAGCACGAACAAAGTAGAAGACACCACATTGAACCTTCATGACCTTCATGACTTTGGTCAGAAGCCTCTGCTGATGTGAAAATCTCATTTTTTCGCAAACTCATTATAAAAAAACGTCCCCAGAGATTCCCCATCAGTAAACAAACACGCGATACATCCACATAAACAGACGTCAGGGGGATTGGGTGTCCAGTACATATTACAGAGGACGCTAATTAGAGGACAAGCTGCCATGTTTGTACCGCGCAGATAATTAACACCACCAAACGTGCAGGTATTACATTTCTATAATCATTAGCAACCGCAAACCCTTAGCACCATTAACCGGATCCCAGATATGTATAGAAGGACGTACGGTGAGGAAATCCGATACATGACATCTATCTTACATCTGGTTCTTCTCAGCTATTAACGGCACATTTTATCATTTTATAAAGGTAAACATGAAGGATTAAGAGGACCTGTCATCGAGAGATAGAACTAATGTTTTCGCTGAACCAAAATGGAGCCATTAGGTTGGAGGATCTAATGAGACCACTGTACTGCGCTTCATATCACAACCACTAGATCTGCCAAACTGTCTATGATTTCTTAAATATTGATCAAGCCCCCATTCACATCGGCACGATTTGACATGTCAAATCACATGCCAAATCGCAGCCTATTGCCGGCAAGAGCACTGTCCCAATCGGATTTCCAAAAGTAGTTCCTGCACTTCTTTTGGTGACTGCGGGGGGAGATTTCAATAGACATCTGTGCATGAACCCACACAGATGACGTTCAAATCGCCCCAAACTCGCACGATTTCAAACCCGTGTTCAGTGTGAACAAGGGCTTAGTGTCCAATGTGTAGGAGTGGCAGGTCCACTTTACAAGGTTGGTCCAAATGGAAGTGATATTTTAGTTGGTTTATTAAATGGCTTTTATACTATAATAGTAAAATCTCCCTGCCATAATTCCCTGCTCTGCTCCTGTCCACCTTGGAGTTTTGGACGTTCCTGCTGTTCCCTAATGTTTCTGTAGTGTCTTACTCATCCATTCACTTCAGTCTATCCACCAAAGGAGCTTAAGGCTGTACAGAGAACACTGAGCTCTTTGCACCAGAGGAGCTAACACTCCAATGTCCCCCTACAGTCACACACTATTATTATTCATGTATATAGCTCTGACATACTCTGCAGTGCTGGACAGATTCTACAGAGTCAGACACGTCAGTTTCTGTACCACAAGAGCTTACACATTTATATAACGCTAACATATACTATAGAGCTATTAACATATACTATAGAGCTATGCAGAGAACACTGAGCCACAGTCTCCGCACTGAAGGAGCTTACTCTCTAATGTCCCACCATACACACACACCATTGTTATTTTACATTTATGTAGCACATCTAGTGTGTGCTACGAGGGGGTGCTGATAAGTATTGAGCCTTACACAGAAAAAAATTAGCTAGGAAGCTGTAAATTGCAGGGTGTACTGGCCAATTTGTCTATATTCATGGCATCACCTCCAGAAAATTTAAATGTGGAAGAGCATAGGGCCAAAATAAATTTCCTGTTTCTCCAAGGGAAAGGTGTGAAGCAGATCCATGATGAAATGTCACAAACTTTGGGTGAGAGTGGCCGTTCATATGCAACAGTTAAACGATGGGTTGTCAATTTTAAAACTGACACTTTCGGTGTTGAAATTGGGAAATCCAGTGGAAGGCCTGTTTCTGTTTCTGTTTCTGTGCCTCCAAATGTGAAAGTCATCCATGATATGATCAATGAGGACCTCCGAATTTCAACGTATTGCTAAATATCTGGGAATATCACGTGAAACAGTTGGTGCCATTATCCACAATGATTTGGAAATGAGAAAGCTTGCAGCAAAGTGGATACCAAAACTTTTCACAACCAAACAAAAGAGGAAACATGTGGAGACATCGGTGGCTGTTTTGTAACATTGTGCAAGAAATGAGTTAGATTTCCTGGACAAACGGGTAACTGCTGATGAGACATGGATCTACTGTTATGATTTTGAGACAAAGGAACAGTCTAAGAAAAGGAGGCACAGTGGTTCCTCCAGGCTAATGAAGTTCTGTGTGCAAAGGTCTGTGCAGAAGCAAATGGCAACAGTTTTTTGGGAAAAGAAGGGAGTTCTGCTGGTGGACTACCTCCAAAATAGTTCAACCATCAATGCAACATATTACTGCTTTATTGACGAAGGCAAAATATCAAGAAAAAACGTAGAGGAAAGCTCTCCAAAGGTGTCATCCTGTTGCATGACAACACCTCATACTAGAGTGAAAATAGCCTGAGTCTAATTGGGTCAGGGTGACTAGAGGTTAAGCAGGCATGACTCATACAGACAGACAGCTCTCTGGTATGACCCCCCCCCCCTGGATCTAGAGAGTTGGAGAA
>BLSH010257403.1:970530-987991 GCA_018402905.1 Glandirana rugosa | reverse complement strand
ACGGGTAACTGCTGATGAGACATGGATCTACTGTTATGATTTTGAGACAAAGGAACAGTCTAAGAAAAGGAGGCACAGTGGTTCCTCCAGGCTAATGAAGTTCTGTGTGCAAAGGTCTGTGCAGAAGCAAATGGCAACAGTTTTTTGGGAAAAGAAGGGAGTTCTGCTGGTGGACTACCTCCAAAATAGTTCAACCATCAATGCAACATATTACTGCTTTATTGACGAAGGCAAAATATCAAGAAAAAACGTAGAGGAAAGCTCTCCAAAGGTGTCATCCTGTTGCATGACAACACCTCATACTAGAGTGAAAATAGCCTGAGTCTAATTGGGTCAGGGTGACTAGAGGTTAAGCAGGCATGACTCATACAGACAGACAGCTCTCTGGTATGACCCCCCCCCCCCCGGATCTAGAGAGTTGGAGAACATTCTGGATGCTAGTGGGCGGAAGTAAGGAGAACCTGCTCTGCATATTTATGGCCCCTTAGCCAATCCCTAGAAGTGGGCCTGGCAGCAGACTGAAGAGCCCATAAATAGGACTGAGGCATGCTAGGACAGGAGTCGGGTGGAAGATGGAGAAGCAGTGCTGAGGAGAGACTGTTCGTGGCTCTTGAGGGACCCCTGAGAGGGAGGGGTTTTACCTCAGGCTGGAGCTCGGGAAGCTGGCCTGAAAGAATCCCACCACAGGAGGCAGTTGGAGGGACCCTAACTGGAAAGGCAGCGGGAGCAAGGAGAGACAGTGAGTAGATCAGCATGGTGCTGGGACAGACAAGGGGAGAGGCTGCCAGTTGTAGCAGGCCCCTCTTGAAAACAGCGGTGTGCCTTGCCCTGGGGAGCCTCCATGTGTAAGTCAGTCAAGAGGACTGGAAAGAGAAAGCAGGCAGGTGGGCTGGTGGAAGCCAGGTGGGCTAGCATTACTGCAAGCAGTAAAACTGGGATCAGTGTGTACGGGAAAAGCAAAAGGTTGTGTGAGATACTGTTCACTCCATGTGTGCTACTTTACCTTTACTTTTTAGGGACTGCAAGTTCTTAGCCTGTAATAGACTGTTGCTGAACTAACTACAGACTGTTAGTTCCTCCAGGAGTAATCCAGTAGAGGCTGTACAAGGGAACCAAGTTTGTGCAGGTGGATGGAAGAAGAGGGATCTGTAAATAGGGAGGAAGTTTTCCCTGGGTTTTTTGATTGTTAGACATTTTCAAGTTGGGCATCCCATAACCCCTTACCCCATCCAAGTTATCATCATTTAAGAAACCAAAAAAAACAAGCCAAAGGACTGATTTTGGTGTCTGGATGCAAGAAGGAAATGCTGTGTGACTGGCTGTGCAGCAGGGAGGGAATCCTGACATCAGCACCTTCTACGGGGATAGTGCTACATTTATATAGCTCTGACATATTTTAAAGTGTTGTACAAAGAACCCTGATAAATTCACATTATCTGCACCAGAGAAGCTTACACTCTAATATCCCACTATGATCACACACATTATTATTAAACATATTCCGCAGTGCTGTACAAAGAACACTGAGCTAGTCACATCAGTGTCTGCACCACAGCAGCTTTCACTGGAATGTCCCCATCTGAAAAAAAAAAAAAGGAAAAACCGAAAAAAGACTGTACATTTCTGTTTGAGGAAAATAAACTTTAAACTCAAATACCGTTTGTAACGTCTTATCTGTATTTCAAGCAAAATTTTGTAAAACAAAATGTAGGGAAAAATGACCTAACATTCATTTGGCCTAAATCACTAACCTCACAGGACAATGCTTTCAGTACCGCCTTTAAAAGGACCTAAAAAAACAACCATTATACGGAAAAAAACACACATTTGTGCAATTTTCCCAGAAACTTCTGTGCAACACTCAGAACTTCTGTAGAGGCTCTAAAAAAGCTACACATTTTAAATCGGTGGCTAGTAGATAGCGAACACGCCGGTAAATGTCTTATTATTTTCCTGCTCGGGAGGCCGCTAATAGCTAGTATTTAAAACTTGATTCGGCAGCTCTATAATTTTGTGACTCCACTTTTTTCGCCACATTACCGGTCCGCAGAAGGTAAAAGCTTCTTACCGACCTCCCTGCTGTTCATGAAAGGGCAGTTTTAAGCAAAACAAACACCCCACAGCTCCTAGAAATGTACTTTATATTAACATCTGATCATTGGCGGCACTTCACAGACTGACCGCAATTTTGCCAAGGTTTTTGCAAGACACAGTGCATTTAAAAGGGACACACCTATCGCAAAAAGAAAAAAAAACTGGGACATTTACCAGAAAACGTATACACTACTGGGCAAAAATTTTAGGCAGGTGAGAAAAAATGCTGTAAGACCCCTTTCACACTGAGGCAGTTTTTAGCGCTAGAAATAGTGCCTGTAAAGTGCCTGAAAACTGTTTCCCATTCATTGCAATGGATGCTTTCACACATGGGAGTTGCGCTTGCGGGACGTTCGGAAAAGTCCTGCAAGCAGCATCTTTGGGGCAGGTTGGGAGCGCTGTATACAGCCCTGGCCCATTGCAATGAATGGGCAGCACTTCAGAAGCGCTGCAACACAGGAGTTTTTTACCCTTTTTTGGGGGGATAAAAGCACCCCGCTAGCGGCCAAAAAGCAGCACAAAAGCGCAGATTAAACGAGCGGCGCTTTACCGTGAGCGCACGGGCAACCCCAGTGCAAAAGAGGTCTTAATGAAGAATGCTTTCAGAAATAAAGGTGTTAATAGTTTATTTTTAGCAATTAACAAAATGGAAAGTAAATGAACAGAAGAGAAATCCAAATCAAATCAATATTTTGTGTCACCACCCTTTGCCTTCAACACAGCATCAATTCTTCTAGGTACACTTGCACACAAGTTTTGAAGGAACTCAGCAGGTAGGTTGTTCTAAACATCTTGGAGAACTAACACAGATCTTCTGTGGATATAGGCTGCCTGAAATCCTTCTGTCTCTTCATGTAATCCTAGACACACTCCATCAGGACTCCTTGTTTTTTACACTGAAGCTAGTTCTTAATGACCTTGGCTGTATGTTTGGGGTCGTTGTCCTGCTGCAGAATAAATTTGGGGCCAAATCACACACCTCCCTGATGGTATGGCATGATGATCTGCCTGTATTTCTCAGCATTGAGGACACCATTGATCCTGACCAAATCCCCAACATCGTTTGCAGAAATGCAGCCGCAAATTTCCAAGGAGCCTCCACCATGCATCACTGTTGCCTGCAGACACTCATTATTGTACCGCTCTTCAGACCTTCAGTGAATAAACTGCCTCCTGCTACAGACAGATATTTCACATTTTGACTCATCAGTCCAGAGCACCTGTTGACATTTTTCTGCACCCCAGTTCCTATGTTTTCATGCATTGTTGAGTCACTTAGCCTGTCCGCATAGAAGGTCTGGCTTTTTGGCAGGAATTTTTCCATGAAGACCATATCTGGGCAGACTTCTCCCGATAGTAGATGGGTGTACCTGGGTCCCACTGGTCTCCACCAGTTCTGTGTTGATGGCACTGCTGGACATCTTTCGATGTGGAAGGGAATTAAGCATGTGTTTTTTATCTGATGCATTAAGTTTCCTTGGCCGAACAACTGTGTCTACAGCCCTCAACATTGCCCGTTTCTTTGTGCTTCTTCAAAAGAGCTTGAATAGCACTTCTTAAAACCACAGTCTGCCTGGGAGAGACTTTGCCAGTGCAGTATAACTACCTTGTGTCTTGTTGCTGTGCTCAGTATTTCCATGTTGTAGGACCTGTGCCATGAAACTGTCTTCCAAAACATCAACTTAGTAGCAGAGTTTAGCTGTTCCTCGCCCAGTTTAAGCCTGCCACATGGCTTTTCTGTTTCAGTTAATGGCTGTGTTCAACCTACATAAGAAATTGATGATCATTAGCCCCTGCTTGGTGCCCACCAAATATTGATTTGATTTAGATTTTTCTTCTGTTTACTCATTTGTAAATTGATAAAAATAAATAAAAATATATATTTTTAAAAGCATTCTTACTTTACAGCATTTCTTCTGCCTAAAACGTTTGCACATTACTGTACATGTCATTAGTTAAAAATAAGATGGAAAAGGTATAAAAAATACATAAAAAGATATATTTCAGCATTTATATAAGTCTGACATATTCAGCAGTGCTGTGCAGAGAACAGTCAGTCATATCAGTACCTGCCCACCAGTCACACACTATTGTTATTACACATTTATATAGCTCTAACATATACTATAGAGCTGTGCAGAGAACACTGAGCCACAGTCTCCGCACCTGAGGAGCTTACTCTCTAATGTTCCACCCAGAGGCGTAACTAGAGCCTTCAGGGCCCGGTGCAAGAAATCATGAAGGGCCCCCGTCCCAGGGCCCTTGCCACTGATCCAGGCCCTTTACTCCCATTGCAGGGCCCTTTATTGTGGTCCCTCAGCAGGACCCTTTCATGTTTTCTGCAGCAACCCTGCATGGTTCCCTACCTTTCCAAAAAAATCAGGTACACTTTTTTTTGTGTGTTCAGCCAGCCATTGTAGGAGGAGAATGTATCTTAAATTAAGGGCGGGCCATTTAAAATGGATGTGGTTCTACAAGAACCATCTAATGCCAATGCACCTTTTGCACATCTCTACAACCCCCAGAATGCTTCCTTACCCCTCAGTCTGCCTCTATACCCCCTGCACATCTGCACAACGCTGTACCCAAAAAAATTTCCTTTTTTTCCCACAAATAGAGCTTTCTTTTGGTGGTATTTGATCATCTCTGCGGTTTTAATTTTTTGCGCTATAAACAAAAAAAGACCAACAATTTGAAAAAAAAAAAAGACATTCTAAACTTACGGTTATAAAACATATCTAACAAAAAAATGTAAAACATGTAATTTCTTCATAAATTTAGGCCAATATGTATTCTGATCCGTATTTTTGGTAAAAAAAATCTGAATAAGTGTATATTGATTGGCTGCACAAAAGTTATAGTGTCTACAAACTATGAGATATATTTAGGGAATTTATAAATATTTTTTTCATTTTTCACTAGTAATGGCGGCGATCAGCGGCTTATAGCGGGACTGTAATTTTGCGGTGGATAAATCAGGACACTAACTGACACTTTTTGGGGATCAGTGACACAAATACAGTGATCAGTGCTAAAAAATATGCACTGTCACTGTACTAATAACACTGGCTGGGAAGGGGTTAACATCAGGGGTGATCAAAGGGTTAATTGTGTTCCTAACATGTGCTTTTTCACTATGGGAGAGGTGCTTTTACTATAGGAAGGCAAAGATCAAAGCTATATACTGATAGAACAGCAATCTGCCTTGTTCACATAGGCAGATCGCCATTCTGGCTCTCTGCCTAATATCGAGTTCGCGGTATCTGCAGATCAGCTCCTGCTGTGTATAATCACAGCGGAAGTGGGTCGCTGGCGCCGCACATGCACACCCCAGACCCGAAAGTGCAGGATCATGTACTAGGTATGTGATGCTGCGCAGGAGAGCCACCTTACAGCCGTATATAGATATACAGTATACGGTCAGCAAGTGGTTAAATGAGTCTCTGCATCTGAGGAGCTTACAATCTAATGTCCCATACAGTCAGACAATATTATTTTTACTATTATCATTACCATTATTAAACAATTATATAGCTCTGACATATTCCGCAGTACTGTACAGAGAACTCTGAGCCATTCTCATCAGCCTCTGCCCCAGAGGAGATTGCGCTCTAATGTCCCTCTGCAGTAACACACTATTATTATTATACATTTATAGAAACAGGCCAATCAGATGTCCTGCAGTGCACATGTGCTGGCAAAAGGAAAGGAACAGAACACTGCTTCCGCCTTACTTTCCAATCACAGGCTAGGGGGTTGTAGGTGAACAGGCTGTACGGCTTAAATGTAGTAAAGAACAGTGAAGTCACCAGACTGGATCTTCTGTCTGGCAGTTCTGTATAAATCACAAAGTGGATGGACAGGAATACAAATCTTTTAGCAGGTAAAGCATCGCCAATGGATTTCATCTTAGATTGTAAGCTCTAATGAGCAGGGGCTCTCTGATTCCTACTGTGTGTGTGTGTGTGTGTATATATATATATATATATATATATATATATATATATATATACACACATATATATACACTATAAGTGATTTTAAACCATCACCTTGTTAAACAACCCATTTAGTTTAAAGTAGAAATGAAATGCAAAACATTTTTGTATAAATATAAAACACTTTTTATATAAAATCCCTTTTTTATAAGTGATCATATTCCTTCTGTTCTCAGCTGCATAAGATCTGGGGAAGGAGAAGCAGCAGCACACCGAGCTTCTCAGTGAATGGTGGTGCAGCGGGGGTGTGTCAGGACAATTCTGATCATTGGAGGAGAGCAGACTGAGTTCCCAGCATAGCTAGAGAACTGACCACAGTTTGCTCTTCTGCTAAGTGTGGTCAGTTTTTAATAGCAAAGCAAGGGGACTATAGCAGGAACACCAGGGATTTCACACAAATGAAGCAATACAAAGAGAACAGGAGACTTTTTCATACAAGTATATGGTACAGCAGGCACATATTAGGAATATGAAGTGTTGGGGTAACAAATGCTTTAAACTGCATTGTAATTGTACTGTCTGCCCTCATCTTGTAAAGCTCTGAGTAAACTGTCGGCGCTATATACATCCTGTATAATAATTATCATTTCATCTTTAAGCCAGTCTCATTTCTGGTATGGTAGAGAAAAGCTGTGGGTCAGCCAATCCCCAATGGTTCATGAGAGATTTTCCCATGATTTTTTATGAAAGGTGATATATCACGTTTTAATGACCATTTCCCAATGGGTGCATTAAACCCATCCCCAGGCTGAGCACACAATTCCACTCCCTCCCCTTCAGCCAAGTGTGAATTTTGTCAGTCAACCCAGAAGCAGATCAGATCTCACCCTGTGATGTGAGCATGAAAGCTCGGCGATCCTCCAACAACAATATATTCATACTCCGACAGATGGGGAGACCTGCCAACTATCCCATAACAAGAAATTACAAGATTAGTATCTTCATAAACAGGCGTTAAACACTTTGCCAAGACCCCGCAGAGAGAGATTCGGCATGAGAAGACGATGGCTCCGCCACAAAGTAAAAGTTAATTTTGTTAATGAAATATCAGCGGGATGTGGGTTCCGTGTCATGACAAAATAGGTTTTATTTCCCAACTTACCAACGAATACGGAGACCCCCGATACTGGCAAAGTGGGAAAGTAATGAGTGTTAACTGGCAACAAACAATATAAATGATATGGCCATTCCATGTCAGACAGGGACATTCTGTATTGAAAAAGATTTGGCTGTCAGCAGAATCCGCATTCAAAAGTATCATGAGATGGTACATGGGTCCAACTAGATTAGCACATCTCTATATATCTACAGTGCCTTGAAAAAGTATTCATACCCCTTGAAATTGTTCACATTTTGTCAACCAAAAACGTAAATGTAATTTATTGGGATTTTATGTGATGGACCAACACAAAGTAGCACATAATAGTGAAGTGGAAGGAAAATGATAAATGGTTTTTAATTTTTTTTTTTTAACAAATAAATATGTGAAAAGTGTGGGGGACATTTGTATAGCGCCCCCCTGAGTCAATACTTTGTAGAACCGCCTTTCACTGCAATTACAGCTGCAAGTCTTTTTGGGGAAGTCTCTACCAGCTTTGCACATCTAGAGAGGACATTTCTGCCCATTCTTCTTTCCAAAATAGCTCAAGCTCTGTCAGATTGGATGGAGAGCGTCTGTGAACAGCAATTTTCAAGTCTTGTCACAGATTCTCAATTGGATTTAGGTCTGGACTTTGACTGGGCCATTCTAACACATGAATATGCTTTGATCTAAACCATTCCACGGTAGCTCTGGCTGTATGCTTAGGGCTGTTGTCCTGCTGGAAGGTGAACCTCTGCCCCAGTCTCAAGTCTTTTGCAGACTCTAACAGGTTTTCTTCTAAGACTGCCCTGTATTTGGCTCCATCCATCTTCCCATCAACTCTGACCAACTTCCCTGTCCCTGCTGAAGAAAAGCATCTCCACAACATGATGCTGCCACCACCATGTTTCACAGTGGAGATGGTGTGTTCAGGGTGTTCGTTTTCCGCCACACATAGCATTTTGTTTTTAGGCCAAAAAGTTCCATTTTGGGCTCATCTGACCAGAGCACCTTCTTCCACATGTTTGCTGTGTCCCTCACATGACTTCTCGCAAACTGCAAACAGGACTTCTTATGGCTTTCTTTGAACAATGGCTTTCTTCTTGCCACTCTTCCATAAAGGTCAGATTTGTGGAATGCATGACTAATAGTTGTCCTGTGGACAGATTCTCCCACCTGAGCTGAGGATCTCTGCAGCTCCTCCAGAGTTACCATGGGTCTCTTGGCTGCTTCTCTGATTAATTCTCTCCTTGCCCGGGCCTGTCAGTTTAGGTGGACAACCATGTCTTGGTAGGATTGCAGCTGTTTCTATTTTCGGATGATGGATTGAACAGTGCTCCATGAGATGTTCAAAGCTTGAGATATTTTTGTATAACCTAACCCTGCTTTAAACTTCTCCACAACTTTATCCCCGACCTGTCTTGTGTGCTACTAGGCCTTCATGATGTTGTTTGTTCACTAAAGTTCTCTAACAAACCTCTGAGGGCTTCACAGAACAGCTGTATTTATACTGAGATTAATTTACACACAGGTGGACTCTATTTACTAATTAGGTGACTTCTGAAGGCAATTGGTTACACTAGATTTTAGTTAGGGGGCTGAATACAAATACACACCACACTTTTCAGATATCTATTTGTAAAAAATGTTGAAAACGATTTATCATTTTCCTTCCACTTCAAAATTATGTGCCACTTTGTGTTGGTCTATCACATAAAATCCCAATAAAACATGTAGCCGTGTGCTCCCTTAAGAGTGGCTAAAAGTTGTGGTCCACCTGCCTGCTGCCCTCAATCACACGTATTGCACACATCCAAAGTCACTGAACAGGCCGATACTTTGTTTTTGTAGTTGGATAGGGATTAGGGATGACTGTGGGATGCCCAGTAATTGAACATAGGCCATGCTATATACACCTCCAGTATATACATTTCTTTACGGCCAGCACACTACTTGCTGACCGTTACACCTGTCCGTCTGGTCCGAAGGGAAATTTACAATACTTCTTCTTCACCACAGCTAGCACATGGTGAGGCCTGCTGCAGCCGTTGGCAAGGCCTCAGGACTACCCTTTGTGGGTGAGAGCTGTAGGTTTCTCTCACTGAAATCAGACAGCCTCTCTTGTGTAGCAAAGTACGTTGGTGCTAGCCGAGCCTTTGGATGAACTACTACTCCCAGCCCATCCTTCAGACCCATCCGGTCTGTTTTGCGGTCTAATGGCTCTCCTTCCACTTGGTTGGTTCCTCCTGGCTTCCACAGACTGCTCTCCCCCTCTCCCAGACTGTCCCAGCCGTCTCCTTCAATTCCCAGGAGCCGCCACTCACCGCCTTATTGGTGGATGCCTTTACAGAGTCTCCTTCCGTGTAGACCTCAGTTGCTCTCCTGCTTCTCCTGTGCCGCTCCGGGAGCCGACTCCTGGCTGCTCCCAGGCCTCAGGTTCACCCCCCCAGAAGGGGGCTCCCCTCCCTGGCGAGGCCTGCTCCACAGCTCCTGACTACATCCTCACTCTTCCACCTGAACTTTCCTGACCTCTGTTGGCAGATAGCTGTATTTAAGGAGGCCTGCCCCCTGCCAATCCAGCCACTGGATTGGTCAGAGCTCCTTGTCACACATCAGGAAGTGACACCTCCTCATCCATCCCCCTTCTAGAGCTTTCCCAGCTCAAGGGGAGGAATCTCCAATGAGTGTACCTTCCATCTCCAGCCCCACCCCTGAGACACTCCCAGCCAAGATTAAAATATTCAGGCCTGCACCTACAGTCACGCTTGACTAAATTTTACCTTTCCTACCAAAAATCTACAAAAATCTACAAAAGTAAAAGCATCTATACTATGGGGGCGCTACAAATACATTTACGTTTTTGGTTGTAACATGACAAAATGTAGAAAATTTTAAGGGGTATGAATACTTTTTCAAGGAACTGTATATACATGTTAATTAATATGCATAGCTACCATATAAATATATATATTCATTGTTTACCACTGCAGTTTTTTTTCTAGCTATTGCTCCTTTACACCTGTCCTTCTCTCTCCCATGTTAGTAATCTGGAGATCCAGTAAACCTGGTTTGTGATGAATGGGAGAAATTCTATATATCTATGATCTGTGTATGCATAGATAAGCAACACAGTCAAATACAGAAGCTACAAAATACAACAGGGTATAAGCAGCGAGATCTGCAGCTGCTACAAAGTTGATGGTGTGATATGGCCCCTAGACCTTAGGGTACCAATGTTCAAATACAATGGCCTTGGACAAGCAGCTCTCAAAACAAAGGGGACTTTTTAAGTAATTCGTAGCATTGAAAATACGGCAGAACTGAGCCAGCACTGCATCCCTATAAAAATTGATGAACGCAGAAAAAGGGTAGAAATTGATGGGACTTTAATGGTGCTGGTATACCCCCTAACTGAAAAGATACAACCGACACTTGAGATAAAAATATACAAAATTTAATAGGTTTATGTTAAAATCGACAATAAATTGGCTCCACCAAAAGAATGGTGTAATTGACGTAATAGATACCTACATCAAAAAAATGACATCAAAAAGTGTGACTCTACATTTCCCTTTAAGAAACCACATTAAATTGATACTTGAATACTAGTTCATGGACAGAATTGTGTTTATAAATGGCCCGAGGAACTAACTTTCACAAAGAACAAAGAAAGACTAAGGCCAAAGATAAGATGGTCGGAAAATACACATCCATGAATTGTTCAGTGATCCTATCCTGTCCTACGCGTTTCGCCCAAAAAGGGGCTCCTTCAGGGTACCATAGGGATATATAGTCACTGTTAGGAAGCAACAAACATGTAAGCACAGAGGCTTACAAATAAAGCTCAACAGAAGGATTTTCAGGCTGAAGAGGTGAGTGCAGTACCTCTGGATCAAGTTGGTTGGATCACTGATTAACCGAAGATATTTATGAAAAGTTGCTATTTTAAAATTCAGGATGAGGTCATGTATACCAAGTTATAAAAGTAAAAACAAAAACAAAAGTAATAATACAATGACTGTGTCCATGAAAAGATACATATAATCATTGATGTCACATGAATATCGTTATAGTGCGTACATAAAACCAGTGTGTGTTTAAAAAGAATAACACATGTATTTCTATTACACTCAACGCATAGGCTAGTTGAAGTGGAAATCTACAAATATATAGATATGTGTATGCACAAAAGCAATAAACAAAAGAAAATGAGAACTATTAAAAGTTCCCATAAAGCAAATACTTCTGCATACACCAATACCACATATCGACATATCTATTTAAACATGCACTGGTTTTATGTACGCACTATAACAATATTCATGTGACATCAATGATTATATGTAACTTTTCATGGACACAGTCATTGTATTATTACTTTTGTATTTACTTTTATAACTTGGTATACATGACCTCATCCTGAATTTTAAAATAGCAACTTTTCATAAATAACTTAGGTTATTGGAAGTTTTTTGTATACTGATCTAGCTGTTAGTTCACTCTGGATTATATGTTGATCTTGGTTAGATCTGTACAAATGGATTGATTGGTGAGTGTTCTACTATGTCTATTATTTTCAGATGTGTCTGATTCTTGCTTAATTACATGTGTGGGGGGGGGGGGGGTTGAGTCATCATGTGATTGGCTCCACTCCCATTTATATACATGTGTTATATAATGTATTTCAGCTATGACTAAGCATCTTTTGTGATGTGAAACGCGTTAGCACTTATCTGTACCTGTATCTCTGTACTCGTGTGACTGCCATGGAATTCTCAAAATAAAGGTGTTGAAGCAGAGAGCAGCCGTCCAGCTTTTCCTTGTAACCATCATCATTATTGCAGAGCCAGCACCTGTGCATCAGCAAGAGGGAGGCGTATGAAGGACTATGTGCTCGCCTGGAGCGGTGCAAGTTTCTCTGTACTGTAAATTACTCTGATTTGCAGATAGTGGGATCACTCCAGCAGCTAGCAAACCAACCAGAGCTCTCTCCTTCTTTGAAGCTTACCTTCCTCCTACCTGATGGCTTAAGGCGTCTATTAACAACCCAATACATTTCAGGGAGTTATAAGGAAACCTTATTCAACATGGATTCAAACTTTCAGGAGATAAAAATACCCAGAGTAGCCTTTCTTTTGACTCTGACCCAACAGCTTAAAAAGTCTAGTAACAAGCCAACACATTTCAGGGGATATACCGGAATCTCCTTCATCAGGGATTTAAACTTTCAGGGATAGACATACTGGTACTAGCATTTCTCCACTACCCACCCAAGGGCTTAAGAAAATATAATAACAATCCAATGCATTTCAGGGATGTATAGGGGAATCTCCATCAGGGATTTAAAATTTCAAAGACAGACTTACTTTGACTAGTGTTTCTCCACCTCCCACCCAATGGCTTATAAAGTCCAATACTAATCCAATACATTTCAGAGGTTTATAAAGAACCCTTTTTCATCAATAATTTACAATTTCAGGGATAGACTTACTTTAACTAGTCTTTCTCCACCTCCCATCCAATGGCTTTTAAAGCACAATAAATGTGTGTATAATGTACTTGTTACATGTAATGGTTAACTTCTATTGTTTCCCAGATTTGTTTCTTGTTTACTGTCCTGTGTACTGTCTGTGGTTTGTCTTTGTCAAATTCTATAAGACACATACAGTGGGTAAAATAAGTATTGAAAACGTCACCATTTTTCTAGGTCAATATATTTCTAAAGGTGCTATTGACATGAAATTTTCACCACGTCGTTAACAACCCATGCAATCCATACATACAAAGACACCAAAACAAATAAGTTCAGAATACAAGTTATGCGTAATAAAATAGAATGACACAGGAAAAAAGTATTGAACATGCTAACTGAAATCTATTTAATACTTCATACAAAATCCTTTGTATGTAATGACAGCTTCAAGATGCCTCCTGTATGGAGAAACGAGTCACATGCGTTGCTCAGGGGTGATTTTGGCCCATTCTTCTACACAGTCTTCAAATCTTGAGGGTTCTGTGGGCCTATTCTATGAACTCGGATCTTTAGTTCTTTCCATACATTTTCTATTGGATTCCCGTCAGGTGATTGGCTGGGCCATTCTAGCAGCTTTATTTTCTCTCTTTGAAACCAGTTGAGAGTTTCCTTGGCTTTGTGTTTGGGATCATTGTCTTGCTGAAATATCCACCCTTGTTTCATCTTCATCATCCTGGTAGATGGCAGCAGATTTGTATCAAGAATGTCTTGGTATGTTTTTCCATTCATCCTTCCTTCAATGATATGAAGTTTGCCAGTACCGTATGCTGAAAAACCGCTCCACAACATGATGTTTCCACCTCCAAACTTCACTGTTGGCATGGGGGTGTTTTTGGGGTGATGTGCCATTTGATCTCCAAACATGGTGTGTATTATGGCATCCAAAGAGGTCAATTGTGGTCTCATCTGACCAGACTATAAGCTCCCAGTATTTCATAGGCTTGTCTAAATGTTGTGCAGCAAACTTATACAAGCTTCAACATGCTTTCCTGGACCTCCTCGTGTCAGCCTACTATGGGTCAGCTCCACCCCCTCTGACCCCTTCAGGACAACCTCTTTCCAAGCCTATAAGAGGAGGCTGTCTGCCCCTATGCAGTGTTCTTTTTTCGTCCTCGCTCCGCATGCCTCTTAAAAGAAAAAAAAAAAAAAAAAATATATATATAAATATATATACACACACACACACACGAAGAAGCACAGTAGGAGACTTACTGCAAAACCTTGTAATGTCCATGCGATCCTGCTCAGGTTCATGCACTCAGTTCAGAAGAAGAAGTCTGGGCTGTAAATCTCCCCTTGTGGGGTACCCTTGGTGCTGGGTCTCAGTGAAGCAGTATAAATGACTGCATGTGTACACTGGCCTCTAGAGAGCAGTTAAACACTGCTGGTATGGGCTGTGTGGTGAATTGGTGAAACAGCAGGCAGGCTGAGGCTTGTATTCCCACAGAAACTCTCAGGAGATTGCTGAGAGTGGCCACTTCCTGGTATGATAGGAACGCCCTCTCCCATGCTCTGGTTCCTGCTCCCCTTCTGTGATTACAACACCTGTTGCTTCAGCTTGTCTCAAAAACACTGCCTCTGTGGTGAGTGAGGATCTCAACATGGCTGCTGCCTTGGGTTGCTGGATAGATCTCTGGCTGTCTATGTGTTCCCAGGTATCCTTGGTCCTCCTGCCTGCTCTATAGCACTGAAGAATGCATGGAAAGGTTTTCTATTTTTAAAGTTTTTCTTGTTTTTTTTTTTTAAAGAGTGCATTCTTCTTCTCTACACAGAGAGAAGACCCAGATGCAGGATAAACGCCCTCAGGGAAGTACCAAAAAGCCGCATCACCTGCAAAGAAAGAAGTGCTCAAAGCTTGATAAGTCGAGTCAGAGGAGTGGTCGACGGCGGGATAAATTCCCTGTGGAACGCCACTTCAGATCACCCTCACCGGTGCCTCATTGCAGTGCCTTGAGCCCAGGCCAATTGCTGTTGGCGACCAATAAGCGCTAGCATGTGCATAAGCAAAGATGCAGATCCTCTTCATCTTCTGGAAGGGCCTCGGCCCAGGAAGAGAAGGAGATAGGCTGGGCATGCGGGGCAAACTCCCTACCAGGGAGGTGTGTATACTTCTCTGGTTTGAAGGAAGGCGCGTGTGATAATGCAGCAGATGCACGCTAGGTGAAGCACTATATTAAGGCTGCAGTCAAAGAAAACCGTATCTAAGAGATCTCGCCCTAGGCGGCACTCATCCGCTTTAGAATCAGAGCCAGATGCTACATATCGCTACAGTGCAGATGAACATTCAGATGATTCTGAGTCAGATCTGGAACCAGACACTCATGCATGTGATTTTTCCTGGATTCCTTCTTTGGGCCTGATTTGCACCCGTGCGTTTTCGGTGCATTTTGCGGATCTGCACTACAGTCTATTTGGCGTTGTTTCCTATGGAACACGTTTTGTGGTGTGGGTCTGCGGGATGCGGGGGATGCTGGAGATGCATAGGTGTGAGTCGAGCCTAAGACCCCTTTCACACTGAGGCGCCTTTCATGCGCTTTCACGCTAAAAAGGCGCCTGAAAGGCTCACGAAATCCTATTTCTATTAAAATCAATGAATGCTTTCACACTGGGGCAGTGCGCTGGCAGGGTGGTGAAAATACACCCCTCTCTATTGAAATTAATGGAAAGCTCTTCAAAAGCGCCTGAAAAGCTCTTCAAAAGCGTTCAGTGTTTTATGGGCAGTTTAAGAGCACCTCAGTGTGGGGTATGCCTTTAGTGGAGTCAGTAAGGAGGCTATGGGATGGAAAGAGCAAACCTCACCACCCTAAAAAACAGTAAAAATATTATCCGTACTTGAAAAGGTCACTCCTGTCCTTCCTATTAATTTTTTGAAATACAGGGAATAAGGGAAGATGAATGGGCAAAGCCTGATAAAAGATTGAAAGTCCACAACAGGGTCTCAAAGTTGTACCCTTTCAGCTCTAAGGATGCTGGGCTTTGGGATTCCACGTCTAAGGTGGATGCCTCGTTACAGAGACTAGCTCGGCACATCACCTTGCCTCTAGATGACTCAGTATCCTTCAAGATCCGATGGATCATAAGATAGATACAGATCTCAAAAGAATGTGCACGGTACCAGGAGCGGCCTGCAGGCCAGCTATAGCACTTACCTGAGTGATGGCAGCCTTAAAGGTGTGCATTGCGGAGTTGGAGGCCGGTTCTTTGGGTTAAATGATGAGAAAAGAAGGTTCCCCCCTTTACAGTACATTAAGATCACGGTGTATTTTATAGCAGAAGTAGCCGTGGACCAGGTCAGGATGACAGTGAAATTGATGGCTCATTCTGTGACGGCATGCAGAGCCCTATGGCTGAAGCATTGGTCAGCGGATAACGCTTCCAAGCACAGCCTTTGCTCAGTTCCATTCGATGGAAAATTTTTTGGCAAGACCTTGGAGTCAGAGGTTCAACGAGTTTCTGGAAGGAACTTGGGGCTTATTCCGCAGGAAAGGAAAAGATTTCCTTAGCCCGTTCGTCCTTCTGAGAGATCTAAAAAAGGTTTCGGGGAAGCTTCCACATACCAACTGGGGCGACCGTTCTTTAGGCAGTGGAAGGGGCAGGGTCCAGCCTTTCCCAAAGCAACCAAAGCCAGGGCGAACCAGCCAGCGAAAGCTCTTCTGAAGGGGTCCCCGTACAGACTTCCCAAGTGGGAGCAGACTGTCTTACTTTGGAGAGATCTGGGCGGAAGAAGTTTAAGATGCCTGGGTCTTGTACATCATTCAAAGTGGATATCGCCTAGAATTCAAAGAAAGACCTCCCTAGTCTCATTCTGTGGAGACCCAGATTCCTACTTGTCCAGAGAAAGGGGCATTGTTTATTAATGTATGTAAAGAATTTATTGGCATCTCAAGCAGTTCTGGAGCACGAGAAGAGAGAAGAATTCTATTCTCCTCTGTTCTTGGTAACAAAATCCTCAGGAGGATTCAGGCCGGTCCTGGACTTAAAAGCCCTGAATACCTTCATGAAAGTCACTCCATTTCAGAATGGAGTCCTTGCAAACCATCATTGTCCATTGTGAAGAAGGGAGATTTGCTAGCGTCAATAGACCTTGCGGATGCTTACCTACCTTACCTGTGCACATAAGTGCATCACACCATCGCTTCCATTTCCAATTTCGTTGTCTGCAATTTGGGCTGTGCACAGCTCCAAGAACATTTTCAGAAGTTTTGGCAGTGGTCATCGCTATCTTAAGAATCAGAGGCATTCAATTTTTTTATTATCTGGACGACAGCTCCTCTGGGCCGCATCAAAGTCCATCCTTCAACAGCACGTGCTGATAATCTGCAGCACGATCAGACGCTTCGGATGGTTAATCAACCATCGCAAGAGTCGGTTGCAACCAGCTCAAGTCCTAGAGTATCTAGGAATGCAATTCGACACTACCCAAGGTCGTGTATTTCTGCCTCTTAGGAAGATTCTCCGTCTTTATGTGCTGGAACCCATCACAGCTTAACGTAAGGATCTATGAGATCCTGAACTCGACCAACGTTGGCTGAGAACGCTACCAACTAATTGGTAGGCTTCGCAGACTAGCACGACGTCTAATAGTCGTGCACGACAACTTCCTACCTGAAACTACGCCGGGTCTCCTCGACAGCAGGTCTATTATTTTTTTAACTTACGGAGACTAAGAATTCTATCGCTACTGGTGACGGTTTTGAAGACTTTTACAAGAACCTCGACACGTGTCGGGTTTAACGTCTGTTGCTTTAACCTTTA